>WEKW01010470.1:18343-90907 GCA_013389905.1 Sula dactylatra
GGCGCCCGCGCCCCCCTCCCGGCTTCGACTACAACTCCCGTCGTGCCGCGCGGCCGCCACTGCGCCTGCGCGCCGCCATTTTGCCAAGGGCCGCGGTCCCTTCAAAACCCCTGCGCGGCAAAGCCCGGAGGGGCGGCTCTTGTGGGGTGGGGACGGCTGCGATCCAGGGATCCTCACCCCCGCGGCGCTAGGCGCTTCCTCCACCTCGCGCCGACCGGCTCCTGTGAGGGAAAAGGGTGCTGGGGGCGCCCGCCCTGCGTCCCCCGGGGGCGCTGTGTGGGCCCGGGAGGCCTCTGTGCCGGCCCCGGTTCCTTGGCTTTTCTGGGGAAAATCGCCTCGGCTTTGGGAGACCTGGTCCCCGCTGTGCCTTTTTCATATGAATCCTTATGCTGCTATTGCACGATGATCCTTGTATGTGTGCGATATTGGGTATAACACTGTTATTAATCTTCCTTGTTGCGGCACCCCGTTCCCTTAACACCTCGACAGGTTTATCAAATGGTATTTTGCCTCCAGGGATGAAACAAACTGTTGGGTTTCTTTCAGTGACCTTGACCACCTCGATTACAGCATTTGGAGCAAGCCAGTTTGTGGGGTTACAAAGGCAGCTTGGACTGGGCTGACTAAATTGCATTGATAGGATGATTCTAAGCGTTCCTGTGTGGCTTGTAAAATCCTTTTGCTGCATGTAACCATTCTGGTCATATAAAACTGTCTACGAGGGTAATGGCTTCCTACACTTGTTACATTGAGTTGTTTAGGTTTTCATGCTATCTAAGCTACTTTTACTTCTGGTTTTTGTCCATGAACAGTACTCTCTTCTGCTGGTTCTGAAATAGAAAGTTATGATACCTCTGTGTGTCTTTGCTGAACTGCATATTTGGCAACAAATGTCAGCAATTCTTAAGTGAAATCCCATTCTTGCAAAACAGGGTACTGACATTCCTCTATAACTAGCAAGAAGCTAGATTTTCATGCTCTCTTATTTATATTTTTTTCACTACTAAAGTTTCAATATATTAAGAAGCTTTCCCTTTTGTTTATTTTTTCCCTAGAGCCTTTATTTTCTGCATTTTACTTTTCTAGGGGTGGTGCGTACATATGACAAACTTATTTGAAAAGCAGCAAGTTGAATAACTAGTAATTTTTAGGAAAATAATAAAATTATGTAACAAAAGTAAAAAATCCTAGATACATTACAGTTCATGAGAAGACATTTCAGCACAGATGATCACTTGCGGTTTTGTTTCTTTTTCCATTTAGATTGATTAAAAAGATGAGTAAGGATTCTAATAGAAACCTGGATAAAAACCATGACAAGCTCAATAGAAGAAAGCAGTACCTGCTCTCCTGATTCAACAATATCTTCTCTTTTAAGAAGCTACAGCACTGACAGCAACGATCCATACTCAGATGGTTTGATTTGCTACAAGGACAAGCTTTACAGCTCTGCATCTGAGGCTCTGGATGCTTATATTGAAGATTTTGATCTAAGTCTCACATCTTCGGAAATAAGCACTGGAAAAATCTGCATATGTTCAAGCACTCCCAAACGAGTCAAGTTTTCAAAGCATCATGCCAAAGAAAAACACGGTATGTCTTCTGCAAATACGTCTTTTAATAAGTTTTGGTGTTTGTTGTTCTTTTTGATTATTTGTTTTTTAAATCGCCGCTGGTATTGCAACTCCTTGTTGCACACCAGCTGTGTTTTGTTGAAGAAATGTTCCCCGCACAACTCCTTGCAAGTCTTCATGGTATGGTAAATTATGCTTGGTCATGGCTAGCAATATTTGTCATTCTCTAACGCTTTTTTTGTAAATGCTTGGTGGATTGGGGAGAATTCATGACCACGCTCATAGATGCAATAATAAATTGCCGGGTATGGAACAGAAATTTTATTTTCTATATGTGCATATATGCTGAAGACTGTGTAAATAATTGCATAAACCTGAGTCTTGGAAAATGTTTCCTTTCCAGAGTAGGTAACATCAGAATCTAACTGAAGGAGTTCCCTTAAACACTGTTGTGTCTAAAAACAAAATTTGCCCCTTATCCATTGATTTTTATGGAAGGTGCTTTCAGATCTGAAGTCTTAATGCAAGAGGGTAATTGTATATGGGTTTGAATTGGCTTTTGTCATTATTAGCTAGCTTGAATAAATAAAATACTTAATTGATAATATGAACTTGTATGAGAAGAACTAGAGCAGATAACTGCTTGAGCTAATCTATACTGCAAATGCTTTGTCCATTACATCCAAAATTACAAAGTCCTAAGTACAGGCAAACTTAGTAACCGAAAAAGGATGCTTGCTTGGGTTGCATTGGCATGGGTGGTTATGGGAGCATATTGTACTATTCAGGGCTTTTTTTTCTTCACTAGAGCCTATAACCTTCCTGTAGCTTCACACCTTTCCTTTCTTTCTCTTACCAAGACAGTGGGTTTTTAGCTGCGTTTAGCTTTTGGTTTATATTTTTCTAATACAAGCCATCTTCTACTTAAGTTCAACTGACTTCCCAAATAAAAGTAAGCATTCTGATTACCACTAAAAATGAGAAACTGTTCTATGAAAGATGTCATCTGCTTATATTGTACTCTGAAATTTCTCTGTTGCTGTTCTTTGCAGAAGTCTTGTTAGCTCCATTCACGTATTAGCTAGTCTGCATGTATGTTTTGTATGTTATGGTCTGTAATATACAGATTTCACTTACTGATATTACAATGAAAGCAAGAAAAAATAACTTCCAGTACTAGCTGAGGAAAACCTATTTTCGTGAATCAAAGTGCTTCATCGGTTCAGTAANATGCTATAACTCTATCCTGAAAAATTGCCAAGTCAAATCTTATATGGCATGTAAGTTTCTGTAGAATCACAAAATGGATCTATAGGCCCATTAGCTGGCTACTTACCTTGTAAGCTATTGCTTTTAGCCATCTTTTTCTCTAGTAAATGTGCCCAAACTCAATATGGGGAAAGTCATCCCTAACATTACTGTGTGGAGGAAGTGTTGCTACTGGGACTGAAATAATAAGGATGGATCTGCAAAATGTACAGTTCTGAATGTGCAAGTAAAAATGGACTATAGAATGATGAAATTTTGTTTTTATTAAGTAAAAAAATCAAAGAACATACTCAAAGCCGTATGTGTTGTGTGCTATGAAAAGAGAGGTAATTCGACTGGTAGGGCTTTTATCAAGATTCTGATTAGAAACAGAGCCACTCTTGGAAGAACTGTAATTCAGTAACCCTGGTAAAGCATATATTTTAGCTTTACATTATTACTTAATGTTAGATCTTACAAATGTATCATTTTAGTATGCTTGAATTTAGCGTTTCATGTAAAATATCTCTGTTTTTCAGCATCGGGTAAGTTTAATCAGCACATAGGATTGGGTTCTCTTGCTTCACCCTGTAGAAGGCAGACTGAGTGTGACCCAGACTTGATTAGTCTTGCGACGGATGATCTGTTGGCATTTCCAGCAGATGGATCGCTGCCCTTTGTCCAGCGTAGTCCTTTTAAATCAAGGCATCAAAGCAGTGAGTGGAACAGGTGGCCGCTTAAAACATCTTTCTGCCCTTACCAAACCTCATCACTCGATACTGAAAGCTGTTTCAGTCTCCAGGAGAATGGGAAAGCTGTTGCTCACCAGAACCCACACAAAGACTTCAGCAGAAAGAAGGGCAGTGTGCATACATCTAATAGGTGCGGTTCCATCTCCTCTAAAGGAAGTTCGAGACCCTTGTCTTTTGAAGAGAACTGTAATACTTTTCCTGTTAAGAACTATCCAAGGTGGCTTACCAGTCAGAAGTCTGACTTAAGCGTATCGGGGATAAGTAGTATTCCCAATTTTCACTACCCAGTCTGGCTTAAGACTTGCAACCTTTTTTCTGATTCAACTGAAGAAAGTGATGGTCAAAATTTTAATATACAAGGCAAAGCTTCCTCTTCACAAACTTCTGAGATGCCGAAAAAAGGACACCCTGTAGATAAAGACAGTCCTAACTTTTCTGAACAAAACGGTTGCCTGGATCTGAGAGGTGATAACAAAGTAGGAGAAAGTTACAACTATGACAATCCAGATGCTCGCTTCCCATTTGATAACTTGTTTTCAAGACACACCAAAAAGCCATTCAGAGGTAACTGTATTGCATATAATTTGTTTTTTTGATTTTGAGGATATGTGTATAGAGACATGTACACTTTTTTAAACCAACACTCTCTTGCCACATTGGTCTGACTGCACTGTACAGTAGCTTTATTTGTGTCCACCTTTGACAAATGACTCGAAGCACTTGCTAGTAGTTGACAAAGTTAAACAGCTTTTATCCTGTAAGTTTTCCTATATAAATCAATACTTAAGCATTCCTTTTACAGCAAACTATTTATTATGGTGGCATATTTAGTACCTTACTGCAAGATGACAGTAATTCCATGAATATTTTAATAGAATTTCAAGCATTAAATTAAATTACATGAAGTGTAACCTTGGGGGGAGGGCAGAGATTCCTAAACATAGTGTAAATGAACCTGTTAAATTGGTAAGAAATACCATTTATCCTGCAGTCATCTTCTCTGCTTTACACAGTCAGCAGGAGGTATTTGTAACCCATATACTTAGGTGGTGCAGTGCCTTCTTTATAAAGACCTTCCTTGGGAATCTCTCATGTTGCTACTCTTCGCAGCAGACTGTTGCCCTTCAGAAGCGGGGAGGTCCTCCCATGGTGAAGCACCATCTTTATGTTATGAAATATCAGCAACATTTGCTTTGATATGAGAGAATAACATTTTGAAGTATTCATTACCTTCACTTCTAAGTTTATGAATTTAGAAAGAAAAATATTTTTCTTTGTTATGCAAAGAATAAATATTGATCTCTCCCTTTTTCCAAGGGGTTATATATAAAAAATAAGTTAAAATGCTGTTTACGTTGTGAATTCAAAGTGACAAAATGCCAGATAAGCAAATATATGGAAATATCTTTCTAATGTGTGTGCATGATGATCTTTAAATACAGGGTTGTATCTTTTTTTACACACAAAATTTTACCAATCATGAACAGGCTGGGTATAAAACAAAAAAAAAGAGGTGGTGTCTGTCACTTTGAGTGCTTATCTCCACCTATTTTTAAATGTGAATCCCGTATGTGATTGTATTTGTGATTTGTGTGTATATGTTTGCATGGTTTCTCTCCCAGGTGTCTTTAAAAGCAGCTATTAGGAAAACCTGTATGAGGTAATAAGAAAATTAATCTAAGAACTTACGGTATTAAGAAGTAATATTTAACATTGTATTGTGAGTTAATATTAATTATATTTTCCATATCATGAAAGCAGATTAAAAACATTAAATAATCTTGAATGCTGCATAAGATACTTGTTCTACCTAAGTTAGGGAAAGAAACGCTTGGCTACTTTAAATTCTCTCCTGGCTAGAACCTTGCAGATCCCATTTGGTACTGATGATTTACATGCCATACTGCCATACCAAGATAACCAAAGGAGTTGTACTGGGGCTGTACTCTCTGTAAAATATTTCTAGTGCCAATTAATCAGTAGTAATTTTCTTTGAGTATTACATAAATTAAAAGTAATGTGGAAATAATGCCCTTGAAGAGGATTAGGCACATGGTGTCCTTGGTTTTTTTAGAAGACCATCTAGAGCTACTTACCTCAAAGGCTGACAAAGGTCTGGAGAGTTCAACTGAAGACTTGTCAAATACTCTGGAGAATGATGGCAGTCCCTCTACAACAGACATACTAGGAGCAGAAAGGTCATGGGAAAAAGCTCCAGGTGCTTTGTAAGTAAACATATCTTTTGGAATAATTCATTCATGAAAATGCATAATGTACTTAAATGCTTTTGTATATAGATTGTAAGTAATGGTGATGTGGCATGTACATAAAGAAAGGATTTACTGTTAGATTTCTTGTATAGTGCTAAGTTTCAAGGTCAGGATATTGGTGCACTGCTTTCCCTTTGTCATCGACTTGCAAAGACTGCTATCAATATTGCCTTTTAATAATATTTACTATATGTCATTGATATACAAAAATGTATTTCAAGAGATAAATTATTTAATGGAACTTAAATTGACAGATTTAATAGTTTGAAAAACACATTAATAGTGGGAAGTCCATCTTAAAAAAAAAGAAAAAGGAAAGAAAGCATTGTGGCCTTGGGAAGTTTTGGAACAGTCTTGGAAGTGAAATTTCAGTTGTTCTGGAACTGAAAGGTTATTTCAGAGGATGAAAGATAAATAAAAATCAATACTAGAGCTTCCTACAGTTTTAAAGAAGAGGCTAGGTGTATGTGGTTCTGGGGGTTGTCTGCCAGTTTCCCTTTACCCTAGAAGATTTTGAACTATTGGTTGATTTTAGCAATATTTAACAGGTGAGTAAAAGTCTCAAACTGTAGCATTCCTGCAGCTGATAATAGAAATTATACTATTCATGCTCCTGTTGAGAGAGAGGCTAATAATCTAGACTCCTGCTAGCCACCAGAGAGTACACACAGGAGAACATCACTGGAAATCAGGCTTTGTTAATATCTGTTTCTATGAGACTGCTATCTTTGAATTGAAATACCTTAGAGACTGTAGAAGAATTAGAGGTCAGTAAGCAGAAGGTAACTATTTTTCTTTAGATGTTGAATATTAATGGCACAGTACCAGGTGTAAGAAAAACGCCCATGTGTAATAAATTATAGCTAAGAAGTCCTTACCTGGCCTTTTTTGTTTCATTGATTTTTGTGGCTACTCAGGTTTTTATTATACTGGCAAAACTGGAAAAAACAGTTGTGTGTTTCTCACGTACACACCAGAGTGCTGTCAGGGCTACTCAGTGCCCACTTGGTGTTGCATTGATGCAATATATCTGGTTTCATCATAACAACTAATCCTAAAACAATTCTTTTAGTTTATAAACCTCTTACTATTCTCCATTGCATGTTTAATGTTGGTTTAGCAAACCACCGGTGCCTGTATGCTGTGAAGACATACAGAATGCTCTACCATTCCCCAAGGCAGATATCATACACAAGTTCTTGGAAGATTGTTTAAATGACAAAAAGGTCAGTAAAATTGATTATTTATTTCTGAGAGTGCCCAAAATATGTTAGGCTGGTAAATATTAGAAGGGGGAATACCTGTAAATTTTTTTCTTCTGTGTGTGTGTGTNAGTGGAAAAACTTAAAGAATACTGCTCTGTTTACTGTAAGATGGGAAAACACAATCTTAGTGCAGTTAAGATTCACAAACAATAGGGCAGAAAGTAAAGCAAACATACCAGTACATAAACTAATAGTTTGACTTTTACACTCCATGTTTTGCTTAAATAATAATTTTCCTGCCTCAAGTAAAGGAAGAAATCTTTTTGTTATTGATGTATTAAATACTACTAATTTCATAGCCTGGCTGATGTACTGTTGGATATGAGTCAAGTTCAAGAGGTAAGTTAGGTAATATATTTCCTATTATTTTGTGCTGTTGCACTGGAATTGGATCATGGATTGAATTTTGATTTGAATCCTTCAATTATTTGTTATTTTATTCCATCCTTACATATTAATCACCTTCTTGGCAATCTTAATATTGTTCAGTCTTTCATTTTGATTATAGGAAGTCTTTATCCTTTTCTCAGCTAGGGAGATGAGCACTGAGCCCAGTATTCTAGCTGAAAGGCATACTATTAGTTTATGTACTGGTATGTTTGCTTTACTTTCTGCCCTATTGTTTGTGAATCTTAACTGCACTAAGATTGTGTTTTCCCATCTTACAGTAAACAGAGCAGTATTCTTTAAGTTTTTCCACTGTGACACATATTTTTCTTTCCCTAAGGAGTTAATTGACACAGAACCTAGCGATATGCATGAGTAATTCAAATTATTCTGTCTGTCGAATGGTGCTTCACTGTATTTCCTCCTTCGTGCTCCCCGTTCTCTTGGCTCTGCTAGATCATCGGACATTTCTAGGCATAAGTATTTCTAGATCATCCACAAATTTTTGTCACCTTGAGTTAATTTGCTTTTTGGATTATAGAATGAGCAGGTATCATAGATGCTAATTATATGAATACATCTGTGTTTATAATTAAGGAAGCTTTACTTGCTCTGTCAGTTATGAAATGTTCAAATGTGTTCCAGCACTGCTGTCAGAGCATTACAAGGACTGACAGTCTTAATATTCTTTTTATTCTGAATAATTCTACATTATTTCATGCAAGCCAGGGCTTGAGGCCTTTCTGTGTTGCTTCACGTCCTGCTGGCAAAGGATGTATTTACTATGATTTCACTGACCGTACAGTGGCATGAGTGAAGATGAACCAGTGTAGCATCGTACATGTGCCATTTATAAATAGACCTTTAAAGAATAGCTACAGGGAAAACACTCAGAGAAATGAGCCTTTAACTTGTTTCAGGGAAACTTCAGAAGTTGTTTGTTTTATTTTGGTTTATGTGCACTGCAGCACACTGCAAGATCAACAAATTCTTTGGGTTTTGGTTTAGGAAAACACTTTTTCTGGAGGTCATCATCGCAGGCCCCTTGAAGCTTTGAAGCTAACGTTGTTTAAACTTCAAGCAATTCAGGCAAGTTTAAGCCAGAATGAAACTGCTGAGCAAAAGGAGGAGTTTGAAGAAGTGAGTAATCTGATTTTGACAAGATACAATGTAGGGAAGCTGTGCTGTGTACATTTCTGAGAAGAGTTGTTAGTCCTTTTATAGATTTGGTTTCCGGTCATCTTAAAAAGAGCGCTGCCAGCAGATTCAGTCAAGTTTGCATCAGGAGCGTATGCTCAACACTGCTGTGCCTTAAATCCCCTGTGTCTTGTTGCTGCTGTTGCACATTGGAGGCTGTGTGCTGCTGTTTGCAGGGCGCTGTGTGGCAGGGCAGTAGCTCGACAGTGGCCTCGGCAGTGCTGCAGAAAGCAGTCCTTGAACGCCAGGAGGTGGCGACATTTCAAGCAACCCTGCCCGAAGAGAGCATGTTGTGCTCTCCTCTGCTGCTCTAGCAACAGTTGTGTCCTGGAGAAGTTGTCCTCTGGCAATATCCCTGTTAATTCTATGCTTTCAGGGGCATGTACCAAACTTTTCAAAAGCCGGACATTCTCAAATGCCGTATCCTCGCTTCCTTTGGCATCAGTGAG
This sequence comes from Sula dactylatra, assembly GCA_013389905.1. Taxonomy (NCBI): domain Eukaryota; kingdom Metazoa; phylum Chordata; class Aves; order Suliformes; family Sulidae; genus Sula; species Sula dactylatra. The sequence goes on from WEKW01010470.1 coordinate 27,486, forward strand.
TTGGTATTTTGTGGCATTTTTGTTTCAAAATTATTTCATAGACTTCATGATCTCTTTTTACGTTTTTGGTAACATTGCTTGCATGCAGTTCTTAAACCCTACGTCCTACACTCCGTAGCAAATGAAACACTCCATATATATCTGGATCAGGCAGGCTGGGGGAATGGGCTGACAGCAACCTCGTGAAATTCAACCGGGGCAAGTGCAAGGCCTTGTACCTGGGAGGGAAGAAACCCTGGCAGCAATACAGGCTGGGGGCTGCTCAGAGGTCTTGGTAGGCACAAGGTGAACATGAGCCATCTGTGTGCCCTGGCAGCAAAGGAGGAACAGCAGGACCTGAGCTCTGTGGACAGGAGCACAGTCAGTGGATCAAGAGAAATGACCGTCCCTCTGTATCCCCCAGCACTTATTAGACCACATCTATAATGCTGCATCCAGGTTTAGGCCCCACGCTTCAGGAGAGACATCAGTAAGCTGGTGGAGGGGTACCTAGGTGGTTGGGGGCTACAGCACTTGTTTGTAGGGGGGAGCTGAGAGAACTGGGCTTGTTCAGGCTGGAGAAGAGGGAGTTTTGGGGGGACCCTTCCTGCACCTAGAGGAGGGTATCAAGAAGATGGAGTCAGGGTCTTCATAGCGGTACAGGGTGGAAGGATGAGAAACAGGTGTAAATTGAAACAGGAGGTTCACGCTGGACATCGGGAGAAACTTTTTAACCCTGAAGACAGCCAAGCACCGGAACAAGTTGGTCAAGAGAGGTTGTGCAGTCTCTGTCCTTGGAGGCTTTCAGGATTCGACTGGGTAAAGCCCTGAGCAGCCTGCTGTAAACTCGTAGCTGCCTCTGCTTTGAGCAGGAGCCTGCCTCCTGAGGTCCCTCCCAACCTGAACTACTTTATGATGCTATAAAGTTGTTGGCAATGCTTTCCAATGCAATGTGCTTAAAAATTCCGTTTTCTGTCATATTCAGAATTTTCCTTCTCTCAGTTAACTTTTTTGGTTTTTTTTAAGCTTTCTGAAAAAGCAGAGGCTGAATTAAAACTGTGTGACAGTGAGATAATCCCTCTTACTAATTCTATTCAGAAGTAAGTGACCATTGATCTTCTGACTTTTCACTGTTTTCAGAAAGTGCAGAAAAGGAATGATAAATTAGCTGAGAGAGTTGTCATGTGATCTGAAAACTTTTTCTTAAAAATAAGCCAGTAGTGAATAATTAAAAACATGGCAGTTCATGGAGCAGAGAAATTTCTAGTGAATGGTTGCAGAGGTGTGCTCTATAAACAAACATTTGCATTTCATCTCTATCAATTATTGCTACCCAGAGATGGACTTTAAAATAATCAGACTTGGAGAAGTTTGTAATATGGGACAAAATAGTTTCTTTTTTCACTACTGTGGAGAAAATAATTGCTGGAAAACATATTTCATTAATGAAATCAGCAGAGTCCAGCTTTATAAGTGACTAAATAAATAAAAAGTTTGAGCAAAGGCGGAATGAAAAACAGGGTTTTATTATGTAGAACACTTGTTTCAACAAAACTTGGTGTTGCAGTATAGTTTTATATGGTAAAGTAAATGAAAAGATTTTATTCAATTTTTTAAATTAAGAAAATAAAATACAGTAACTTTCAGTTTCGGTATGCTATTTCATAACATAATGTTTCATGGTGTTTAACATCCTGTGTTAAATACCCATTTGTAATAAGTTAATAGAAACTGTGTTTGTGTGAGCACCTGCTTTTGAGGGGGTTTTTTGAGGTGAATTTATAAAATGTAAATATATTTAAAATTTCAGTTCCAAAAAGTGTCTTAACTTTAAAAAAAAAAACAAACCTTAGTGTATTTTATAACATCTAAAACAGAATAAGTGGAACAGGCATAGAGATGTAAACTATTTTAAATACCTTTCAAACTGTTAAGCTGTTTGAGAAATCAACATCATTTTGTGTTAAATGTAAATAATATATACACTGTTAAAGTCTCCATTTTTTCCTAATCTAGGGCTTTACACCATTTGTCACGTCGTAAAAGTCTCGTTGAAGATAACCAACCAAGTGACCAGAAAGAGCAGACCAAAGATCATGAAGAAGATGAACAAGAAAAAAAGAATAATCTGTGAAGCTGATGTCTAAGAATATTTTAATATTGTGTAATTTAAATAACTTGTCAGCCTGACCACTGGTCAAAATTTTTTTGAAGGCTGAACCAGTGCAAGTTCCCAAAAATGTTGTATTCAGTATTTCTGTACATATTTCGTCTCTACATTATTCCTTCAAAGCCTAATTGAGTATCAGTGCTTCCAGTAGGGTCTAACAATAAGTGACAAGAGGTACCACATTTTAAAACATATAACTAAATGATTTGGCCAGTTCTAGTCATCGCTTCTGTACAGGGCCTGTTAGAAACAGGGGGAGCTCGATACCATGTGTGAAGTTAAGCAGTAAGGTTTAGCAAGAATACAATTACATAATATTTTCAGCACTGTTCTTTCTAACAGGACTTGAGCTGATGTAATTGTATGCTCCTTGTTCCCTGACCACAAACTTACCAAATATATTGTATCAAAAAGTGTCTGAAGTTTCTTTTGAATTGTCCCCTTTACACATCCTAGTAAGGCCTGGCTCTCTGGGGAGAGGAGGCACTTGTGTAGAGGCATCCTGTTCAGGAGCGCAGAACGTGTTTCAGCCAAACCGATCCAACAGCTGTTTGTCACCGTTACTGGCAAGTCCTAATCTCCCTTCCATTTTCCTTGGCTTTGTTCTTTGCTTGAGAGCATAGAAAATCCTTCAGTTGGCCTAAATAGGCAGAGAAGTAATAGATTTTTTTTTTTGCAGCATAATTGAATACAATTAACTCATGAAAGCCACTGATAGGCACTGGAACTTGTGCAGGGAGAAAGGAGTACGGCTTATCCTGTATGGCAGCAGCAAATTGAGAGACAAAGAGAAAAGCTCTAAGTGGTAATTTGAGGTGTGAATTGAAATATATTGACAGAACATTTTGAAAGAAGCCCTTTGTACCTCTTCTGAGGCTTATACAATGTAGGCTAGCGTTTTATGCCGTCAGTAAACAAAATATGTATGGCAACATGCCTTTCTAGTGAACTATGTGCCTATAAATATCCAGATTAAAAGGAAACATGAGAAAGCAGGTACCTGAGCATGTACTGATTCTGAGAAACAAAATAGGAACCAAGAAGAAAAAGTAGAAGGAAAATGAGCTACTTATTTCTCCCACCTTCCTGTTAAGAATTAGTAAGTAGAGAGATAACAATAAGTTACTTCATTTTATGACTGTCATGATATCAGGGGACACGCATAGATCATAAGTAATACATAGTAACATATTTCAGACAGATTTTATTGGCCTTTCTCAAATGCTGAGCTAGATCTGAAATCAGAGTACAGAAAATTAAATTACTCTAAAAATCCTTGTAGAAGCTTTTATAAAGCATTGCATTGCTGAGAATGAGCATACAAACCAGCTGATACTGTGGGTATAACTGTTGTCCGTATTAAGTATCTGTTTGCCAGAGGTCATTTTATCACAGGAATTCACATGTGCAAGGGAAGATGAGGGTGTTTTTCCTGACATCACACATGTCTGAGTGTGGATCACAGTGAATTTGCTCTACTTTTGCGCTGCTCTGGATGCCCTGTGGGCTAGATACTGTGGGGTCCCGACAGTGGGACCGGACTAATGTCGGGGCTCTGCTGAGGAGGGGAACGCCACGATGAGGCCAAAGTGAGGGGCAGAACTAGGTGAAGACTTGGTGGTTGCCCCTTGCTTAGCCCCCAGCCCCAACTGTGCAAACTCCGGTAATGTGCCTCCACCATTCCCTACGCTGCTTATCAGCTGCCAGAAAATTAGGCCTAAAGTTATGTCAAGAGCCTAGACAGCTTCTAACAAAACACCCTGAGGGAAGTATTTAAACCGAGTCAAGCAGCTGTCACCCACTCGCAGCTAAACACTAATCACAAGCACAATGCGTGGTTGAGGGTTTAGTTGTGTGGCTCTTTTAAATTACAGAAGCGTGAACATTTTTGCTAAACCATGAGGCCTTCCTCCCTCCTCACCCCTCGTGTATCTGCCCAAACAGCCCCTGTTCAGCTAGTCCTCCTCAGACTCAGCACAACTAGTGTGGCAGTGCCTAAGCTATCATAGCTCTCCTGTTTCTGAAGGGGCTTGTGCCCATGGACCTCATAGCAGAAAGGTGGATCTATTGATCCTGGTGTACAGATACTCCCTGGGGTGCTGGTAGCACAAGCAAGGTGGACTTAAAGCAAGACTTCATGCCCTGAGAGTACTTAGAGGTTACACCATGCTCCCCTTGTATCCTGCTTGCAGGGATGTGTAGGACAAATGTAAAGCACCCCCTGCTCCCTTAGAACTTCTCTGGATGCTAGGGTGGAGCTTGTTTGCTATTTAAAAAGTCTTTTTCATTAATTCCCCCTTGGAGAATCGTCATGCTTATCCTTATTTGTGAGATTCCTTGTTTGGAGTGGGGTTTTATTAGTTTCCAGATATTTCTCGTTTATCAATTTAATGTACTTTGATGGAGCATATCAGCACAACTTTTTCTGGGTTTTATGGCACACAGACTTAGGTAACAACTAAAAGTGTTGTTGACATTATTGACTATTCATATTTACTAACTTTATATTGGCCAGGTATGCTGAGAGAAAAGTACCTTAAGCATATGAAACTTAAGTAACGAGTGACACTTTCTAGTTGTAAACAATAGAAATCCAAATAAGAATAGAATAAAATAAAAGAAATACCAATAAGACACCATTAGTAAGTGGTGACAACTGGTTTCACACAAAAATATTGTTTTTTTAAATGCTATCATGATTTTTATGGCCATTAAATAATATTTTAAAGAGGGACTTGATCCCCTATATATCAACAGAGAAAAGTAACTTTTTGGTAGTACACACTGGTCAGTTCTTGCAATTATAGCTGGGATTTAGTTTGTTTGTAAGTTAGATTAAAGAAGTTGTCACTTAGGAAAAATAACGGAATATGTAAATCAAGTACTAAACAAAAGTAATTGCCATATCCAAGGTGTCTGTGATGTTCTTGTCCTGAGGCTACATCAGAGAAAAGGAATTGTACTGAACTACAGCCATCTGTAGTGACAGTGGGAAAAAAAGTCTGGCAGAAAGACACAGACCAGGATTTGGAGGAAATGCTGAAATAAAATAGCAGGAGAGTCACGTCTCTCAGCAAGTTACTAGAATTGTTTGCTAAGGATGTGCACAAGTATTTGTGATCCTATCTATTTGCATATACAGGAAATCTTTTAGGAGGAGGGCACTTCCTGAATTACAGTGTATATATAGGAGTAAAACAGAGGTGAGGGAAGAGAAGGATTTGATGAAGACAAGTATTGTGCTCTTAAATCTTAAGAAGATCCTGTCTGTGGTAAGGCTGTGTCTTGTCATGGTGGGAGGAAAATGGATGGGATTTTTGTCGTGGGGATTTTTGCCCTTTAAAGGCTTAATGAGAGAGTCCCTGTGATACTGGTCTTGAAATGGAATGACTGTGTGCTGCAGTTATCTTTTCCTCTGTAACAGTCCATCTGCGTTAGCAAATCTCTCTGCATCACTGTATTCGCACTGATACAAAAAGGTGCTCATATAGGAAAACTTAATTTCAGGCTCCAGATATCATGAAGACTAACAGTGCTGCCAGCAGAGGGTTAATTTGGCTGGAGTTTATACCTGCCTTAGTCTGAAAATGAGGATCTGAAAAACTGCAAACCCCAAAGTTCACTCATTATCAACCTATTAGTTCTTTTCCTATGTAACTCTGATGCTGCCAGAGCAGTTGCATTTGTTTTCCATGAGATGCTTATGGATTCTCACACACACACACACATATATATATATATATAAAAAAGTATCCAGAATTGTGAAACCCTTGAAAATCATGATGTTTATTTTCTTTCTTGTTGATCGTGGATTCTGTGATCTACCAAGGTTTTTAATTTTTGTGTCCTTACTCAAAATATTTGGTCAACTTTACAGTTGGTAGGTCTCTCACTGTGCAGAGAATTGCTGTTCAAAGGGAAATGAGAAAAACTTCATTAATTTTAATTGACCTGATTCTGCTGTTGCCGATTTGAATGGCTGAGCTTTCACAGCTCTTCCAGAACAGAAAAGAAAAGGCTGCTGAGGAGAAACAGGCTCTAGCTCGTAAGGAAAAATGAGTGCTGCTTTAAGTTTAGGCTTACCAGTTTAGGAAGTAAGGCTTTGAACTATAATTAACGGGGACTGATGACAAAGAATGTAAGTGTTATCAGCGGAAAGGTAACCAGAGGCATAGTCACCGTGGATATAGGTTTTTTATAAAAAGGATTGAAGCAATACAGAAAACAGGATAGCAAATATGTCTGCTTAACGTTTCAAATGTCTATAGTAGTGCAGGCTGTATGGAAACTAAATGGAAAAATATATGAGGTGTTCAATGCAAAGCTGTTATTTAGGCCACATAAATGTTTACTTGGGGGGATGTTTTGTTTGTCAATGAATTAATACAGAAAGGTGGCTCCTGAAGAAAAAGGGAGGGAAGATATGTTTCTGCATGAATATTTACCTTTGTATTGAAGTCTAGAATATAGAGGGAGATAATAGAAGTATCTTTATGATAATAAAAGGAGAAAAAAGCCTGAGTGCTGTTATGTTGAGGACCTACCTTTAAGACCATTCAACCAAGAAGGATAAGATGGAAAAGAACATTTTTTGTAAACAACTGACAGAATAATTTGCTTTGAGGAGATCCTAGTTAACCAAATATTTGTTGGGAAAAATAAATTGAATACAGAGTATCCAGTATATTTTTAGACTAGGATGATGTCAGGTTTTGATACAGAAGGCGGAGGTTAATCCAAGAATCTTCTTACAAGGTTTTCAAGATTTTTAGAATGGAAGAGAGGAAGAATTGAAAAAAAGCAACTACAAGAAATTCAAATATCTGTTTGCAAAATCCTATGAAAAAAGTCTAGGAAGAAGGTGCTCAGGAGTTTGGCAGTTCATAAAAATACATGTATTTAAGATATAGTTGCAGAATATCCTAATATCGAGCAGTGAAAATAAATGTAATATGTCTTGTAGTCCTCAGTGGTCTTCGAGAAGGAGGCATTAAGAAAGTAGTTAGAATTGTCCCTAATGATAAATCATCTTGGACTTTTGTGCTTTTTGAAAAGTCCAAAGCACAAAAATGAGAGACAAGGGGGAAGAGCTGTTGAAAATAATAAAATAACCCAAAAGTTCCTTATTGCTTATGATAGTAAACAGTAAGTCTCTGACTGATATAAGGGAGGACCAAGGAAAATTTTGGTCCATGACCTCCCTGCAGAGAGTAATAAATGATGTCAGTGAAGGTAAAACGTTTACTTAAAACATCAGTGCCGACGGGTGGTGGATAAAACTCACATTACGACAGGGAAAATGTGATTGATAGCTCTTACGCAAGCTACCTGTGAGCAGTGCGCTCTGCCTACCAGCATTAGCACTGAGCTCTTGGAGAAATGGTCGAAGCCATCTTCGAGTCATCAGCAATGTTTAGAACTCAGGGCAGTCCTGTAAGAGTCTAGAAATGCGACTACCAAAGTAGCTTTTAACAATAAGTCAGCTAAACGATACCAAAGAATTATAGGGCAATAAGCTTAACCTCACTTTCCTGGAAGTTCAGAAGTACATAATCAAACACGGAATATATCAAGGAAATGGGGGGGGGGAGGGAGAAAGAGACAAAGGTCGTCACAAACACTGTGTTACACAAACCTAGTTTCCTTTTTATGACTGGATAGCAACACTTGTGCGCCTCAAAACAAGGAAGCATAGTCTATATTAAATTATTTCCAGGGAAGTGTAAAGACAGGTGGAAAACCGTACTTGGAGAGAACAGCTAGCTCCATTGTTGCAGCAATGGAGATTTAGGCTTGTGAAAACCTTTTTAACAATAATAACATGTAAGCAAGGAAATGGGTTGCCAAAGAAGTTCTGAAGCCTCAACCGTTTTTGTCGTTGTAAAAGTAGATTGCACAACTGGCCAAAACTGTAAATTAAATATATCAGGTCCTTAGCGCAGGTAAAGGAACTAGATGATCTCTGCTCTTTTTTTCCCCAAGTATTTGATGGTTCACACTCTATCTCATGTTGTGTCTTAGGGTTCATGTGATACGTGAATAATGTTAAGTCTGGATATGGAAATTGTCAGACCTTTCTTTTGTCGTTTAGTGAAGAAGAGTTTTTTTGTATTGCATCACATTTCTGCACAATGATACTGTACCAAATGTCATTAGTGTTACTATGTAGAAGATGAGTCACTTCCCTGGACTCTGTAATAGAACTGAGCATGTATCAGGATTAACATTCTTTTGTTTCACTATTTTTCCTGTCTTCTGTGGACTAATCTATTTCAGCTTTACTAAATGGATAACCAGGCATTTGAAATGCATGGAGAGAGCGTACAAAGTTCTTCAAAAGGAAACGAGTGGCCAAAGAAAGAGGTACTAGTCATTTTCTTTTACAGTGCTATCAAAAAATTAATAACAGAATCAGTCTGAAGATTAAACCCTTGTTTTGTAATATGACCTAATCCTATACTATTAAGAAGGTCCTGAAGAAAATAAAAGCTATAAAGGGCTACAATTGCTAAGGTCCTAAAATGCATAGCTCCACGTGCACGAGCTGGGAACTGAACTGTGAGACATAATTCCCTGGCCCCACTTAAGGTAATAGCTAAATTCTTTATCCTCTAACTACTGGACACAGTAATTATCTTTGGAGGATTCCCCATTGATTTTAACAGAAAGAGCTACTTAAAAGCTCATCTTGTGGTAATGTTCAGTATCTCTACTGAGTTACACATTAGAGTACTGTTTCATCTTTTCTTTTTTTTTTTTTTTGCCCTTGGGAAAAGTGATTCTCAGTAATTTTCCCATTAAAGTTTTTGCTTCTTGGGATTTGAATTAACGCCAAGCAGTAAGAGTTGGCATATCGCGCATCAGCCGTTACATTTGTTTGCAGTCAGCACGGTGCTGCTTCTTGGCTATAAATGTACCAAGGCGAGTGATTTCCTCACAGCATAACTCACTCCACACAGTTCTGCTGAGGTCGAATGTTCTATATTAGTTATTATTATGTAATATGTACAGCATTCTTTCGACTTTAAAAATCATAATTGAATTGGTGCCACTGCTGTGAAAATGCTGTAAATTAAAGGTCCTTCAAATCTGGAAAATGGGGATTTCGAATGCATTTAACTGTAAAGCCTCATTCTCTGATGAGACTCTGTGGTCTGAGTACTACTGTTGTGATACTTAATTGAACACAAGCTTTAAAAAGGGAGTGATTTAAACTGAAGGAAAGATTGTTACCAAATAGAATAGGGTGATATTTTGAGCTCTTTTCTGCTGGCAAGAGAAATGTATTTGTAAAGAGCTTTTGTTAAATAGATTCATGAAAAAGGTCATTTTGTTAAAATCAGCAAGTAATCTTCAATTTTTTCATTTCTGATTGTCCAGCTTAAGAAATCAACATTCATAGCTCATTTTCAGATGCTCACCATCTGAAAAATCAGGCTTTTAAAGGTAGAGGCTTTTTTAAAGCCTCTTAAAAATCAGACTTTTTTTCTGGGTGCAAGCTTTGCACCCAGAATCAGTAAAGAGTTCTATAATTTGGGCCAGAGAATGCAGCCTCTATTCATCTGAAGCTGCAACTTCAGCAGCAAAAATGGTTAAGGGACAGGGAACACTGAATATCCTCACCAAGGTGGTGCTTCGTGGTGCCAGAAGTGCCTTGGCCTTCTATAAAGAACTTGTGTCCTTCTGCGTGCCCAGCCGCTTCTCCCCTTCACCCTCCTCCAGAGGCCTGAACGTCCCCAAATGAAATTTTCAGTAAAACAATGCCCAGAGCAGTTAGTACAGATGAAACTTCCCCATTCTGGCTTGTCTTCTCCACTGCCAGGGAGCTGGGCCATGGGAAATGTGACATAAAGCAGAGGCAGCACTTCTGCCCTGGCGATGAAGGTTTGCCATGAGTTGATGCTACAGGTCTTCACTGGTTTGTGATAGAGATTAGAAACAGCAATGAAAAAAATCTTTAAGTGTTTGTAAGGCCCCAGGATAATGAAGTCGTGCTTTTACTCGATGAAATAATGGAAGGACAGCAACAGTCTGCTAACCAGTCTGTGAGGTTTCCCTGTACTGGGCCCAGTAACTTGGCTATCCCTGTGTTCCTGAAAGGCATACTCTTTTGATTACAAAAGAACTATCACAACTTTCTCCTTTGTGGCAGATCTAATAAAGCTTTCTTTTTTGTTTGGGGGATTTGCTTTTTATTAATTTCAGGAAAGAAGGGGCAGCTGGTCCCTAATGAAAGTCTTTCTAGTTTGTCTATTGGCCTGTGTCATCACCACCGCAATAGGAGTGCTGGTCCTGTCCTTGGTCTATGTAAACAACACTGCCTTTATGAAAGAGACGGATGTTACAGACAATGGTGCATCTTCCCCAAAACCAGATGAAAAAAGTGTGGATAGCAAATACCAGTTCTTGAATCATCTGGGGAAATCAAAGGTAAATGCTTCATCTTGTGCAATAATATTCCAGCATCATATGTAGAAGTTTAATGAATTAATTTCACCTAACTATTTTTTAAGCATTAGGTGATCAGTCTAAACCTGTTATCCAGGCTTCTTTTATAATCCATGGGGAGAGACACAAACTTCCTGACAGCGTGTCACTCCAGTTCATAACAGATGTTGGAAGTAGTATGGATCTCTGGAGTGCCTCTTGGAGAGCTAAAATTGCTCCAACAGATTAGGCTTGTAAGACAAGGCAACCATTTTATGTGTGATTCCAAAATTACAGAGAGTGAAATTCTACGAACCAAAACCAGGAAGATCAAATTTTAATATAAGCTGAGGAGCACTCTAACCTTTTCATTCTTAGGACTGGATTCAAACAAATTGTTGTGTTGCAGGAAAAAAAATGAACTCCAGGATCTTGTTTCAGTGAGCTAAAATGAATTAATTGACAATGGAATGAAGCCCTAGGAATTACGTAGTTTTTGTTCAGATGTATTTTGATACTTACAGAAACGTATCCTCTGAGCAAACTCCAAAGACATACTCCATCTTCTAAAGATATCTTTACATAAAAAATAATTCCTGATTAATTTTTGCTTTTCAGCAAAAGAGGGAAAAGGGTGGATTAGATAGTAGGGCACTTTAAACTGACAACAGCCATTCTGGTACTTCTTCAGGTTAGATTTGGTATGTAATTCATTTTGAAACAAGAAATGTTTTTACGAACGTAAACAAAAGCGTTTAAGAGGAGAGCAACCCTTTTAACACGCCCTTCTGCAATGCAAGATGATTCTTTCAAGTACAAAACATGTTCTAGAGGCAGTACAAATATTGGGAAAGGAATAGTTTCAGGTGCAAATAGTTTGCAACCGAAGGAATTCAGGAAAATGTCTTACTTGGGAAATGTCATAAATGTTTTGAATCTAAAAGTTTAAGCATATATGTAACTGATTTCCCAAATCAAAGTCCAGAGTGACTTAAAAAGAGGAGGAGCAGATAATTTTGTTCTTGATATCACTATTTATCTCCCGTTTGTAGAAACAATACTATTACATCACAACATGAGGAAGTATATAAATGATTGTGAAAAGTGACTAAAATACATCCAGAGAGAATCCTCACTGAGAAAAGGAATAGGTCCCTTCAGTATTGCCCAAACCAAGAATTTTCTGAAATACTTCTGAATTGTTTGGTCACCGCTGTCCACAATTAATACAGTTCTCCACTCTCACTAACTTTACAGGTATATAGCTACCCAGGTGGTGAAATTCAGTGGGCAAGATACAGGAAGGATGTAAATGAATATCTAAGTGATGAAGAAATGGAATTTGGAAAAAGTATCAATAACCATCGCTCCAAAATGACTTTTGGAACCTTACGGATCAAAAGCAAAGGGCTTCGGGCTCCCCACTGGCATTTTAACGCCAACGAACACGGCTACCTGCTACAGGTATTATCTGATTATTTCAGCTTTCCCAATTGGTTTCGCAGTTTAAAGCATCATGTATATATAGAAGATGTACATGTGTAAAAAAAATTGCATATACATTATATACACATGTTAACAGGTAATAAAAGCAGAATGACCATTGATTGATGTATGACATTAGTTTTCCTGCTTGAAATAACATTTTCAAATGGAGATTCTTGAAATAGGCTGTTTAATGTTGTTACTAGCAAGAGGACCAAACACCTGTGTCTTCCAATGAACTACAAAAACTGAGGTCAGAGGAGACTTTGGATACCTGAAAGTTTACAGAATTTTATGTACTTATCCAAGTGCTTACAATGATTAAAGTAATTATATTATAGAGCCATCATAGAATCATGGAGATGAAGGACTGTTAAGGTTCTCAAGAAAGCCTCTGGCTCCATCCCCTGTACTCATGCAGGATAAGAATACCTGACGCTTCTGTTCAGTTTTTAAAAATCTTCAACAAAGGAGCTATTACAGAATCAAAAAATAGCTGTCTCCCATGTTTCATCACACAAACCGTTAGGAAGTTTGTGCTGGTACACAAACCATGTTTTTGTTTATTGAAAAAAAAAATCCTAATTTCTCCTTGTTTATCTCCATTGGCTGTGGAGACGCTCAGATCATCTTTCTTTCTCACAACTTCTTATACATGGAAGATTGTTTTGTTCCCATAAAGTCTCTTCTTTCCTAGAGCAAATACCCCTCGTCATGCCCCCTCCAAATAAATCTTCTTTGAAAAGGTTTGCCCTGTCTCACCTGAGTGTCAAATTTCAAATCTGTAAAAATAAAGAAAACAAAAGAGATAAATAGAAACTCCCCATGAGGAATTCAAGACAGCATAGTAATTTGAAAAGAAAATTATCTTTTTTTGGAAGCATAGGTACTTAGATATATCTCAATCATTAATTTATTTCCAAGAGTAATTATTCATATTTTGATCAGCATAGGACTGAACAGCTCTAGCTGGATGGGGGATCATCCTTGGGGTACGGCGCTTCACAAACACCTGGTCCTCTCTCCAGACATTTTTGGTCAAAAATTACTCCTTTATAGCTGTTCACAGCCTTTTTAGTTAAGAAATGGTTTAAGTATGAGCAATGTGTATTTGTCATGTGTTCCTTAAACCTTCTAAAATTTTGTCACTTAAAATGCTATTCTGGATGTAAGTTCACCAAGGCTTGTTGGAGAGTGCATCAGGATCTGTTTTCTCCTAACAGCCTTCAGGTTATTTGAATTACTGATTTGCCGCATATGGATTAAATGAGAAAACTCTCATTATGATCATTAAGTTCTGATTATGTTGCAGGGTACTGCCTGGATTGGAGTAATTGGTGCAGATGACAGTGTGGTTACCACATACAATGTCACGGCTGGTCAAGTGATCTTCTTCCCTAGAAACACCGTGCATTGGGTAAAGAATGTAGGATCAGAAGACTGTGTGTTCTTGTTGTTTTTTACAACACATGAGGAACTTCAGACCTTGGATGTAGATGACGCATTTTTCTCTACCCCAGAGGATATAGCAGCTAGAGCATTAAAGGTCTGTATGATAGGATAGACGGCCTCTATCTAGTCTTCTACACATTAACATGGCAGTCCAGGCTCTCTGTTTCTTGGAGAGGACCCTGCCTACATCACCTGTCCTCTTTAGTCCCATCAGCATGGAAGGATGTACGCATGTCCTTTGTGTAACTCCGTGCCACCCTGCATGTTCTTTTATACACAAGGAGAAATAAATGATGTTGCTCTCTCCAAGAAACAACTTCTCCTCCGCTCTTCACATCTATCCCCAGTTCATCAAGGATCCTCCATATTTCCAGGGGTGGAAAGGAAAATAACATAGTGAAGCCCAAAGCTGATTTCCCAATAGACCCTTGATGAATTCTGTGGTATGAGAAGATCTCATAAGAAACTATAGATAAGTTCACCTCCTTGTTAAAATGGATCTTATTTGAACTGACTAGTTGGCAATGTCTCATGGGCAAGAATACAGTCACAGAGTTTCTGTTGAGTCTGAGGAATCTGCATGTTCAAACCACAGAATTGTGGTAGACCTCCCCACCCTGCAGCAGTTTGATGGGCGATGAGTCGAGTTTCCCTTCTGCTCCAAATCTCTGTGGTAACTGAGAAGGAAGGGCAGTCCAAAGGAGCAAAATAGAGTATGGCAGGGCCAGGCAATTAAAGAGATGAGGTATATCCACAAGGTAGAATTTGTCTACCACCAGGTACTAAGGTGGGATGTTCAATGAAGCAAATTTTTAATTCCTCGGTTTTCTGTGTGTCTCTGTCAACTTACTACGCGTTGTGTGTCCCACAGCCAGAAGGTGGGGTTAACTTCATCAGAACATTCAAGAAACAAGCAGAAGATCAAGCAATTAACCTCCCACCAAACTTAGATGAGCTTGTACAAAATGCCACCTATGTGCAGTCTCCGGACAACCTTGTATGGCGGTACTTCTACAATCTCAAAGGTATACATCTAAGAACTTTGTACGTGTGAGCTCTCTGTTTCTAGAGGGGGAGAGGAGGGGCTCTGTAATCGACTTACTGAAAGAGGAGTTAAAAAGCACGTAGAGAAATCATAAGAATTAAAGGAGATAAAATGAAAAATATATTGATAATACATCTAATTACTGCCCTTTGAAAGTGTATAACCTGATTCCTATCTCAAAGTAGTTTACCCTTTTGATTTTAATGTTTCTGTCTGCAACAGCAGATATGAGAGCAGAATGCCAGTAAGCAGCAGGGCATGAACTAAATACTTCCCAGCTCAAAACTCTTTGCTGATAGATGTAGCTAGGACTGGTGTGTTCCCTCCTACAATTAAGTTAAGCAATAACCTAGACTGAAACTTTTCATTCAGGAATTAAAATCTAATAGGCCAGGAAGCCCTGCAACAGATTAGCTGGAGAGTGACTGGTGCTGAGCTCCTTAGAATATCTTGCACTTGCGTATGAAACGTCAATGAATAAACACCTTAGCATACACCTAATCAGGTCCTCCCTTGTCTTTTACAAATACAGCTTCTTAAACAGCATTGAACCATATTCACTGTTTGGTTTATCAATGACTGTATTAAACAACCGTCTGTACAGCCTGGATCTAGTGCTTCTCAGTGAGCGCCTAATAAATATAGATGGCAAAACTAAATTCCAACTAGTATAGTCTGTCCAAAAAGCTATAAAAGCAGATATAGGTCCAGAGCTCCACACGCAGCTGATGGAGGTCATGAGAAATAGATGTGTGACAAAAAGCTTTTCACTTGGCCGAAAATGTTCTTCTGCATTGGCAGTACTTTATAAAATATTGGGACACACGATCAGTGCCATAAAGGCTAACATGAATTAATATACTGTAAGTTAGCATGTTCTTTAAGTGGATTGTCAATAGCAATTTGGAATGGAAAAATTCTAGTTGGAGTTTTCGTTATGGTTCTCTGACTACAGAAAAATACAGTAAATGAGATGGCGTAGTGTCTAGTGTATGAAGGGATAGCTAAGCTTAAATGGGCGTTCTTTTTGTTTCCAGAGGCTTATAAGATTCGAGGCCTCAAGTTTAGTACGAAGTAATGACTTGAAGTTGGCCAATACACTCAGAAGCAATGTTAACCAAACCTTGTTGGAAATGCTCATTTAGCTGTCTTTGTTTTAGGGTCAGCAGAATATCGTTTTCCAGGAGGAATCTTCCAGTGGGCTCGCTACCGCAAAAATGGCACAGGACTAAATGAAACAGAAAAAATTTTTAGTGAGTCACTGCACAAGGTATGTGCTTTCAGTTGGATACTGTAGCTATTTAAACATAAGGCACAGTATGCAATTTGTGTGGGTTCATCACTGCTTTGTCATGTATAACAGGGATATAACAAACCTGGATGGTTTTCTGAACGTTTTTGTTCTGCTTTTCAGCATGAAAATACCCTTACCTTAGCAACTCTCAGGATAGTCAGCAATGGACTGGGGCAGCCTCATTTCCACTTCAATGCTAATGAGATGGGTTACGTCATGAGCGGCTGCGGACAGGTAATCTATTACATCCGTGAGGGATAAGTCAGTGGAGTTTTGGCTGTATAACAATTAAAGACCTAATAACTGATTCCCAGCCCTGATTAATAATACTACAATCAGTAGTGTTATAAAATGCTCGGTGTCCACACTTTCCTTCTCCATGGAAAATTTTGATCTGAGTTACATTGGTGGAAGCTTGTTTGGTCACAGCGGAGTTATACAAAGAGCAGCATTTGTCCATCTTGTCAAGGTGTTCGGCAAAATCACACGTGCTTATGACAGCAATCCCCGCTCTCCTGAATGCTGGGAGTACAAAACAAAAAAGCAATACTTTTGATTTAGTGCCTCTAAGGAACAGATAAATAGAGAAAATTTAGTGAGCATTAAGATTTAAAGTACAGCGTTTTATTATGTTCTCCACTCAGTGCAAGTGTGAAGTGCAAAGGTAATTAAGTTGGAATGATGAGACTCCACTATGTGAGGACTTACCATGTTCTTACTCAGGAATTTGCCTAGGACCCCTCTACTTTTTTGGCATCTCAGTGAAAGCACTGATGCTACGCTAGCTGATTTCAGTGCAGTGCTGGGACCGTCACTGTGTATTTATCCAGTAACAGCACACAGAAAATTGTCGTTGAATATCGCTGCTTTACTTGCAATAGGCTGGAGTTATTCTCTCATCTGGAGTTACCACCAACTTCAACATTGGCATTGGAGATGTCATATTTTTCCCTGTTGGAACCCAACATTATCTCAAGAGCATATGTGAAGAGGATTTGCTTTTGATTCTAGCCTACAGTACAGGAAATGAGGTGAGAATTCATATGGGCAAGGGGATTAAAAAAATATCCAACCAACCATAATCTTATGCTTTTCTTGTACATGTCAGCTTTATGCTTTGCTGCACGCCTTTCAAAAGACGTGCTAAGAATATGTCAAGTACACTGACAGTGCAAAGTTCCTTCTGGTGTGAATGGTTAGCATGCCACACCTATCAAAACTCTGTAAACGGAAATAGGAGGTGGGAAAGATGCACCCAAAGTTGCTGGTAGGGTGTGACATGCTCGTGTGTGCGTGTGTGTGTGTAAGAGAGATGGAATTCAGGTCATGTTTGTGCATGAGGTACTGCTGGTGTTTAAGAAGCGGAGCTTGAGCAGACTGGAAAGGTTGGCAGTCTTTACAAGCTGAGCGTCCACAAAAGGGAGAGATCTTCCTAAGCCTTGAACAAGTCTATATCCTAAGAGCCAGAGCAAGGGCATATATATCTAAGGTTACACATATCCAGTGATCTTGACAGCCCAGTGTAAGACTTCTCATTAGTTATATACTTTCATATTAATTAATTTTCATCTTGGATTTGAGGTGCACTTTAATATTCCGTATTATTAATATTATAAAAATGCTCAGGTAGTTATGATTATTCTTTATAAAATATTGTCTTTTTCTTCATAGCTGGAAACTCTTCGTATGAATGGCTACTTCCATGGAACAGCAGATCATATCCTTGCTCAGCTTTTTTCCAAGGAACAGTCTGAGTTTAAGAAGTTCCCAAAGGCTGCCAAAAAATAGGCAAATAACCTCTCTTAGCAGTTAATGGCTCCAAGAATTTTTCACGATCACCGTGTGTCTAGCAGTACTTTTTGGTACCCTTCTCAGTATTTATCCAGAGGAGATGTTCAGAAAAAAGAAGAATGTGGGGTTATTCATTATAAAAAGGTATTTTCTTTTTGTACTTTACCATGTTTTATTTATAGTACAATGTAATTTGATTCTAAATTAAAGTAATTTCTACCATTACGGTTGCCTTTTGCTCTATATAATATCTGTTATCCCACCATATCTCTTCCCTCACGCTACTGAGGTTTACATTGATTTTCTGTCATGTAGGCAGCGGTGCCTATATGCAAATACAGCATGTTCACACAGCTCAGTCTGTCCCCAAACCAGGTATGGTCTTATAAGCCCTGCATCTACCAGTGATGGCAGGAATGAGCTCGTCATACAGATCAGGCCATATTCACTCTCCCTCCCCTAACTGCAGTCCCTGCAGTGAGGCACTGTGTTAGAATTTAAGACGGCTAACTCCTCTTCCCGACTCTGCTGCCAGACTGCTATCGCATTTTGAAAGCAACATTTGAGGTTAGATTCTTAGCAGAATGTAGACTCTGGAGCAGATAAGCTCTGTCTAAGACACCTGTGCTTCTCATGCAAAAGGTGGGGAGAGACAAGCCCAAAAAAACCAGGCCAAGAAGAAGCAAAGGTGATTTCCCAGACTGGCATCTATGCCAGTTTTTTTCATTTTCAGGTTCCTGTTCCTTCTCGTGTAAATATTTAATTACAGCCAACAGGACGGCTGCAGCAGGGAGGCAAGGAGATCTTTCACGGTTTCCCATGGGTTACGGCTTGGTTTTTTTTTTTTTTTTGTCTCAGGAAATACTTGCTTAGTTCATGGGGTTCAAATCAAATCAGGATCAAAGTGGTGTACTGATCTGTTACCAACACATAATAAACAAGCATTCTGTGAAAAACACAGCTGGGATTCAATTTCAATTCATATCAAGGCTCTTGGTCATCCCCTGGCTACTCTTTAACCCAGCTGAAGGCCATCTTCCTCTGCAGCTTTATCAGTCTGGGGCAAACATCCCATCAGCTTGGGGTACTCAGCTTGCAAGTGCTGCCACGCTCCCCTTCCTGCTGCACCAGCTGGGGCTGGCCCGGCCGTTTGAGGAGCACAGGGAGCAGCTGTGCAGGTCCCTGCACCAACCTCTTCTCAAATCTGCACCCCGGCTGCCCCTCTGGGAGGATTTTGGGAAGCTGTGTGGTAGCTGTGCCCAGGCTGGGCCTTGCAGACCCGATGGGAGAAGGAATGCCCAGGCTGCGGACCCCAACAAGGCTGAAGCATTGACTTGTTCATTGC
The DNA here is from genome assembly GCA_013389905.1 of Sula dactylatra. Lineage (NCBI taxonomy): Eukaryota > Metazoa > Chordata > Aves > Suliformes > Sulidae > Sula > Sula dactylatra. The sequence goes on from WEKW01010470.1 coordinate 46,474, forward strand.
CTTCAAGAAAAGATATTGCATGCATGTCCAGGAGGAGAAATTTCACTGTCCCATGATCAACCTGCAGCCCAGTGTTGGTTCTAAAGGCCAGAAACAATGCCTAAAATAGGAGTTGGACATGAAAGGCTTGATAGGACGTAGCTCAGGACTGTCCCAGAGGGACCTTCCTCGGCCCCTGTCCCACCAGAGCTCACAGGAGCAGTATTTTTTCTGTGGCATGTCCTCACTGGTCACTGCCTGGCCTTGACCCCAGCCTCACAGACAGTACCAGGGTGGATAAGCCCTCTAAGTCACGCCGCACCCCAAGGGATAGAGACCTGGCTTATTACTAAGTGCTTTCAGGTGTTAGGAGAGAAGCAGGCTGCTTTCTCAGGTGCTGGGAATCAATCAGCCCAAGGCTCTGGTTTAAAACAATTCAGCTGGGAAAAGAATGATTTAAATGCTGGGTTCTCGGTTGAGGTGCTTATTAGGTGATCCAGAGGCACCCACTGGGTAGGGGAGAGGCTCTTTTTGGCAGATGGAAAAAGGCAGCTTGCTGAGGAACAGGGGAGTGGGTTTTGGTCTGCTGTTGTCGTGTTCCTTTGCTGTCCTGGAATAACAGACTGAAAGCTGTGGTCTCTCACCTCGATGGCTGTGATGTCTCTTGTCCTCTGCCCTCCTGTGCCCTGCAGCCCCGAGGTACGGTGTTTGGACACGGCTTGTAGGCACCTACCAAATATTTCAGTGCCTGGTTTCAGCCAGCGTTCTCAGCTGTGTGCTCCTAGGGCTGCATCCAACCCATGATTCGCTGCTGGAGATGTTTGGCTTACATCTTGTGTCTTTTTTTTTTTGATGTTCTGCTTTTATTTCATGTTGTATTTGACTGCAAGCTACTCCTCAAAATATGTCTTGATAGATTCATGTCCTTTACCCAGGTGGCTGCTATTCTTCCCAGTGTAGAGCAGGACAGTGACTGTCAGTAAAAGGGGGTGATCATGTGGATTATAAAAGAAATATCAGAAAGTGTTAAAAACCTGGAATATCTAATTTGTATTTTGCCAGCTGATCTTTGTGACTCCCCAGATCCTGAGAGACTACAGAAGGGCGCAGTTAGCGTGTGCTACATAAGCAAACTGGGGGAAATGTTCCTGTAGTGCACTTCATAAATCCATTTAGCTCTACTAACTACTTCATTACAACTCGCAAGCAGTGGGGTTCAGGTACCAGCACTTCTGTAGGTGTGTTTCTGGAGCCCTGAGGGAAATTTGGTTGTCTAGCAGTCTGTTCCTATTTGGGTATAAATATCTTAGCCCCCACGCTTTACTCCGTGCCAGTCTGCTAAAACCCCGTACGCTGCGAGTAGGGTGTATGCCCTCCGGAGAACCTCCTGGAAGGACCGTGAGGTGAGATGCCTTGCTGTCATTTATCAGGCCGTAATGGAATGACTGTTGCCACATCGATCAGGTTAACAGCCTGCGAAATGCGCTTTCCCAAAGCGATTGCTGCCCCATCCCGTCTGCTGCTGCACCCGGGCCCTCCTGCTTCAAAAGCAGGCTCGTGTTTGTGAACACTTTATTTCTGTTTGGTTTTCACTAAAGAGCTAGCATGTTTTTTCAGACTTTTTTTTAATTAAGTTTTGGTCTACTCGCTGCAAACTGATCTTCCAGCTGAGTGAAGTGCTTTTTGCTTAGCTGTGAGTGTGTATCCAGGTGGACAGACTTCAGTATCCGTTTTACACATGTGCTGGGTTTAATCCTCCTTTAACTTTTACCAATACTGATAACCCAGCTGTTCTCACCATAGCTTCTTTAGGTGTCAGTCAACCTTTGGGCTGGCATCAAATCTGTCTTCAGCTGACCCTGGTGGGATTTAATACTGTACTGAATGGTGTTTCTTGTCCTACCTCCTGGATTCAGAAACCAAGCAAATGGTCAGCGCACAAGTGCCAGATGCCCAGTGCAGTCTTAAGTTGCCTAAACCAGTGAACTTTTGTTTCACTCAGAACCTTGTCTAAAGACCTGATAAAGATCCAGATACCCTCTGATTTAGTCCTGCTTTTAGGGCCTGAAACTGCTGCTTGTACCATATTTGAAATATAAGAGCCAGATGTGTTGATAGGAGCTACCGAGATACGAGGTTATAAGGTGAACTGTTGGCGGAGGAAGCTAAAAAGAAGGGCTGGGTAGAATTCCAAGAGCCGCCGCTCAAAGGCAAACAATGAATTATATAAACCAGACCTGGTATTTGTTAAAGACGACAAGCCCTGGTAGTTGATATCACGGTCAGATATGAGAATAAATCAACATCTCTGGTGGATGCAGCGGCAGAAGAAGTTAAGAAATATCAACACCTAAAAGACCAAGTGCAGGAACTGATGAACGCAAATATTAAATTTATGGAATTTCCATTAGGTGCACGGGAAAGATGATACCAAGGCAACTACGGATTGTTGAAAGAACTAGGACTGACTAGTTCCCCACAAGAAAAGTTATCTCGGCGGTTATTGAATGGAGTTGTTCTCCTCAGTGGGCATTGTGCGTGCTTGTTAGTCAAGTACAAGCTACTGTAAGGTCTCAATGACTTAAGGTACTGCAAGTGTGTTATCTAATGGTTTGTAAATAGAAAAGAAAAGTCAGTTTATCTAAGGCAGGCTGGAATCCCCTGGAAAAGCCGAGGGCGACAAAAGCTTAGATAAGAGAGCAATAGCGTGGAGGGATGAACTGGAGCTTGGAATCACGAGGGGTCACATCTCCTGCCAAAGACTGTAATCACCGGTCCTTACCGAGGTGGACGGGCCCCTATAGTTAACCTGGAGAAGGAACATGTATAATTTTATATATGTTTGATCAATAGCTCTGACTGACGGAATGTGTGGTTGTTGCTGTTTGCTGCACAGCGCTGGACCGCTGTCAGCCCTCAAACTCCTGGTATTATTCCAGGCCATTAGAATTACAGCTTTGCAAATAACGTTTGGCCCATAAGAGCAATGTATTCAGTGAGTGATGAAACGTACTCTCCTCTTTTTGCTTTCTCTTTGATTAGTAAGTTATCTGGATCCTCCTCCTGTCCCAGTACTCCAGGCCCAAGATGAAAGGACTAAGACGAAGTGAGGTCTGGTTCCTAAAAAGATATGACTTTCCTCTAAAATCTCCTTTATCTTTTCCAAGCCTTTTCCCTATTTACCCAGAGGACGATTGATCAGATTTTGTCCAAAAAGGTTTTCTAGTCATGAAGTTCTTGAACTGACATGGGCGAGATGGGCTTGTAATGCATCCAACTATCTGTGCTGAACTTTGTCCAAAGAGACGAGGACCGAGCTTCTCAGCTCAGCGCTGAAGAGCAAAAAGGTGGAGAGCGATAGGAATTGCAGAAGTTCACAGGGAGCTTCTTGTGCTCAGTTCTTTCTTCTTTCTTTGAACTCCAACTCAGGTTTGTTTAAGGGATTTGCTTTAAGTCAACAGAAAGAAATACAAGCAAATTGAGAGAATTCTGCTCGGTCTTTTAGTTTTGGTTCCTACCTTCACTTTGTGGTGCTGCTTTATCACCTACCCATCAGGAGATGTTCCGCGTGCCAGGAGCCGCGAGGGTACCCTGCAACAGGGGGCTGGAGACGTGGGCTCACCACAGACACGAAACACAACGGCCTTGTTGCAAGTGCAGGCTAGCTAGCTTGGGATCTCAAATGCAGATGTGCACTGCACAGCTGTCTCCTAAATACACCTGTACTGCAAGACCAAAACCCAGGGAGGCGCCCTCATTTTGGTCACTGGGCGAATGGGAATTTGGCAGCTCTGGCTTTCTCAGGATATTCCTGCAGTTACAACAGGGTGATTCACCTGAAAGCAGAGGTGCTCTTCAATGCAATAAGTCCATCCCTGGATTTGCTCTGAAAATAACAGGTAAAACATTGATCGAAACAGCAGTACTTAGAGAATAAAGGCTGTGTTGCGTCCCATAAGAAATATGAATTATGTCAGATAATATTTCTTACCTTAGAAACTATACACGTCTGTTCAGTGGAATGGACCATAGCATCTTTGGGTAATTATAATCAGAAACAGTAAATTAATTCACAAAATGCCTTGTGCGACTAATTAGCAGTGTACAGCTACCTCACGGGTCTGCACTACCCATTCAAGGGACGTGGGTGAAATCGGCCTCGCATTGAGAAAGCAACAGGAAGCTAGAAACTTTAAAAGCTATTTAAAGCATCTTTGTAGCCAACTCTGGAGATTCGAGCAGCCCACCAGTCCCGTGCATATGAGTGAAACTTGTTCGGAGTAAATAGTCTTGTGGGTCATTTAAGGGACAAACCCTGACGTGATCACCCGCTACGAGCCCTAAGCGATCCCGGGGGAGATTGAAGCTTCAAACCTGCTCGGAGGTGACAAAGCCAGTTCCCTGGACGGCTGGCGTTGGGCTCACCAAGGAGAAGCTTGAGGCTGAACCACGTCCATATTTCGGAGCTGTCTGCTGTCCTTCACGTGGCAAACGGAACCCAGCGCACCTGGGCTCCTTTCCAGTTTCCCCAAATGCAACCCCTTTGTCAAACTCTTTTTTTTTTTTTTTTTTTTTTCCCATCTCGTTGCCTGTGTTGTCCTGGCTTCTGTCAAGTGCAGCCGCACTGGGGCAGGCACCGGCCCCGGGTTCGGGTGGGTGCTACCCGTGATGCCCCCGGCAGCAGTTGAGATGCTCCACGCAGCCTCCCCCGAGGTGGCAGCTGTCCCTAATGTGTCTGGGGGCATTTGCTGAGCCAGCACCCAGCCGTCATGGGGACAGGGATCACGGGTTCCCTTGGGCAACCCGAGTCTTGACGGGCCATCCGTTTTGGTTGGTGTGTCATCTGGGCTGCTCCCCACTTCCCCCTTTGGGGAAATCCCCTTTCCTGCCCCATCTCCATGCCAAGCCATCCCCGAGAGGTGGCCAGGGTCACGCTAAGTGGATTTTATAGCAGAGGACGCAATAGCGCTTCTGTAACTATCTGCTGTAAACCAAAGGGTTCAAGTACCTCATAAAAAGCTCCACGTTGGTTTTTGCTTGGGAGAGTTTACCCTTTTCCAGACCTGGCACAACACGTTGTTGCTAAAGGTGTGCATTTTACAGCCTGGCAAAGTTTTACTCCCGATGGAGTTTGACCTGTCTCCTCAAACAGAAAATTATTCATCAAAATTTGATGATGGTGAGAGTTTAGCGCGGGACTATTCGGAGGCTTTTAAGCTCCTTGAATCTGCCAACCATTCATGGCTTGGTGCTGTGGTTCCTCAATCCCTTGAAACTTTTTTACTAATTCTTAAAGAAGTATCAGAGTTCACATGTATTCATGCAGCTGTGCTGTAGCCCCCTTTTTTGGTTGTTTTCCTATACAGCTAAATAGCCTTATCTTACTAATATTGCCATTATAATCAGTAACCTGCCCTGTTCTTCTGCACGGTGCTTCTGAGCCTGCATCACGTTCTAGGAACATGCACGCACAAAACCTCTCCTACAACGTTTTCTGTTGAGATCCCACCAGCTTAAAAGCCATGGCAGAGCTTGGTAGGATCTCATCTTGATACAGGATGTTTAATAATTAAACCTGTTCTGTACATCGCAGTCCTGCACCTTTCTTCTCATGCCAAGGAGCTGTTACGGCTTAAGTGAGTTTTATGGAGCCCAAAGGACAAAAGGAAATTTCCTGCATTTTATTGTATGTTCTGATCGCAGCCGGGTTAGAAACGTTGAGAAATCTTTCTTTCTCTTTCTCTAGCAATGCAAATGGCCAGACAGAAAATCCAGCCCATGCCCCAACCCCAAATAAACTGCAGAGTAATGAGTTGTCTCAGAAGCTGAAGATCTTTTGATTGCAAGCCAAGATCTGTTGGAGCTGAGCTAGTTTTTCATGGCTGCATAGCTGGAAATAGCTTTGTTTTATAGAATGATATTGCTAATTATAGGGGTGGCATGCCTTTGTAGTGCAGGGTTGTCCGCTCCCCTGGCTGGGGACTTCCCAGCACCCTCAAAGGTAACTGCTAAGTCCTTTGTGGGTTTAAACTTAAACCCTTTGCCACCCTGGTTTGTCCCCCTGTGTCCCTGCACCGGCCCAAACGGGTGTTTCTCAGGAGTGCCAGACGTTCATAAACTCATCCTCCTCTTCTCTGAAGTTTATCAACCAGCAGAAGTTGCTTATTCTGCCGAAAAACCCAAAGTCATTAGCAAAAACCTGAATTTCTTTCTAGCTTCCTCAGCTGTGCTGACCTATGCTTATCACAGTGGGCACCCTGCAGAAACCCTCTGAAATGGAGGGTTGTGTGCATACACACCCATAATATATAAATATATATATATTTAAAAAATCCAGCAGTTTTCAGTAGTTCAGAGACATGCTGAAGTTGAAAGTTGATGGATGGAAAGAGGGTGTTCCAAGTCTTCACCTTGCCGTGAAGCTCTGCTGAAGAAGGTGGAAGTTTGATGCAGATTGCAAATCTGCAAATCGATAACGATCTCCTTCATGCGCAAAGAGTAAGTCTATTTTCTCCCACAGGAGTAGGTGGGAGACAAGCAGAGCTCTTTGTCCAGGCCAGTGGCAGCAGTGGTGGGGTTAAGGGGAGAGACCTGCTGGAGGTTTAAATGGAGACATGGGGCTTCACTTCTGCACAGGCAGAGTTTGCTGCCGCTGTCCTGCCACCACCGCTCCTGTCCTCCACCTCCAGCCTTGTACCCGTGTGCGACACCCTGGGAGGATGTGCGTGACCCCCTCTCTGCTAACCCAAGGCAGGTCTGGACCCTGCACAACAGTTCATGCACTGCAAATTCACCTCCTCCCATGGCTTGTGATAACCTCTTTGGGCATCTTATAAATGCACCAGTTCTTGCCAGTCCCCATCCCTACGGCTTGGATTGCACTTTATTTCTTTACTCATTTTGTGTTTTTCTGGCTCACTGGACAGTCGCCTCTGTTTGCTGGCAGCGAGCAGGCGATAGGTACAATGCAAGAAAGAAAAGTTAACTTGCCACAATATGGGAAAAAGGAAGGGTGTCCCCCAAAACTGCTCTGGTGGGAGGTCGCCCCAAGGAGGAGCTGGTGGGAGATCCCACAGTGATGGTGAGGTCCAGTCCCCTGAGAAACCAATTGTCCTCGCATTAATTACAAAGAATAATATCTCTGTCGGGCACAAGGCAGCATCAGTGTGTGCTGCCGGGGAGGAAGGAGGTCATTTACTGCTCCTTTTCTTTTTCCCAAAGCTCAGACTCCAGTATTTCATACAATTGTATTGTATGAATTGTATTTCATACAATGCTACTCCTGCATTTTGGGAACACGGTGATATGTCTATACCAGTGCCAGAGAACATCATGAGAAAAATACCAGCTACCCTCTATTAATGTATTCTAAATATAATAATAATAATAAAAGCTCAAGAAAAGGAATCTTTTCTGCTTCCTGCCCCTGTGAGGTGATTAGGAGGTGCCACGGTGGGATCGGAGAGGCACGATGGAGTTGGAGAAAATACAGCGTGCCTTTATGGGAAGGAATTACACCATAAAGCACTGGAAAGCATGAGGAAAGCCCTGCCTCGCTCCTGCTCCCCGGCCGGGCTTCGAGGCGGAGGCAGAGCAGCGGATGCCACCTGCCGGGCTGCGGCCAAGGCTGGGAGCAGAGTGCCTGGGGATGTGGTCCCCAAGGAGAAGGAAATTTAGGATAGAAAGTGAGAAATTTCAGCTGCAGATTGAACTTTTCCCGTTGGAAATGTCACGTCTCTGTCTCATGGACATGCAGCTTTGCTGTCCCCATCTCGCTTTGCCTCCATTTAACTAGAGTGGTGCGTACCAGCAGCATTCGCATTTGAAAGCAGGGATTTGAATATCCCCAAACTGTCCCACTGGTGTTATTGGAGCCACATGTTACTGTCACGGGCTGATCAGATTATTTTGCAAGTTACAGAGAGCACCGGGCTTGTGTCCTAAAAGGAACTCTGAGCTGCAGCAGTCTGCTGCCGAGGTAGTCGTGGTGCCGGTGGGGTCAGGGAGAGCTGGACCGGTGCCTGTGAAATGGGTGAGTCGGACCCCCCTGGGGCTGCAGAGGCTGGATCAGGTCAGGAGAAAGCACCAGTGCTGGGGAAGACCATATTTTTCATTCCCACCACGTGGGTGCTTGCAGCAGCTGACCTCTCTTTGCGCTTTAAGTACCTCTAGCAGCTGCCATCAGAGCAGGCAGCATCCTCTGGTAGGAGGCTGCATCCCAAACCGACCTCTGTATGCAGGACTGATGTGTTTTGGGTTTGTTTCATCGGATAATCTTGCATTTCCAAGGGCAGGTCACCCCAAACAGAAGGCAGGCTGAGGGGCAAGGGCTGCCCCGCGGGGTGAGGGTCCTCCTGGCCGCTCACTGGATACACGGTGCCTGTCTGTGCCCAACCACATCTCCTACATGGGGGAACGACAGCCCCTCACCCGATTTTCAGCTCATTAGTCACAAATCCTTTGTTTCACGCTGGAACATCTCTGTCCCCTAAATCTGTCACTGTCCATTGTAGCTGTAATAGAGCAGTCGCTGGGAGTGCGCCTTCACAAAAAGCATAATTGGGCAAAAAACCCTAGGCTGGCTTTCAGCAGGGAACGCTGTGATGCTTTCATTTATTTGGGCTTGATTACTGAGGGCCTCGTTTAAGTTTACCATCTGATTTTTCTTTCCTCCCCTTCCCTACCCTTCACCACCTCTCCCTGCCCTCAGCTGAGCCTGCTCTTCTCCATCCCGTGTGCGCTGCTGCATCTCCATCACTTGCTTCATCTGCTCCTTTGGGAAATGACCCCCAACACTAATTTTCCCATCTTCTGTTCCTACCTCCATCACCTTTTGCTCTTCCCTGAGGGTGACTGAGCTGCCTGGCGGGGGCTGCGCTCGGCAGAATCTGAGCCGCTCTGGAAGCGAAGGGCCCTTCGTTAGGATGTAGCAGTCCCGTCCCCCCCCCCGAGTACCTGCCACCCCCTCCCTGTGCATCAGGGTGATGCCGTTTTGCGATGGTGTTTTTACCTCTGCTTTACTTCCCACTTAAACCACTGCAATATAAAGCAAAAAGAAAAGCGGGATGGGCAGTAGGAGGCAGAAGGCGTTGAAGCAACGTGCCGTCGTGCAGCGGCTGCACAAACCTCCCTTCCCCGAGGACAGCGGTCCGTAGAAAGGCTGGGCAGCCGGCAAAGCGGAGGAGCATAGGGGAAGCCCAGCAAATGCTAACTACGCATCCCTCCCTAAGGGAAAGCATGGGGCGGGCACTAATCATTCCAGAGTCGTTTACTGCCTTTAAAACCCGGGGATCGGTATCGGCTGAAGAGACTTTGCTGAAGACCTTGTTGGATGGATGGATTCAGCCTGTGGTTGGTACCTTGGGGTCTGCTGAAGTAGTCGTGACCTCTCAGGAACAAGATTTAGGTTTGCATCCAGAGTCTGTCCGTTGCAGAGCAGAATTCAGAAAAGCCAAATGAGAGGGGAGGGAGAGAGACCGCGCTCGGCCCCGCGGCCATCCCACGATCAGAAACGAATGCAGGAAGCATCCGTTCCCTCTGGAGCCAGCTCAGCCTCTCGAGCTCGCTCCAGTGCACGAGAAAGGTGCATTTTTGTGGGTTTTGACCTTCAACCGCTTAACCCGCAGCATCGCTAGGGAGGGCTCACCCACTTGCACGTACAGGAGATTTCCATGAGTGTTTTGCAACTCAGGGAGCTCCCGGGGTGGCGAAACAATTGCCCAAAACCCCAACTTTACTCTTTCTCTTCTCAGTAGCTGTTCCAGTCCGCAGCGGGAAGGATGACTCAGCGGCAGGAACCCCCCGGTTTGCAATAGCACAGAAATGCAATAAAAATCTTCATGCAGACGTTGATCCTATGAGCAGATATCACTGACATGCCACAATTAAAACAGATGTTGAAACTAGCTTGTCCCTTCAGTAGGCAAGGTGAAAGGTTGGGATTTTGATTCATTTTGGATCAAAGCGAAAATGTTGGAATGGTAAAGTTCTTCCCAGAAAGACTTTATTTTCCAGAATATTATTGTTATCATTGTTAGGTTTGTTGGGGTTTTTTTTACTGTTATTACTCAGAAAAGAAATCAAGCCTCTGTGGCTGCGGGAGGTTATAAAAGGAGACAGAGCCTAGCTCTCCAGGTACCAATTAATTGGACCACTTCAATCTGAAACCCTTCAGCTCACACCCGTTGTAAAAACCACCTAGAAAATTTGTAGACGTGGCCTATATTTTCTGAGAGCGGGTTTGCTGCGGGTAAAACCCAATTTTCTGCCTGCCAAAAGTGATCTTACAATATTTTACTCTTTACTGACACATCAGTTTCTCAGGCAGAATTTTCCTTTGTGGCTCTTCTCCCCCTAGATTATAAAGGCACTGAAATAGTTTGGATTTAAACCTAGTTGCCACCTCATGTCCCTGTGCACCCGGGCGGTGCTGTTGAGAGGACATGGTTTAGCGATGAGGAGATGATTTAGCAATAAGGAGGTCCTGGTCTTGGCCCCCGCTCAGTCCTAAACTGGCTGAATGAAGATTTGGTGCCACCACACCGAGGTGATGGGATGCGTTACCAGGTCTAGGAGTCACTTAGTGCCAAACCTCAATAATCTTCTCTGTGTTCCTCCTTCTTTCAGGCTGATCTAGCCATGCAAAGATAAAATTCAACTCAAGTGGAAATGGAGCTACAAGCCTGGGAGTAGCACTCGCAGTGTCGTTCTGTCCAGGGGACGGATGAGCCATCGCAAACCAGGGACCGCAGGAAAGGTGATCGGAAGAAATAATGATAACGTGGTGTTTCCCACCCTTTCTGCAGCTGCTTTTGAATTATTTTGGGGTATTTCAAGTGGTGTTTGGAGAAAACGTTGTTCAGAGCAGGGGCTGTATGTCAAGTCTGCATCCCTTCAGCATCCCACAGATTTGTTTCTGCTTCCTAAAGGGACTGCTGAAGAGTCTTCAACAGGAGAACAATAAACACCAACAATGGTGGGGTTTCCGATGCAAATCCCCGGGGAACACTGAGTTTCAAACACCACAAATAAAATCATTGAGGTTTTGAGGTTTTCCCACCAGGAGCAGTGTGGGAAACGAGCCGGAGCTGAGCACAGCACCCGCTGCTTGCGGGGGACGGGAGGCCCCAACTCCGGGCACACGTCGTGCATCTCCAGGAGCCGTGCGAGGCCACGCACGACCACGCCAGACCATGCAAGATTTATCCAAATGCGATGACGTTGCCTTGGCGTGACGAGGGTCCTGCTGTCAAGGAGCCAGGGGTATCCCTCCAGTGACGAGCTGGTACAAGTTTTCATCGCTGACCGTCTTTTCTCGAGTGCGCCAGTTAGTTTCCACTGGACACCATCAGCTTTCTGCTTTTGTTCAGCTTAAAAGCATTTGAAAGAAAGCGAAGATGGGTGATTAACGGCGAGCTCGGCCAGCGCGCTCCCCGGAGCAGGGTCCTGGGGAACCCTGGGACAAAGCTTTGCGCTGTCTTTATTAGAAATACAGAAATACCTTTGGGAGAAGGGTCTGCCTGCCAGAGTGCAGGGGGAGGCTTCACCCTTGCTTAAAATAAAGCTTGTCAGTATTTTGCCTCATGCCTCCAGCCCAAAATGGAGAGGAAAACTTGTCGCAGAGGAAGGGGCTGGGAAGCGGGAGATGCCCCAGGTGCGTTCACCGGGTCTGGCTCAGGTGCCTTTCTCCATCCACAGCCCGTGGAGGGGCGTGAATCCCCAAAGCGGCAGCGGCTGGCGGAGCCTGGCTCTCTCCAGGGGGGCTCTCAAAGCCTTTGCACAGGCACTGCACTCCTGCAAGCGTGCCGGGAGAGCATCCCGGGCTGGTGCCGCCAGCGCTGCCGGCCCCGGGTGGAAGTGAGGGGGCAGCGGCTGGGAGCAGCACGCACCGACGGCGTGAGTACCGCTCGCTGCTGCTCTTGTGGCGGCTCCTTCTTCAAGTCACCTTGGTTTTTCATGCCCCGGCGGTGGGCTGCAATAAGAAAGACAGCCTGTATCTGCTGTGCAGCTGGCGAGGAAACCCACAGCCGGGGGCAGATGGTGTCTCCCATCCTCCTTATGGGAACAGCCGGTTTCTGCGGAGTGGAGCTGACTCTCCTCTGTGACTTTTCCTTTCTCACCTGCGTGCTGTCTCGGCCTCCGCTGCGCCGGTGGGGTCGGAGGGCTGGCTGCCTTCCCTGGGTTAACGCTGTGGGCATCGCCTGCCCTGCACAGCTCCCCGTTTCCCCAGCCGAGCAGCGCGTTTGGTGCCGGCTGCAGGGGGGATGCTCCGCTCCCTCGCAGCGTTGCAGGGTACAGACGCTGCGCGGAAGAAATCGGCTGCAGAAACACCTCATGACCTTCCCTGATCACTGCAGCAACCTATATTGCACCTGGGAGATCAGTTCGGCTGGCAATTTAGGTTTTTTTTACATATATATGATTGCAATTTCTTCTTGGCTCGATGGCTCTGCCAGCGGCGGAGGGGCAGAGCTCTGCGATGGGAAGGTTCGTGGTGGCGGTGCCGGCTGTGATTTGGGTTTGCCCGGAGGTGAGTCCTGCGGCCGGGGGCACGGAGCTGGCTCCAGGCGGGGGGAAGCGTTTCTTCTCTGCTGTCAGTAAGAATAACTTCATTTGCTCCCAGAAAAATGCAGAGAATATTACGGCTTGAATGCCGAAGTTGTGGACTTGAAGGAAATCTGATTTTATTATTGAGAAGTGATCAGTTTGAAATGCCAGTGATTTGATTTTTAAAGATTAAAGCTCATGGTAAAGCAGGGAATTCACAACGGGATCAATGTGGTAACCTGGGTCTTGAATTCACAACACGTGTTACGATTTCATTGGGGCAATGTATAAATAACAGCCCTTTCTGCATTAAGATAGACCAATTCAGACATTCTCCTTAAAACCACCAGCACTTACTCCTTTTTCTCGGCAGGATGTTTGCCTGTGAGCTAGACGTCCCTACCAAGAGTGTGTGTGTTACAACATCGCTATTTAATTTCTTTTTTGGGGCACAGTGTCAGTGGAGGGCCATATTGGGATATACAGACCTGAGGATTTATGACTCTTCTAATATACTTTGGACCCCTGTTAAACACAGTGAATTGGTTTCCATATGACTTCATTTAATGGCTAGATAAAATTCAGATTACAGTGTGCTACTTGGTAATAAAAATTCATGAGACAATATTTTGCGCAGACAGGATACAGTAAAATCAAAATGATTTCCCTGGTGCTGTGGGGATGTAATAACTCAAAATCCTCTTCAGCCTGTACCCCTGCGAGTTTGGCCTTTCCTTGTCAGTGAATTGAATTCAGAAATTGATATTTCCTCTTTTTTTTTTTTTTTTAAAGAGAAACTTGGAATATTTAATTTACGTCTAGTTTTCATTATTTATTGACTGAAGTTATTGTTTTCTGTACTCGCTCCCAGCTCTGTGCAAACCCGTGGGAGACCTGGCGCTGGAAGGTATCACAAGAAAAGATTTATTTTCTTTATTTTGAGGATAATGACAAGTTTTATGAGTGACGAGAGAACTGGGGTGCAGGGGAGGGTGCTGGCTGGGTGTCTGGGACAGGGGCCGGGGTCTCTGCGCGAGGGGCGTATGGGGAGAGGCCCGAAAGAGAAGACGAGAGGTTTCTGCCAGAAAACGGCTCTGCTCGAGCAGCCGCCCCGAGGCCCGCCGTGCGCGGAGGAGCGGCGACGGCCGCCNAACTTCCTTCCTCATCAATACCTAATGAAGGTCTCGCTTCCATCATTTAATGATGGAAGGTGGTTTATTAAAAAAAGCCGAGCACACCCCGTGCACGAGACGGGGTTTTGCTGGCCGACAGTCAGCAGCCCCGTTCAGCGTGTGGTGTGTTCTGGGGAGCAGGAACTTCGATTCGCCGTGCTAGCAAAGGCGAATGAGCGCCGGTTGCTGCCTGCAACTGTAATTTCTGCTTTATTGAGCCTTCGTCCAGCTCTGGGCTCCCCAGGTCAGGAAAGACATGGAGCTACTGGAGAGAGTCCAGCGGAGCTACGGAGATGGTCAGGGGCCTGGAGCATCTCCCTTATGAGGAAAGGCTGAGAGACCTGGGGTTGTTCAGCCTGGAGAAGAGAAGGCTGAGGGGGGGGAATCTCATCAATGCTTATAAATATCTGAAGGGTGGGTGTCAAGAGGATGGGGCCGGGCTCTTCAGTGGTGCCCAACGACAGGACAAGGGGCGATGGGCACAAGCTGGAACACAGGACGTTCCACCTGAACATGAAGGAAGACTTCGTGAGGGTGCCGGAGCAGTGGAAGAGGCTGCCCAGAGAGGCTGTGGGGTCTCCTTCCCTGGAGACATTCAAACCCCGTCTGGACGCGGTGCTGTGCCCCCTGCTCTGGGTGTGCCTGCTGGAGCAGGGGGGTTGGACGGGATGATCTCCAGAGGTCCCTTCCGACCCCTCCAGTCTGGGATTCTGTGATTAAGCCGCTGATATTTATCTGATCAAGCTGTATGGCATCTGAGGCGCCTCGATGAACGCCCACCCTACGCGGGGGAGGCTGGGGGGTTTGGGTTCGCCTCCCCCGGACCCGCGCTCTCGTGCTGCGGCAGGAACCCATGGAGGGAGACGCGCTCGGTGCGACGCAGCTTTGGCCTGGCCAGGAGAGAGGGACAAATCCTGCCGTGCCTGGAAAAGGTCTGAAGCACCAGCACAGCACATCATAAAAAAAATTAAAGGAAATCTCTGAACTAGGGGAGAGAGAGGGCGCTCTGACTCATTGACACAGCAACGCAAGGTGGTAAAAGGCTACTTTAAAAGCTCCTTCAATAACAGTAACTCTTACTTATCCTGATATTCTTCCCAGACTAAAAGGCAAAAGATATGTTGGGGAAAAAACGGTTGTGAAGCCACTCAAATTGTGCCCAACTTTTTGGGCGGTGACCATAGTTACGGGGGAAGCTGCAGGCAACTTGCACAGGGATCCTCGGAAAGCCCTGCGGCACCGATGGACAAGCCCATGGCCGGGGGCTCATCGCTGCTCCTGCCCAGCTGTGGGTGCATCCTCTGGGAATTAAAATATTCCTACCTATCAACTCGCAGGGACCCTCTGGCAAGAACTAGCCATCTGAGCCAGTTCCTGCCAGGGCAGGTTTTCACCTTCAGCATCCCCTGCCCTGCGGGAGGGAGTTAATTAGGGAGGTTTCTCCCTGGGATGGGAGCAGTTTCGGGCAGTGCCGGTGGGTCAGGCGGGTGCAAGCCCAGCCGCCGTCCTCCGCTGCACCCCGCCAGCCAGCCCGCTCAGCCACGGGGGCTCAGGGTCCGGCTGCGGACTGACCGAGCGCTTGGGAAACGGGGGCGGTGTAACTCCTCTGCCCTTTAAAAGACAGCTTGCTGGAAGAAAAGTGTTGAATCCAGAGGAAGTCATGTAGTTAGGATCATCAAACTTCTGTAGCCGGGAAACTTTTTTTCCAATAGATCACTAAAGCGCTTTTTGGTAGGAGAACAAAAGGAATTGAGCATTGAGGAATTTTCACATGAAATTAATGCGCAGGGGGGTTAATTTTTTCCCGTTTGCACATGAAGCCAGTCGACTGGTGTAACACAGTCAAGTTTTTCCTGGCACAGCCAAACTGTGATGAAAGAGAAGCCAGAGCTGGTGCGAGTAGCGTGTCCTGTAGGTACGGGGTGATCATAGAGGGGTGCGTGAGTCTGGGGGTTCGGGGTGGCTGAAGGCTTTGTTCTTTTGAGTTTACCAGCGTGGCGCTGCCGGGGCTCCTCGATGCCAACATCCCCTCCAGCAGCGCCCCGGGCTGTTGCCTGCCTCTATTCCTGACGCAGAAATCCATCATTCCTCATTCCTGCCTCCTCAGGAATTTTTTTGGAGAACCACATTATCTGGTTTTGCCTGGTGCAATTCAGCACATCTCAATACATCTGCGTTTAGATTCATCCTCCTGCTTTGAGGAGGAGGCTCACTGAAACACGGGCTGGATTTCCTTTGGCTCTATTTATTCCCATCTTGTGCTCCACAGCATGAATCTATCCCGACGCTCCCGGTGTGCTGCCGGCGAGCTTTAACCTCATGGCAGGGCTCTCAAAGCTGGCGAGGTCCCGGCTGGTGCCCTCACATGGCAAAAACCTTCAGGAACTGCCGTCCCTGCTGCTGGAGGGGCTCAAAAAAGACGTGCAGGACCCCACGGCGTGGGGTTCGCTCTGGATGTTGAAAAGGGGGGTCTGCGTGCTGCGTCGTCACCAGAGGCGTCTTGGTTTGGGAGCTCTCGTTGCACAACCCAAGGCAGTCCCTGCCTACGCTAGCAGAAGGTGTTATGAAGAGTGACACACAGTACTGTGACGTTATCCCCTTGATTTAATCTAGTCTAAAATAAATTAAATCCTGTATGCTTCAGTTCTGCATGTGCTTCCCTCCCATCTCGCTCTTTCTCAGCCTCTCTTACAGATGAGCACCTTGCTGTAAAGTGACTTTTTTTCTCAGCTGCTCATTAAAACAAGTGACTGCTGCTGTTCTGGGCATGGGGGCTGCTGAGAAGTCCAGCCACTGCCTCCAGCGCCAGCTTCACCAGCAACATCAATCATGCTCTTCCATTCATTCATCTTGCATTTACTATTATAATTAATATAATTAATTATCAAGTGACCAAGCGCTGTCTCACTCTATTGCCTATTTCCCCCCTTTTTGTGAACGGAAACAAGGTGCAGGTGGTTCAGCTCAGCGTCTCTCAGGAGCATGCACATGGTATCCCCAGACCCAGGAAAGAAATGCGGATAGACCACTAAATAAAACGCAGATAAGGCACTGTCTGGAGAGCTAGAGGTGACCGAGCAGCAGAAAACACGCTGTATTTAGCTGTGCATGTGGGAGGCTTTTTGCATTCAGCCTGTCCTGGCCGCGGTGTTAATTAGTTAATTATGCCTGGAAATCGTTCCCATTAATTTCTGACTAAAAAGGCCCAACTGAAGGGGATGACGGTGCTCAGGGGAGGACAGATGTAAGAGCTGCTTCTGGCCGTAGTGCGGTGTCGCGGCGACCTGGACGGGCTAAGAACAGGAGCATGACACGCATCGCAGGAAGAAGCTGTTTGTAAGAAATCTTTATTTAATCGGGTCAGCCGATACAGACCAGCGCTGGGATACGTGTGCCCGCCGAGCAGGGCTTGCCTGCTCCGCTGACGATGTGAGCGAGCCCCAAAGCGACCACCTCCTCCTGCCCACTGCGGCCACGGCACGAGCGCGGCATCCTCAGGGCAGGGGATGCTCGTCCTCCTCCGGCGCCTGGGAGAGACCGGCAAGAGTTACCAGACATAAGTAGATTAAATAGCGAGGGCGAAATGCTTCTCGGAGCAAGATGTGAAGAGCTTAAATGAGCACGTTAATAATGAGGCATTGCTACTGTTTATTTGCGGCGAGGCTGGGCAACCTTTTGGAAAACTCTCAAGATTATTAATAAATGCCTGTAAATGAAGCCGAGCGGAGGGGGCTGACCTAAAGCTTTCCTTCAGCCCGACTCAGGCTTGTACGCAGCAAAGGGCTGCCTGGATGACAAAATCTATCTGAAGTGCGATGCAAGCAATGACGTTAATAAATCTAGTAGAGTTTTTCTACCTTGTAGATCTGTAAGTTATTTGCTTTGAGCAACAGGGCTCAGGCATAAGCTTTGGTTCCTATTTCCTTTAGATTTAACGCTTTCCTTACACTTAACACTAAAACAAGGTCAGAAAAGAGAGGAAAGGGACCCTGGGCTCAGCGCTCATCAAGCAGTCAGTCCATGCAGTGCTCTGTAAGGCCTGGCTTAAAGCTCTGGATCAGGTTCTGTGGTTTTTCCAAGGAAAAAAACAATCGCAGGGAGTTAATTGTTTGCCCGAGTGTTGGCAAGTTTAATATTTCAGTGGTGCAGACTGCCAGCACGATCGTACTCAGACACTGCGGTTTCTTCTCTCGAGGAGCAGCTGTTATTTGGGACGAGGCTTTTCACTTCTATATAAGGACTGACTTGCCACTTGCTTCAGCGGGATCCAGACTGATCCTCTCGCATTAAACAGGAGGAGCTGCAGCTTGGTGCTGTTCCTCCCCGTGACGGTGTGCGGTGGTGCTGCTCCCCGGAGCCAGGACGTGGCCCCAAGCATCCTCACCTGGAGTCACCGAATCAGAACCGCTTTTGCCCTAATTTTGAAATATAAACAATATAAACATGTGTCTCATCTGCCCCCCCCCCCAAAAAAAAGACGAAAGGCAAGAAATCCTAACGTTTCTCAGAGTAACTCCTCTCTTCTTGAGATTATGAGCACCGCAGCATCATGCCCGAGTCTTTTTTTTCCCCCTATATGTTCCTCTGATGCCTGGAAAACCACAAGGTAGCCTGTTGTGGGTACATTACATTAAGATATTTAGTTAATCCTTGTAATTCTGCGTATTAAGGGGAAATAATTACACTCCTTTAATTTCTTGTGCAGAAGAGAGGGTCAGGAAATTGAAGAGGCATGCCACGAGCCTGAGAGGGGGGGGAAAGCTGTAAAGCCAGGATTTAACAAGTTCTCACGGATCTATGCACAGCTGCTTCCCCACACCATCTTTACAATGCATTTAAATGCCAAAAACCCTCTTCTTCATGACAGGGCCCTCTCATCTAATACGAATTGCAACTACAGCCTGACTAGCCCTCGTGCTGGGTCGTCGTCGTCTGGCTGGGAAATCGTGCTCCTCAATTAACGCCTGTATTTAATGAGCTCGTACGGGCCAGGCGTGCCCGTGAAGAGGCCAGGAGTCTCTCTGCCACGTGTCCTGACCGGCCAGCCCAGGAAAATCGGGATTATTGGGTTTTTGCTTGCTGCTCCTGCAATGCATCACGCCTCCCCGCAAGCCTGGGCAGCAGGTTTTGAGTGGGCAGAGAAGAGGTAGTTTGGGGGTAGTAAAGGCATAATAAATCCAATAAAACCTGAGCCAGATTTGATGAGCCGGCTGTCCTCCGTCCTGGCCCAGGTGGAGCAGGAGAGGTCAATGAGAGTGGCTGCAGGCCCGGAGCGGATTGCCAGGGGAGGGAAGGCACGGGATCGTGCCGGGAAGAGTGCAGGAGAAGAGGGAAAATCAATATTGAAATGAATGCTGAGCAGCCTGTGAGGGAGGATGAAAGCAATTATTAATGTGCATTTGAGGAAAAGGTTAAATGAGACCACAGAGCCCTTAAGCGAAGCGACGTCGGCGCTGCTCAATAAAACTCATCCTCGGCGTTTGCCAGTGAGACCAAGCAAAAGAGTGTTGGGAATGAGGGAGGGAATTAAACGGACGTGATTTATTTACAGAGGCCTGACTGCTCTGTCGCTGTGCGAGCGCCGGCGTCGGGGCGATGGGGAGCAGCGGGGGGGTGCCCGGGGGCAGCTTCGCCCCCGGGCGTGCGGGAACATCTCACAGCACTTGTGCCGTAAAGGTGGTTTTCCAACTGATGACCAAATTTACGCTGGCGATTGAAATGTTGCACTTGCAGATCACCGAGTGAAATTCAAGACTGATCCGGTTGTTTTCTGATGGAGCTCCTCGTGTGGCCCCTGATGTGAGGGCTGGGAAATGTAAAATGCCCACAGGTCACATCACGGACCTCGTTCCTCATTGTGGGATTGTTCTCCGCTGTATATTTTGCCAATTAAAATTTCATTTTAAAGGGTTTATGCTTCCGTAGCAGCAAAAAAGGCTAGGTCTGGAGTCAATGCCCTCTGTGCATTAGCTTTGCACAAATTAGAGACCAAATCTGCAGCCATAGGAAGCAAAATAAGGATTCTCCAGGGAAATAATTTCCATATGGCTGCTTCCAGAGGACCAGAAGGTACTTCTGAAGGCGCACGCTGTGCAGCGGGGCCGAACCGCTGAATTAGCCGCAGGCGAGCGGCAGCGGGTGTCCCCGGGTGATCTTCAGCGCTGCCTTGGAGCAGGCACCGCAGAGGGCTCTGGGGACCGATGTACGGGAGGCTGCTTTATGAGGTTTGCCCAAAATGCTGTTAGATATCCCCGAGCTCCCCAAACCTTCTTAGGGAACCTGTTTGAGAGTTTCCCGATGCTGGAATTATTTAAAAAAAAAAAAAAAAAATTACACTTTTCCCTCCCTTAAATTAAGCTGGCAGACCTGCCCGCTTGATGGCTACTCTTGCATTAGAGAGCGGAGGCTGTGATAGTGTTTGGAGGATTTCCCCAGATCTTTCCCTTCTTTAACACAGAAATAGGTAAAACATTGCGATGTTCTTGAACGCATGTATTAGTCAAACCGCTCGGTGAGAAATAGCTGCACGCCGCCCTTGAGCAGCTGTTTGCTCATAAAGTGATTGGGAATGGTTTGGGGTTTTTTTGCTGTTTTAAATGCAGATCAAACAAGCAGGTAGGAAGCTGTAGCTCTGCTTCTCTATGGAAACCTGGTTGTTTTGTGATCTGCTCTGCTGCTCTCCAGCTCCATCTGCCTGGTCCCTCCAGAGCTGATGATCTTTGCTCTCAAACTAGCAACGCTGGCTGTCGGGAGGTCTCCTACAGCCCAGGCTGGAAATCAGGGCTGGTTTATTTTAAGAACATCTGTCTGGTGGGATGTACCTACACCCATCCTAGATGGAGGCAGAAAGACTGAACAGATGTTCTCTCCGTGTCCTTTCCGCCCTCCTTAATGCAATTCTCCGATACTGCAGTATATCCCTAAATACTCTAATTTGGTTCAGAAAGCTTTTCTGTGACCGTCCTCGGTGACTTGATGCGCAGCAGTAGTTTGAAACGCCCTAGTCGACATTTCTGTGTGTTTTAATTGACTCGGGAGATGTAGGACACAGAGTAAATGGCAGGTTTTAAATAATTAAGGTGCTGCTAATCCTCAAGAAATGTCAGAAAGTCCCTAAGAGATGCTGCGTGAGATCCTCTTTCGTGTGAATTGGCTAATTAAAGGGATCCTTTTCATTGAAAATAAATAACCGTGTGAGGCTGTCAGCTACAGCACGCTCGCCGTGGGGGAAGGAGGGCTGTTGGGAGATTAACACCTCTCACTGAAATGCAGTCTTTTGGTTTGATAGGTCAAAATATTGAGCTATAAAACTTAAGAGGATTTTGCAGTAATGCGAATGACGAGCAGCGGAGTTTGCAGTTGAAAGCGAAGGCTGCGCGACTCGAGATGGACACGAGAAGGTCCCAGAAGCTGCTGGCGAGCTGCAGGTGAGTGCAGACCAAGGAAGGGGGAGCGCAGCCAGCTCTGCCGGAGACCCTCTGTAAAATAAGTAATGGCATGTAAAATAAGCTCCTTAGCGCTGGTGAGATGCCTGCAGGCTGTCAGGGTGGAGCTCCCACGCTTGTACAGCACAGGTAAAACATCTGGGCTTGGTGGGATGCAAATCTCCTCTATCTGCGCCTCATCCATCACCACGCCTGCTTCCTTCTGCATTCTTCAGAAGCTGCCTCGGTTTACTGGTAATGCCAAAACCCATTGCTGGGTTTTGAATGTTATGTTCTGGCAATCACGGCTGTAACGTGAGCTGAGGAAGCGGGGTGGGAGCTAACAAGTGGAAAATTTTAAACATGCAGAATTAGGGCTCGAAGGCATTTTACTAAATAAAAAACAAGCGGTTGGAGAAAAATACATTCCCTTTGAGATTAATTTTTCATTGACAGAAGCAAAAGGCATTGCTAACAGAAATTTGATGACTGTTCTGCCTTGGCGTTTATAGAAGTGAATAGATGCCAGGGAGACGCGGATTGCATCTTCCCCTCGCGATATCTTGGGGGAAATCTAGATCGTGCCAGACGAGCCGATCAGGAAAACACGCTTCTCTGAAGACTGGAATACGGTAAAGTGAAAAGCGGCTGGAGCCTTGCACATCCGCAGCGAGGCCCTAACGCCCGGCTTTTGCTCCCCTGGTGCATTCAGGACCGATGGCTTTGGGTGCTCGGGAGCCCGTTGCAGCTCTTGCCGGGAGCTTGCACGAGAGGCTGGTCTCCAGCTCCATCGGTCCAACTCCCTCGTCAGACTGCTCCTTGGGATACTGCTGAATCCTCTCATCTGACAAATGGGGGGTTATTTTAGGGTGCGCTGGCATCAGCGACATCCCTTTTCTAAAGAAAAGAATGAAAATGTTATTTTTGTACCAGTTTCCCCTATTTTGGTGGAAGATGCTCTCACGTCACGGTGCTATAACTGGAACCCGGACCCGTTCCATCTGCTCAATCCATTGACATTTTGTTCACGGTTAAAATTGCCTTTAAACTCTCCCGGTCCCCCTGCACGCCCGTGGGAGGAAACGCGCTGCAGGAGGGCGGACCCGCTGTAGAGGAGCCTGGGCAAAAATGCGTCCTGGAGGTGAGAGACAAAACGCCTGGTTTAGGAGAAAAGCATAAAACAAGGGACACCATCGTGCCCTGTGTGCGTCTGTGCCTCCTGTTTTAAGGGAAAGCAATGGCAAATATCGTGCACATCCCACGTTTGCAATACTCAAGATGCCCTGGCTGCAGAGAGGGCGCGGGAGCCAGCGGGGCCGCTCCTCCCAGGGCAAAGGCAAACTTGGCTTTGGCCCCTGACCCAAAACCTGCTTTATTCAAGCCGCTCCCCAGCATGACACCCGGAGACAGGCGTGGGGAGGGAGCAGCACCCAGCTCCCCCAGCCTCTCCACCGGGTCCCTGGGGCTTTGCATCCTTCCTGCTGCCTGATACCCGGCTCCTGCCGGAGAACAGCAAATGAGTGAACCCGGGGAAGAAAGGAGATATTCCCCCCCTCCCTGCTTCTCTCACGCAGGGTTTAAAATCCTTCTGGCAGAAATTCACAGCAGGGTTTGCTCCATCTTCATAACGGGAGATGTGAAGATGCTAGAGCCTGTTTAACTCTTCTCTCCCCTAAGCAAAATCTATCGCTTAGCCGCTTGAAACAAGAAACTAGCAGCAGCGTTTGATGCACTGACAGCATCAAAATGGATCTCCTGAGATCCTCCGACAAGCTGCATCCTGCCCTTTGAGGGAAAGCATCGTCTCCTGTCGCAGGGCGTGTTGCCTTGCGAGACAGGGAAAGTGCCTGCACAGGAGCTCCGGCGCGGAGGGAATCCGAATGCAGCAACCTCCTGGCTGCCCCTGGGCTCCGTATGTGAAGGCTCTGCCGACAGCTCCAGCTGCATGTGCACGGCGTCGGTGGGAGGCACGGCCCACTCCCTGCTCCGCTTCCCTGTAGAAGCCGAGATGCCATAAGTTGGGCGGTTTGTGCCTTCGCCGTGCTGAGGGCGAGTAGCGCTAACGGGACCCAGTTTAATGAAAGTCTGCAGGAATTTGTAACCGGGCAGGAATTAGGAAATGGTACATTGAGACCTTAAAAAATAGGGCAATGCTGCAGGCACTGGCTTTAATATTTTATATAGCAGTAATAAATTATTGCTTAGAAGTTGGGAACCAGCAGAAGGCAGCAGAAGGATTAAACTTGAGCTAGATCTCTGGTAAGTTGATTAATTTTATTTTGTAATGGTATGCTTTAATACTTTGTTTATTAGTTTGGATTAATATGAAGTTTCTTATCTGAGAAAGGTAAACATGGAAATGTTCTCTTAAAATTGAGTCAGTGATTTATGATGTTTAACCTTTTCTATTCTGCCAGCTAAGTAGGAGCTTTAAATGTAGCTTTCTTACGTTAAAAATGTTATTCTAGGAGACAGAGTGAACGTTTGTGGGGCTAAGGGCTGTGCTGGGTGGCTGTGGGGGCTGTTTATTGGGCTCTAGCTGGTCTGCTGTTTGCAGTCCTACCCCGTCACTCACCCAAGCCAGCATCTACTATTCCACACTTGCTTCCAAAAACCCCGTGCGAGGGATGTGAAGCGCTTTGTGTGCACGTGTGTTGCTGATTCAGGCCACGGAGTCAGCGGGGGACCCGGGGCAGGGGTCCCTGGGGCTGCGACCCAGCCAGGGGGTAGCTCGGTTGGGAGACGTGACCCGAAACGTCGAGGCTGAGCCGTGGGCGCTGCTGTCAGCCCGCCCCGTACGCCTGCTGCAGCTCCGTGCGCCCTTGTGCCGCTCTCAGTATTGCTCTGTGCAGTTTGTGAGTTGCAGTCGGCAGCTAGCAAAAAAAAAAAAAAATAGTATATATTCACGTTTTTAAACTCTAGGTGATATTCAGAAGTCCTTCCCGACTTAAATTACCCTGTACCACTGTGCTGTGCCAGAGAGCAGCAGTAAGGTAAATCACATTATCTGACTCCTCCAGAAGCATCAGGATAAAAATGAGCCTATCTGACGTAGGCAATCATTTTAAAACAGTGACTTTCTCCTAAACTAGTGAATGTGATTCTGAATCATGTTTTTGTCATGAATTTCAGAACTTATTTTCTCTGTCACCCCCCTCTGCAAAGCACAGCGGCGCAGCACTGGTGCCAAGGGTGCCAACGTCCCCCACAGCATCTTAACCTCATCCCTCCTCTTCTTGGGGGGCTCTTACTAAGCCTGCAGGAGAGGGATTTATTGAAGTCTGTCTTTTTCCGCCAAATATGTTTGAATTGGAAGGGGAATTGGAAAACTAGCATCATTTTTGTCATTTAATCTCAAAAAATAAAGAGGATTGGACTGGACTGTCCAGGTGGGCGATGGCTCCTCGGACCGGTCAGCCTCCGCTGCAGGACGCAGCCCTCGCCGCTTTTAACCCAAGCCTGGAAAGTTTGTGTTTCCCCTCAGAAGAACTAAGTTTTCCTACAAAGAAGCAGAAAGCAAACCTCGGCTTCACACCCCCGAGCAGAGGTAGAGTCGGTTGCCTGCCATTACACACACAACTGTATTTCCAGCCCCGGCGGAGCACAGTGAGTTTTACTTAGGAAACCATTCATTTAGAGGCAAAACTTCTCTATTAATGATAAAAAGCGATAAGGCTTGTTAATTTGGAGTAATTAAAGCCATTTGAGGTGCACAACTGGGTTTATTTGGAATTCAGGCCAACAAATTCCATGTAAATGTATCAGCTGATTGCAAAGACGCTGGAGCACGCTTCCACTACTTTTTTTTTTTCCAATAGCAAAAGTGTAAGAGGCAGATTTTACACCACAAGCCCTGTGTTCCCAGTGCTTCCCAGTTCCTGTATGGCTGCTGACGGAGTGCTGGGTGAGGCAGCATCCCTGCTGGCTGAGGCTGGATGCCGCACAAGCGGGGTTCGTCGTGTCTGCGATGTGAATACGCGCGCCCTCGCTCTCCCTTTCCGCCTATTTATTTCACGGGCAGGCGCTGAGACGCGCGCTGCTCCTGGCTCTCCGTGCAGGTGCGACCCCGGTTATCGGGGCTGGCGTTGTGCCCCAGCAGCGGGGTCCGACCCTGCTCTGCCCCCTCACCTGCGCCTCCGGGCTGCGCGTACGTCGGGGTGCTGAGCCGGGACGGACCCCTGCAGCCCAAGATTAAACTTGATCCGGGCACAGCCAAGGGCTCTGTAGTACTCCGGAGTCCCAGGGGGTCCCCCAAGGTGAGGAGAAACACTCTCAGCTTCCCCAGGAGCTTTAAATATATGTATGTTTAATATATATATATACACACACACTTTAATGAGCGGAACCGAATGTCCCCATTGGTGTCAAGCACCCGAAGGGGCACCCGAACCCGCGGCAGGTCCCCAGTCTGTGCCACCCCTTCACCATCTCCTACCAGGTGCCAGCCCGGAGCCAAACGCGCTGTGGGGCAGCAGAAAGCCGCCGCCTGCCCACCTCGGTCTCCACTGGAATAATCTTTGGCGCTTCGTTTCCTTTTCTCTGCCTCCCGTGGCACCCAGGGCGAGCCGGGCTGCAGCCGAGAGGGCTCCGAGGGCGCCCAGCACCTTTCGGAGAGCCTCAATAATATTTTGCAGCCGAGCGGTGGCGGAGCTGGCCAGGATGCACACGTCTCTGCGGGGATAACGCAGCAGCACCCCTTGAAGCGCAGGCTAAAACCCGCGTGTATCCCAGTCCGGGGCCACTCTTGGCAGGGCGGGTGTAATTGTGTCCCTTCCCCTCGTCCCCACGCTGCAGCCCTCAGCGAGGATGAGGAGGCAGAGGGGCGGCAGAGGGGGCGAAGCTGGCCTGCCCCCACCTACCTGCCCTGTTGCTGGGGTGAGCTGTACAGCTTGGTTCGTTTGGCAGCCGTTTGTCTACTCGCTGAAAGGAACGGCGCTATCTTGGGTAGTAACAGCCAGTTTCAGGGTTCGGGATTTAAAATCTTCTCAAAGATTTTAAAAGAAACAAAGAGCTATTGAGAGATTAATTTTGCAGATTATTACAGGGGGTTTTTTTATTAATAGTGTGTTAATTTAATAATTTACTTACAATTCAGAAACGGGGAGAGCCATTTTGAAACTTTCTGCAGACTATCTTTACTAAATTTACCGTTTCAGTGTCTTTTACTGTATCACAGAACCACCAGGATACATCATTTTTAATGCACCAAGTCAATCACTGCAGCACCCTCTCCGCCACCCCGCTGTCATTAACCACCCCCCTACCTGGGCTAGTCTCAGAGAGCTGTGATTCCTCCACTGATTTAATATCTTCTTTTTTTTTTTTTTTTTGCATACAAAATACTTGAGTGATTTCATTCTTCAGAGAGTCTGAGTGTCTACAAGCCACATAGATTTCAGTGAAACTCTAGCATTTGTGTCAGTAATTTATGAACTGGGGTTTTTTGCTGGAGCTACCAGCAAGACTTTTTGCCACCAAATTTCAAGTCCTGCAGAAACACACCCACCTGCGGTTGGGATTTTAATTTTTTTTACATACTTCCTCCGTTTAGACAGACACTTGTTCCGTCAAATATTGGGGCATGAATTTTACTCCTGTACGCTGTCGGGTATAATTTTCTTTGCAAAAAGCTTCGACGATACAAATTACCTACATTCCCAGTTCTATTGGTTGTTATTGCTCTGTTTGAATTCATCCTCCATGGCGCAGGTGGGGCATAAATACCCCTTTCCCAGCACTATTCCTCATTTGCGGTGGGAGTGGTTTGGATCGTGTGGCGTTTCAAGGCGTGAATCATCTCACGGAACATCTGAATAGGATGTTCCTAACAGGACATCAAAATGATGTGACCATATAACGCAGCTGGGAGGCGCTAAGTGATCCTGCCCATATGCTTAAGCATCTCAGGCCAAAGGGACTGCACGTCAGCTTAAAGTTAGGTGTAAACTTAAGTATTTGCTGAGCGGCGTCTAAACGCTGCTGGGAACACCACGAGCCCATGCAGCCTCGTGTCCAAACTCGGTCCTCGCTTCTGCCCGTGCATTTCAAGTGTGGCTCTAGAGCAGCGGTGAGCCCGGGCGTGGAGAGGACGGACGCAGCGAGGGGACAGCCCGGCGTGCAGGCTCTGCCAAGCCACGGGCAGCCCACCGGCCCCGCTGCGCCCAAAGAGGCTGCGGCCGGTGCACCTCCAAAAATGCCTGAGTTAATATCCGTACGGCTCCGATTTATGAGGGTGACTCACATTGGCGTTGAATTAGTAAGAAATGACGCTGCTGAGAGGATGGTCTTCTCTGGAAGCGCTGCTCCTTGGGTTGGGATTTGCAGGAAACCTGCACCTGTTGAGTGTGAAACTCAGCCTTCTTGCTGCGGCTGCTCCTACAGGCGATCCAGCTCCGAGCTCTGAGCAGTCTTTGCTTGAGGTGGTCAAAGGATGCACCTCGCTCCCTTTGCTTACAAAGGTGTTTCCAACAGCCCATGTCGTGCTACAGTTTAAATCAGGATGCAAATGCAAATCAGATTAGGAAGGATCCAATCTGTAAAGGTTCAGATTAAAAATAGCACACCATCACGACAAAATATACAAAAAGAGATTTAAGCAAGCTCTGGGAAGCGCAGTGCTGGTTCCCCACATATTTAGCGAAAGCCAAGGTGTGGGTTGGGACTTTCTTTTTGCTCCTGCATTTGAGAAGCGGCGTGCCTGACTGCTCGCAGCCCCTGCCCTGCGCCTCTGCACCAGCAGCACGTCCACCAGCCACCACCTCGGGAGCAGCCACCCCCTCGGGCTGTCGGGAGGAGCCATCTCCGGTCTGTGCATGGTTAGATTGAAAATATCTGGGTATCTATCATTTCAGTGTAAATTGTGGCAGCAGTGAAGTTAACCTGCACGTCAGCACAGCCGCAGCCGCCTCCTCTGCAAAAGCAGGCTGGCAATTAGTTGCTAAGGCAACATTTTTCCCAAAGCTGGGATCTTCCGTGCGGCTTTTTAGCACAGCTCCATCAGCATGGGTATTTCACAAACCGGGCTTGACCTGTGGAGAGCTCAGCTTTGCTTACTGACCTCCTGCAGCCCCTCGCCCCGAGGTGCAAGGGAGGAGGGACCGCGTGTCACCGGGGCAGACGCCTCTAAGGGGGGCCAGGGGACCCCGGGGGTGGTGGGGGTTGAGGGGAGACCCCAGACCCCCTCTCGGTGCTGTCTCCCATGGGTCGGGCACCTATGGAACGAGTGAGCGGCCGTTCACGAGCCCGTTCGCAACGGCTGCTGGAATCAAGGCACTAAATAGAGTTTTCTCATCTGGGTAAATTTATGGGTAATGGTCACATCTGTAAAATTACTGTCTGAAATAATATAGGCAGGCATATATTGCATGTCAGAAAGCTAAATGGTAGATAAATACTCATTTATCTAATGTGATTGCTCCTTTTGGGCTTTGTTTCTAAATGTCCTCTGTTTAATAAGTTCCTCCCCAGCACTTTCCAGACAGAAACTCAGGGAAAGTAATAAAGGGATCTTGTCAGGGCCATCTATTCTGCTCTGGAGGCACCGAGTTTGCACGGGAGTAGGAGGAGGAAATTATTTACACTGTAAACAGATATTTATCGTTCAAGATAACGAATGCTCATTTAGTTCGTAGATAAATCCCGAAGTTTTCTGCTTGTCAGACTGTTGCATACAGCTTTTGGTTTGCATGATGAACCGCTCTTCTTTCTCTTTGCTCCAGTAAAATGCTCTTCCACTTGAAACTGGGCTGCGAATCCATAATTTCTGTAACTCTTATAAGAGTCAAAGGCTTTATGGATATCTCTGCATGTGCTTTGTGCAAACACCTAATTTGTGCACACGAGCGTGCCAGCATTGCGTGAGCTCTTCGTTGCAGCAGTAAATGCAAAATACAGAGATGCAAGTCTTCTCTCGAAGGCGACGAGCAGCGGGAGCTGCCTTTCTCCATGTGCCCGGCATCCACGGCCCAAGGTGGAGCAGCGAGGAGACGTCCTCGTCTGAAACCTGCCGCAGACTTTGTTAGTGCTGTCCTGGCTTGATGGTTTTTCTGCTCTTCTGTAAGACGGGGGAGCAGGAGCTCCTGCGGGTGCTATCCGGCCAAAGCAGAGGATGCAGGTCACTTGCCAGCTCCTAGACAGTAGATGCTAAAATGATCAACACTTTAAAAAAAGTATTCTTTGGGGCAATTACATCAAGGCAGATGGTGTACAGTGAAAAAGGGATGCTGTTTATACTTGAAATCACTGTTGACATAATGAGCATAGCTCGTTCTTCCCTCCGAGCCTGCCTCCCTTCACCGTGCAGATGGGCTGGCCGCGGCGCCCTTCTCGCCGTCCCTGCACCACGTCTCCTTCCTGCCATGTAGACTCGTCCCGATTAATGAATTTCACGATCCCCTGTGCTGCTGAGCGCCCAGGGCTCGCTGCCCTGCCTTGCCCAGGGTGCTGAGCACCCCCAGCCCACCTTCGCCCTCAGGTAAAAACCCCACTGCAGAGCTATAGAGAAATGGTCCGTGCAGATCTCGGTCCGGAGTTATACATCTTCGGCCATACGCGTGGCTTAGAGGGTTCCTCCCGGTGTCTCAGTGCTGCTGAAAGTAAATGATTCTTCCAAATCAGCCACCATTTAGGAAGAGAGGGTAAGTTGACCAGTGTGTGATCACCGAGGGATTCCCACGCCAGCTCTTGGCATCTAAATTCAAGAATTACTTCATATCCACCAGTTTTGAGGATGGAGGTATCGTATAGCAATAATTACTGGGAGTGAAAAGTGCCTCGAAGGTGCCTGTGTCTTGGGTACTGTTCTGTCATGTTTTTTAACATGATTTTCAGTTATTTGTTATTTTTAGTTATTTGTTTTGGCGTTGACATCTAAAGCAATCTGGATGGCCCCCTCCTAAGAACTGGATTGCTGGTGAAGACTTTACGTTCAAACTGTCCAGCCTGTATTCTTCAAAATATCCTCTTTTGGCTAAAACTACTTCTGAATTTCACGTATAGTGAATAAAAAAATCCAGCCAAAGAGATCTTCAAACACTCCGGCTCAGCACCGCGAAGCCCAAGCTGCTGGCCCTGCTCCGCACATGGATCGGCTCCAGCAACCCGCGAGCGAAAAACGGGCATCACCGAGGGCTTGTTTAGCAGAAAATAAAGATGCCGAGGTAAAAATTCATCAGACTCCAAAGAACTCAAAGAAAAAGCCATTAAGTGCCTGACACACAAGCACTGGGAGCACGGGCAATAAATAACAGGTACTGATACAGCTCTGAGCACATTCCTGAGCATAAATTGGGTCTGGTTACTACTTAAACCCAACAGGAGGGTTGCTGAGGCTGGAAAGTGGAAATCGGTGGGTTTGAGTTGTTTAGCAAGGTGCACGTTGGGGGAAGGAAAGGCAGGAGGGAGCTTTCTCTGCAGGTGGCACTGCCGCTGCCATGCAAGCTGTGCCACGTTTCCGCAGCCCGAGCAGCTCTCGTTCATCTCGGGAGGAAAACCATCCACCCGCCAAGAAGACGAGCGCTTTGCCCAACGCCCACCACCCAACGCAGCCCTCGCACGGGCGGCTGAGCGGCCGCAAAGGAATACAAACGCTGATGCCATCGTCAGCGCATCGGTATCCCCAAAGAAAATGAATATTCACAAAGCCTTGCACAGGCCGTCTGTGTCGTTGCATTCGGGTTGGTGAAAGGGCTTTTGCGTTTGTGAGTCCGAGAAACGGGCGGTGAGAGCGAAGGGCGTTGCATGGGCTTAATTTGGGAAATGTAGCTGATCTAAATGAGTGGTGTCAAACTTAATTGCGGCGCTTCTTTCAATTATTGAGGCTGTTTTGTAATCTCCCTGCATTACCTCGCATCCTCCCCCTGAGGAACTGTCTGAGGAAATAGGTATAATTCATAGAATCAATATTTCTTGCCTGATGCTCCCCTGGGGACCCGTTATTTCACAGGGCAGGTATAGACTCTGCCTGCAGCCAGGCACCGAGCTGTGCCGGCCAGGGCGGACCCACGGGACCAGGAGAGCAAGCAATGGGGGGCCCGGATTTAGCAGGGAGAAGCGGGAGAGCCCAGTGCTGCCCGGGAGCCGAGGGGAGCACGTTCTGCACCCCCTGGGCACCCCGCTTTGCCAGGGTGCACGTGGGCCTCCTGCGCGGATGGATGCTCCTGCTTGGAAGACGACTTGGGCTCTTTGCAACATCTTCATGCACCGTTTTCCCCTCGGCTTTAACCAGAATTTCTTCAGATATATTTTGAATCAAGTAACTGTTATGGGCGATGTTTGTTACACTAAAGGTTGACTGTTGCTGCTGGGAAAGTCCCATGATATCTGAGAAAACAATTTATTGCAAATCGGTGGAGCGGCTGTTGAAAAGTGGTCCTGTAATGGAGTTCCCTGGAGAGCAGCCGCGCTAACGCAGGTGCTGTAGCCGGTGACATCTGGCATTTGCACTCATTCCTTTTGCACCGCAGCATCCTCGGGGCACAGCCTCACCGGGCAGCATCCAAAATTGCCCCGTGCAGGCGCAGCCCTTCCCACGGACGGCCCGTGCGTATATGGCAGCCCTGATTCCTCCCGCTCCCATTCCAATCCTCCCTGCCCCGAGGCGTTGCGTTAACCACGCGAGCAGGCATTTGGCCAGCCCCGGGGTCCCGAGGCCCCAGCCGGAGCCCTCCACCGCCATCCTCCGATACCGCGATTAGAGAGGAGCCCTCGAGTCGTGTAGAACAATAATAACGCTTCATCTGATAGACATTAGTGACACATTTTTGACAAATTGTTATCGTCTCTTCTCTGCGTCAAGGGCAGCATCACCAGTCCCGCCATGGCTGGCTTGCCTTGAGGACGCTTGCTGTAGCTCAGCCTTTTAGTACTGCTCAGCACTTCTCCTCTGCAAGGCTTTATTGCTTCTTTGATAGGTCTACAATGGATAGATTACACTGGAAATATCCAGTAATTCTACAGAAACTGCAAAGTGTAGCTTACGGGGTTATACTGCTGATATAATCCCTGAAGCACACACCTGGATTTTCATGGGAACAAGGAGGAGCAGACCGCAAGGAAAACGCCAGTAAGACAGAGTTCACGAAACCAGTTCTCTTTCATTACAGTTAAATCAGTTATTCTCACATGTGTGAAGTGTAAAAATAACCCAGACGGTTCATCAGAGGCTGCAGACTATGCTGTCTGCTTAACGCCGCGACAAACAGCCTTCATCTCTTGCCTCTGTAAGCAGATGACTAGTGAGAGGTGTAGGTGGTGGAACTGGAAAACTTGGTTTGAAACAATCATTTTTATTCTAGACAACGCTATTATGGATGTTCCCTATTACACAGCTTTTAATGCAATGAACTTCCGTATTCTTTTAGATACAAATGCTAATCCCTGTTTGCATCCCCGGTCTGTTCTTTGCGGCGTACTCCAGATAGCATTTCACAAGGTAGCGAAAAGAACTTGGTGCCATTAGATCAATTATTAATTTTGTCATTTAGTGTGTGCTCTAAAATGTGTAAGAGATAATAGCCCCTGCTTATACAAGAAGGTTTTGTTATTAACCATGTATTTCTCTATGCTTGTAATTTGTAGATTATTATTTAGGCTACTCCGTGGGTAAGAAACCCAAGTCGCATCCCGGCATCCCACCGTGCCTGGCACTGTGCGGGTGCAGATTAGCCCCTGAAACAGTCATTGAATTTGCAGAACTATTGTCTCTCCAGAATTTATCTGCTATTTGAATGCTATCAGCGAACCATTCTACGATTCTAAGCGTCTTCCTCTTTTCAGCTATGAAATCAGAATTTGTCCTACTTTAATATATTTCCTAAAATGAGTGCAGTACACAATAAAGTAGTATTGCACAACTGTGTGGGCAACACAAGTAATTCTTAAGAATAACTTGGTGTTTTTTAATAACCCTCTTTATCTTGCTGAAGGAACTGCACAGAGCCGTTCGGTTTCAGTCTGCTTTGAGGCTCAGGTGACAAAGATGAGATGAGATGTATCGTTCCCTTGGCTGGTTGAAACCAATCTGTTCAGCTCAATGTTTCCTTGGGGGAACAGATTGCTTCATTACTCTGCTTCCTTCCACTAGACTGGGTTTTCTCAGTTATCCTTCATGGTCCCTTAGAAACAGTCCATGGACTCCCAGGAGGTCAGCAATTACAAACCGGAGCTTAGCTGCGCTGAAGATGTAGGATGCACAGGTATCTAATGGCCTGGAGGCCTGGGACTTGCCTCAGCTCACAGGACATCAAAAGACACGACTTCAATGTGGATGCAAAGGTCTTAATCAGTGACGTGGACTTTTTCCCATTCCCATTTTGTGGGGAGTCACCTGGACCGGGCTGACACACCTAGAATAGTCCTTTCTGGCATCTCCGCTTTGCAACAGAGGTCAAAAAATTGGAACAGGTTCAGCTCAGCAGAGGAAAGGTCTGTGATAAGGAAACGTGCCCTCAGCTTCTCCAGGGGAGCGGTGAGATGACTTCCACCTAGTTTTATATTTTTCTCCTTTGACAGTCCACGGCTCCCAACGTTTCGGTCTGCCTTACAGCAGTGACCTGGTTCAGCAAAACCAAACAACCCAGCAAGCTCCACCAGATCTCTTCCTCAGCTTTGCCTGAAGGTTTAGGAGAGCATTTAGAGCAATAAAGTAATTCAACCGACCACCAAAAATCGCTTAGAGCAACCAAGGTGAGAAGCCGTCAGAGCCATCGATGCCTGTGCCACGGCTGCACGGGGAAGGTCCTGAGCTGCTGTGGCATCCACCCTGGTTGTACCTATGGCCGGAGACGACTGCGAGGTTTAAAAATACTTCTAGCAGCAGGCAGTTTGGAAATTGGATTTCCCAAATCCTCTGTGAATGCTCAGAGAAATTCCATAGGAGTTCCTCACCAGTCATATTTAAAAAAAGGGAACAAACCCCGAACCCCAAGAGATCGGCTTGACTGAGCTGCCAGGAGCAGTAGGTTCGGGGCTGTTAATCACAGCAGGGAAGTGTCTCTTGATAAGCCTCACTAAGGCAACTAATTACCTCCGTGGGACTTGCAATGTGTCCCAGTCCTGGTGCCTCCCTGCTGCCGGTGTCTGGAGAGCTCGGTGCTGCTTCTTTGCGATGTTTTCTTGCAGCATGCTGGGTTTACAGGTCCGGGTGGAAGGAATAGGGAGCGTGGCTCCCCTGCTGCGGTGTGACCTACAACCCGCTCCCAGCAAGGGCCTCTGCACAGGAGAAGACAATTTAAAGTCCTCGCCTGCCCCCCGAACAAGCAATGGGGAGCCGCAGGTGTCTTGCTGCTCTGCCCCACGGGGCTACCGAGGTAGGAAGAAGTGGCCGTGCTCGTGCTACAGTTCAGTTGCTTAGTCCATCTTACATGAATAATTTCGACACTGGAATTATTTTTCTAAGACTTCTAGATAAATCCTTTATTAGGGCAAATGGGACAGAACAGGGTGTTTTTTCAGCATGATATCAGACCAGACTCTGCTGTTGCTCGTGCAAGGTCACATCGGTCCAGCATGCCCGCAGGCTCCCCCACGGCCGGCCCCGGCATCCACGGGGGTTACAAGTGGCTGGGGGTGCAAAGCTCAACCTGAAAGCTGAACACGGACTTCGCCAACCCAAAGGTATCGAAGCTTCCTCTGCAGTGAGAAGAGCGGGGAAGGGGGCAGCGGCTGCCACATGGCTGTACGACACACCGCCCTGTATGAGCGAGGCTGGTGAAGCAGTCCCGGTCCTGTCCTGTCCTGAGCGTGGATGGGCAAGGAGCGGGACCAAGCCTGGGACACGGAACCCTGACTAGGTGCTGCTCTGCTCATCCATCCACGGGGCCACGGCTTTCCCTGGCGTCTGCGTGATCTGCAGGCTACGGCTGCAACGAGCAGCCCTAACTCACGACACGAGCGTGGCACTGGTTTAGAAGAGAAATAACTCTCCTCCTTATTCCGGTGGAGGGCTAATGAGCACGGTACACAATTACATGGCAAAGGAGTTTAAATCCACTCTTTCGTAATCGCACACCATGGTTAGCGCTATCTGCCTGGGTTCCTAATGATGTCTCCTCCCGCCACTCACGCGGCGCAGCTCAGAGGCAACATGGGGAGGATATTCAACAAGAATAGCTGTCTCCATCCCACTGGGATGAAAATGTCTCAGCCAAAGTAAGGAATAAATATCCTCCTCTCTGAAAGGGCTTTTAAAAATCTTCACAGCCAGGTCCTGGAGTCATCCAGGGACATTAGCGCTTGCTGGAAAGGAAGATGGCAGAAATGTGCATTAAACGTCCATTCTAGCCAAAAGACTAACAGAGGACAGGTGGGTGTATGTGACGTTTTCAGACACACTTCATTCTCTACTGGTAACGAAGGCAGGACAAAACGGGATCTCCAGGGCCACCAGCT
The DNA here is from genome assembly GCA_013389905.1 of Sula dactylatra. Lineage (NCBI taxonomy): Eukaryota > Metazoa > Chordata > Aves > Suliformes > Sulidae > Sula > Sula dactylatra. The sequence goes on from WEKW01010470.1 coordinate 81,983, forward strand.
CCCAGCCCCGCCGCTGCAGGGACAGCGCTCCCCGAGTCCCGCTGAAGGCACAGGTCCCCCTCTAGACCTCGCCTTCCCTTTTGTGTCTGAATTGGACAGAAAAAGATTTTTTTTTTTAAGCTGATATTCTCCGTTCAATGTGGTCTCCAACTTGTTTGGCCAGTTATTTTTTCAGTGAAATGCATTTTGCTCTGTGGCCTGCCAATTACAAATTCTGCTCTGAATATTCAGTGTTCAATAATTTAGCCCAGATCACATGCTAGAGCTTCTGTTCCTCAATATTCATTGTCTTTGGGCAAGTAATGCAAAGTCATGTTCTTTAAATTACTCAAATGCAACTGATTTTGAGTGGCAACTTGCCACAATTCAACACAGAATTCAAAATTCAATTCACAAGTAGTTAGTATTTCGAGTGCTTGAGCTTTACATTTCTTTTCCATGAATGTTTATGTGGCTCCTTAATGACTGCAAACAGTGAAGCAAAATTTTAAAATAAAAGAGTGTGTTGAAATTTCAATTTAAAAATTAGTCTTAAAGGCTATTTTCTTCTTCACAGTCATCTCAAGAGACTACCTTTTATTTTTAAGAAAAACTATTTGCATAATTCTCTTCTCGTAATAACACTGAGAATTAGATCCTCAAAGCAAAAGAGATACAAAAAGAAACTTACTGGTAAAAACTGGTGTGTGCAAAACTGTGAAGACATCAGAGTCAAGAAGAAAATTGTGCACATATAGCTACGAGTTCTTGCAGGAAGGAGGGTTAAGCTCCACCGAGCGAGCCTTTCACTGCTCATCGAGATTATAAAATCTTGACAGCTTGTTTCCATGGAAAATAAAAGATATTAGCTTTCTAAAGAGGACAGGATTGCCCTGTGTAAAGTCTTGCATGCTGTTTGTGCTCCAGGCACTGGCAGTGAAAACACAGATACATGAGACCTGCAAAGAAAAAACAAAAAGAAGAGGAAGACAGAGAAATAGAAAATAACTCATAAATGGCTTGGACAGATTCTAAAACATTTTAAAGCAGGTTTCAACTGACAGTCACCGAGTATTTCAAGGCTTTTATTCGCCAGTTGCTACCCAAGAGCAGACACCGTCGGAGGCTCGGTGTCCCCTGCTCTTGCTGCTCTGCTCACAAGGAACGAACCCCCGCGGGCGCTCTCGGGCCAGCGTCACACCAAGGGAAAACCAGCAATATTTTCAGGCCAGGGGGATATTTTATTTACCTACAAAATTGAGGCCAACTGGTTCGTGCTGTGTTCCTGATATGAGCAAACCGTTCCAGCTGCAACAGCAGAGGGACCTTGGACAGGCAGGAAAACGTAGAATGAGAAACACAACCATCGCAGAGCCTGGGGGATGATGTGAAAAAGCCCGGTTTCCTCCCATTCATGTCCTTTGCGTAACAGTGCATATGGTTAGAGGGGAGTAACTAAATAACCTAGGGGAAATCTTGACCAGGCTGTGATGGTTACACCTCGAGCACGGTCAGGGTGGCCATCAGCCCACCGGCAGCCCCGGCACGGCATGCACAGCACGTCTCCCGTGCTCGACATGCTGAGCAGCTATTCAAACTCGTTTGGATGCCCGGGCCAGCGGCTCCCCTGGACCGCAGCATCTCGACACGCGAGCGGCTCTGCAGAAGCCACCTGGGACCCAACCGGGTCAATGCCGAGCAGGAGCTAACAAGGCTTGATGAGTCTGATTTGAATTTGCACCGCTGCTTGCCTCTGCGGTGAATCTTCATCTCCTGTCGTACGCTTCCATTTAAATGTGAAGGGCCACTTCTCATCAAAGGCGTGGAGCGCTCAGGCCACATTTGTTCCTTCTGGGCCAAACCTCCTGTCCTTCTCCAAGCTAGGTATGAAGTGCTCGCGAAGCACCTACGACATGCGTGTTCCCACGTATTTCTGTGGCCCCTCTTGCTCCGATGTGGGGGAGCGATTCAGCTCGCCAAGCTCAGGCTGCAGCTGTGCTTTAGACCCCATCGGGTTTTGCATCTTGCCCCCACGTGCTGCTTCAGCAGACAGGCCCCCCCTGCCATCCCCGCGAGCCCAAGGACGTTCCCCAGGAGATGCCGTCCTGCCCGCCGGGGAACATCGCACAGCGCTTGGCTCCAGCCTCCCGCTTGGCTCAAGCTTTAATTTTATTCTTCCCAGGCAGAGTTTCTAAAGAGAAAGGCGCAGGGTGGGGAGCGAGAGGTGCCTGCGAGGAGCGACCGGGTGCCCAGCGGTGCTGGCTCTGCACTGCCAGGGGCTCCCCGCACCATCCAGCAGCCACGCACCTCCATCCACGCGCTGCATCTGCAGGGTTTCATCAGCCAGAGCACATCCAGAAGCTTTTCTCAGCGGGTCGTAATTTTACAGAAATCTTTTTAGATTAATTTTTAGCAGGGATAAAGCACTCCTCGTTCTCAGAAGTCCACGCTCTTTTCCAGCACCCGACAAATCACGCTCGCTCAGCGCATTAAGGAGCACTCTGCTTCCAGGTTTTACAGATTAATTTCATTCAGAGCTTTTTAGCCCTCGCTACGCTGCATGTAATAAGAACCACTTTCAGTGCAAAGAAAGATTTTTTTATGTGATTCCTAGCTAAAAATGCCTTCCGTTTGATATTCTGGATGGGGGATGTATGAGCATAAGCAAATACTACAAGGACCTGATGGCTTGCACGGAGCTACATCGGTGGGTTTTTTGGTGGCTCATATAGATTGTATAGGACGTGGTGCCACATCCCTAAATTACCCCTGTCCTCTGCCTCATTGAATCACTCTTGTGGACTTCAAAGGTGGTCAGAAGAGATCTCCACAGCCACCTTGTCTGGTAGTTCTGGGCACAGACCCGATCTACCTGATCATCGGTACCTCTTCATCCAGGCAAATATGTTTTGTTTGAACTAGAGCAAACAATTTCGAGCTACTGGTTCAGAAAATGGGGGCTTACCCCTGTATTTCTGCCATTCCACTGGCTTACTTTTTAATTGAATTATCCCATTCTCATCAGTGCATATCTTTGCACAGGATTACTAGATGCTTCATTTTCTCCCTTTCTCCAGCCCAGATTTTGGCGATGATATTTGCACTGCTTCCTTCTGCTGCAGAAGCACACAACATCGTTATCCAAGTCACCCCGGTCTTCCCTCTTGTCTCTCCTCCAGCCCCGCGGGTCGGTCTCTGCCTCACCGACCAGGATGGCAGGGCAGCGGGGACCCGAGCCCGTGTCTGCACAGCAAGGCTGTGCCTTCCCCGTCATCCCGGAAAACCCACCCTGCAAACGAGCAGCTTCCTTTCCCATGTTGCTAATTAATTCGGCGCATGAATCAATAGAAAACCCCGCAGTTATGACACCGACTGGTGCCTCGGGAGACCACAGCTGCCACCACGGGAGAGGGGGAACTGCACGAAGCTGGGTGTTTTCCTTCAGCCTGTTTTTCTGAGTTTATAAAAGTGATTCCACATAATTTTAAAGCAAATTCGCAGCTAGCTCTGTTGAAACGCGGGAGTAGCTTGCTTAAAAGAGATGCAGTTTAGGCCTGCATGAAATATTTTTCTGTTGCGTTTTGTTCTGGTTTTGTAATGTTTCTGTAGATAACACGAAAATGTCCGGAGGAAACTTAGGGAAAAGGAACCCACAAGGACCCAGTGTGATAAGCTGTTATAAATGGGCTCAGATGAAGTTAAGGTAACGAGACAGGTCTGTTCAAATTAGAGCATTTTTTCCTATCACAACAGCCCCAGGTACTGAAAAGGAACATTATTACATTTCCAACCGGCCAGCACTTACTAATTGCTGCTTCTGCAGCAAGTGAGAGGCACGGGAGACCAAGTCAAACGCAAGGAACCGATGAAATTCAATGCAGGCTTTATTATATGGCTTTCTTCACCATGAATAAATAAATGCAGATGCAGACAGTTATTTAGGTGTTGATACTCGGTGTTTGCAACATCAAAGTGAGCCTGGTCTGTTTCTGAATGGTTGGGCACATCAAATATTTAAAACACTGTAACACAGGGAATTAGGTGCATTTTGAAGTTAAATAACAGATCTGATTTTAAAGAGTGATGCAAATTACTTGCAATTGCAGACTGAATTTTTGACTAGGCAGAAACGAGCAAGGTCATTATCTGCTGGCCTTGACAATGTTCTTTTTTCAGGAAAATAACATTTTCTGGGTCTGAAAAAACATCTGGGGCAACCTTCTAGATGAAAAATATATTTTAATCCAAAAACTCAGTTGCAATAAATAACTGAATAATCAGGGCTTTTCTTTTTAACATCGTTTTAGGCAGAAGAGGATATTGGTTTCCGACCAACCTTGCTCATTCCTCTTATACTTAACTAATTAGCCCCTGGCTGTCGAATCATGGTGCAGAAAATATGAGCATATCCTGCTGATTCATTATTGTTTAGAAAACATAATGGATTAAATGCCCTACTGGCATAAACTGATGGAGTTGTGTTGAGCTCAATGGAGTTTTCCTGACAAGCACCAAGAGTTGAGCTCTGTCTCTGTGTACGAGTGCAGACATAGACTAGACCAGCCTAGCCTAGACTAGACTAGACTAGAATATTTCAGTTAGAAGGAACCTACACCAACCATCTAGTCCAACACCCAGCGTGCGCACAAACCAGGGGAAGGGGCGACGGGAGCTGCTGGGGACCTGAACCATTCGTGGATGCCCAGGACAACTGGGAGAGGATGTGGGTGGCAGAGGAGTGGGAGGAGGAAGGGGAGAAAGCAGGACAGACATATAAGACTTACTCATTAAATAAATCCGCAATACGTGCCTTATCTAATTAACTTCTCAGCCTTCTGTAATTAAGTCAACTGTTTGCTCCAGATTCACCTTGCCCATATATCTAGTTTCTAAGTTCTAATCTAAATAACCCTTTTACAATGGCTTAAACTGCTGCTTGCCAGTTTAGTCTGGGTGGGGTTTTTTTCACAGAGGACCAAGAAACATGCCTGATACTATTTAAAACATACAGAAAGTTTCTCCTTAAAGAATCTTGGCAGCTCAGGCAACGCTTTGGTTAAGGACAGGATGAGAAAGAATATGAAATACGCCAGCAACACTTTGTCATTACTCCGTTCAGACATACCCGTGTCTGATTGCTTTCATTAAATATCACTAATTGCTCCTGACAGCCCTCTGGAGGGCCACTGGGCAGTCTGACGTGTCTTAAGGCTCCCCACAACAGCTCACATATTTGGCGTGTCACATCCCCAGCGACAGGCATCCCACCTGATGCGCGTGACTTGTTAGGTCACCGTAAGAAAGCAGCGTGCCCCGGTCCTTACAGACCCACGCCGAGGGAGTTAAGCAAGACTAAAGCAGATTGAGTGCACTTGCATGAGGAGTTTGTAGCAGTTTAATGAGGTTGAATATACATTATTTTAGCATGCATTAGTGAGATGAAAAATGACGCTATCAATATGTTGTGAAAAACCACAACTGAGCCACAAGAACTGGTTTAAGACAGCTTACTTAAAGGCACACACCGGTTTTGCTAAACAGAGTTAAAATGATTTTTTTTTTCCCCAAGTAGAGCAGGCCTTAAAGAAAAATTTGAATAAGAAATAACTTTCTGGGATAATTAAAGGAAGAACGGGGCGGGGGAGAGAGGGAGTTGGCTGCGACTTCTTCCTTGTCGCTGGAGGAGAGTGAAGCTATGCCGAGCTGGGCAGCTGCTGCCAGCTGGTATTTGTTCCTGGCTGTGGGCACAGGGAGAACAGGTGAGATAACATATTTGCTTTCATTGTGGTGCAATATCGCAGCTAATGCAAATATGCTCGTCACAGGGAACATAAATACCACATCCTGCTACTACTTTCAAAGCAGATCCAGCCCTCTTTTGAAAAAAAAAAAGTGTATCAGGAAATACCACCCTTTCATTATTAATTTTGTTTGATTTTCTCTAATATCTCTGCAAAGTACTTGTTTAGTCACTGCTGCTTCACATGAAATTTCTCTATCTGGAAAGAACAGGATCCATGCACATTTCCTATTCTTGTAAATAACGCTGAATTTCAATTGTTAGAGGAATAGCAGGAAACTGAAGTTACTAAGACATTTGCCTTTAAATTAAGGGACCCAAAAGAAACACAATGACTGTAGTTTTATTTAACATCTAGCAGCCTAGAGGAGATGAAGAGGAAACTTATCTGGAAACTGCAAGGGCTTTAGAGAAATGCTTCTGTCTGAAACCGTCCGTCACAGCAAAACATTTCCAGTTATATAAAAAGAGCTGGCAACCAGCAGAGTTACTAATTGCCTGTGTGGCCAAACTGAATCACTGCTGATTGCAAGCCAATTTGTCGGATGCTGTGTGGGTGCGAAGTTCTGAGCTGTGAGGCCTCGAAGAAATGTTTGCCAACAGTTTGATCTCCTCTGTCTACGAGCACTGGGCATCTACCAGCGGGGAAAGGGGGCAAACAGACCAGCGATAACCCATTTACGAATGTCGCAGCAGCAGCAGCTAACACTGGCAGCTGGTCTGACTGATCTTAAACCGAATGATTGCCGTTCCCAGCTGAGCTGCATGGAAAGTATTTTTCAAAAAGGATGTGCGTGCTGTCAGTAAGAAGGTTTATTTGCAAGCTGTGTAGCCCGAAGAACAAAACTGATCAGAAAAACTCATGGTTTCTCGTGGTAGTGACAGCACCGTTGTGAAACATTGCCAGTAACAAACCCCGGGGAAGGGCATTTAAACAGACCTCTAAGTGGCTGTAAGTGCTAGAAGGTGGGACTGGGCGCAGAATCCGTGGCTGAATCGTCCTCCCGGGATCATGAAAGGTTGCCTGCAGCTATCCCGGTTTTGCAGCTATCTCTGGACACACACAAATCAAAATAGAAAAAACAATGGCAGAGGGTTCCTATATATTCAAGTAGGGAATGAAGCTCAAACTCCCATTCCTTGTTCCTCACCCGATGATGTGTTCTATCAGCCTCCTTTATCAGTGTGATACCTCAGCATTCCCCATCACATCTCACCAATGACCTCACACACAAAAAACCGACACATAAAAGAGGAATTGTAGGTTGTAACCTCACAGTATACTTTGCTGAAACTTCGACAAGTCCAAGGACTTGAGTGAAAAATTAGAACTCACTCCGAACACGCAGCTCTGCCACCCAAGGACTTTGCAATGTGCTATAACCTTGCCAAGATACGTACACAGGGTTAACACCAGCCCTTATTTTTCTGTGCTGCTCTCGCTCAGCTCTCTCCCTCTCCTGCCTCTCGCGTTCTTATTTTTAAAGCTGATATTTTGGGGCCAAACTATACTAGTGCTATGTGCCAGCTATCAAGAGCGTAGAGCAAATGTTGTTATTATTTTCCACATGAATACCAGTGCGCAGTACCAGGGAGAGAATGCCTCTCTCCCAGCCCTGTGAGGCTTCTCAAGCGCAATGGAGACATCAAATTCATTTCAAGTTACGGTAAAGAGTTACCCTCATGTAATGACAATCCTGTAGCAGGAATGATTATAACCGCATGGCTGGGTTGTATGAGCTCACTGAAGGTACTTCTGTCCTAAGATCGTTGTGTGGAAGCGCTTCAGATAGAGCTGCGCTTTAGCTACAAAATACTGGGGGTTTTTTTTGGTGGCACGGAGGGACTGGGTTAGGAGTGACCGGACTAGCAGTGGATGAACCCTTGCAGCTGCACCGCTTGATCCTCGCAGCGTTGGGATGCTGAAATAGCGGCAGGGTTTGAAGCGCAACCCGACTGGCCAACTGCCTTGGATTGAGTTTTGGGAACAAGGAGGTGGACTGAAGGGAAAATTTGAGTTAACTTGAACTCGCAAGGCTGTGGAAAGAACTTCTTCCCCTAAGGCTTCAGGAAGGTGATATGTGGTAGGTTGTTCTTTGCCCTGGATCAGGCCCACAATGCCAGAGCCACGCTCAGGCAGGGCGGCTCCCCTGGAGAACTGCCGGTAAAACCTGACTGCCCATTAAACTGACGGCAGGGCACAAGTTGGGACTGGCCGGGCTGTGGGATTCTGCTCGCAGGCTCCTGCCCTCCTCCTCCTTCCAGGAAGGCAGGGCTGGGCCCCGCTCACACGCCGATGGCTGCGTCCCGCTTGGGGCAGGGACTCTTTCCCTTAAAGAGGCTGCTTAGGCCCCTGGTTCCCTCAGGGGGAAGCTGAAAACCCTCCACTGGAGACAGGCCGGTTCGCCTGAGAGAAAGGCATAGAATCACAGAATCATTAAGGTTGGAAAAGACCTCTAGGATCATCAAGTCCAACCGTCAACCCAACGCTACCATGTCTCCTCATCCATGTCCCCAAGTGCCACGTCTGCACGGTGTTTGAACACCCCCAGGGATGGTGACTCCACCACCGCTCTGGGCAGGCTGTCCCAGGGCCTGACCACTCTGTCAGTGAAGACATTTTCCCTAATATCCAACCTAAACCTCCCCTGGCGCAGCTTGAGGCCGTTTCCTCTCGTCCCGTCACTGTGACTTGGGAGAAGCGACCGACCCCCCCTCACCACAACCTCCTCTCAGGCAGTTGCAGGGAGCCATAAGGTCTCCCCTCAGCCTCCTCTTCTCCAGACCAAACCCCCCCAGCTCCCTCAGCCGCTCCCCAGCACACTTGGTCTCCAGACCCTTCCCCAGCTCCGTTGCCCTTCTCTGGACACGCTCCAGCACCTCCATGTCCTTCTTGTCCCGAGGGGCCCAAAACTGACCCCAGCATTCGAGGGGCGGCCTCCCCAGTGCCGAGCCCAGGGCACCATCCCCGCCCTGCTGCCGAGTCAGGGAAGTCAGCGGAGGGGGGTCTACCGTGAGACCGCCCTTCCCGGTCCCTGAGGGCTTCGGCCTGACCCGCTCCCGGCTGGCGGGCCCCGTCCCCGGGCTCCCCCGCCTCGCCTGCCGGCGGGAAGGGTGACCTCCTCCGCGCTAGCGCGGCTTCCAGC
>WEKW01010470.1:91372-149543 GCA_013389905.1 Sula dactylatra
GGGGGGAGGGCTTGGGGTGCATGGATTTGTGCCGTGTCCCGCGTTTTGAGGTGGCAGATTTGTGAATGTAAAAGGAGGTGGCTGGTGGAAGGGGAAGGGCGGTGTAAAGCATCTAGTGAATGATGCATGTAAATGAATGATGCATGTGAGGCATGAAGTGGGTTCGTAACGAGGCGCTCTTATTCTGGAACGTCCAAATATAGTTACCCCGAAATAGTTCTTCCGTGAACAGATAGGGTTTTATGGCGCTGTGTCTGCTGTCACTCTTTAATTCGGGTGGAGGAATGAGATGAAAACATGATAGGAAGTATATAAAAAGATCAGCTGAATGCACTTCTTCATTAAAAAAAAAAAAACAGGCTTGTTCAGAAATACCGTGAACAGCAGCGTTACACCAGTGTACGGTTAATCCTCTTTTATCCCTGTTAGGTCAGGTTGTTGTGGAGGGGCTTCTTTCATGCAGCTTTATGCACTTTGCAGGGATCGTGGAAACAGATTTGGTCCTTAAGTTTGGAGCCAAGCACAGCTCCTGCAGAGTTTAACTGAAGCGTCTTTGCGAGTGGCTGTGACAGGAGGAGAAAGGCAGGTACACGGAGCAGCAGAGAAACAGTCTGCCTCTTCTGAACTCTGTTATAAAAAGTTCTTCTAAAGTAGCTCTGTGCCGTGGGCTGTAGGTGGAAAACAAAAAAAGTGCCAAAGGTAGAATGAATTGCATCCTTGCAGGCGTATGGGGGGGAAAAGGCCCGAGTCCTGGAGTTATGCTAATTCACACCAGTGAGAGAGAGTGTGACTCCTCTTTCAGTTCTTTAATCAGACTTTGACTCAAAGGAGAAACAGTTTTCCCATGCTGAAAAACTCTTCTCAACAAATCTGGTGGGTTTTGGCTGCGTGTGAAGTTCTCAAGATGGGGTGTTACAAGTAAATGCGCAGGAAGGCACTGTTGGCAGTTTTGCACACAGCGTTGTTGGAAAGCTCTGTTAAAACATGGTGCTAGGGAAGTTTGAACAGCTGCAGAGAAAAGCGACAGCTCTCGTGGTGCGGGGCGTATTTTTGCCTTCAAAGAATCAGCAATATATTGCAGGCTGCTAAAATGTGTGAACTGGGGAGTAGCAACACGCTCCCTTAGAGTGTGCCTAGAAACTGCTAAGGCTGACATATCACAACCTGGTCATTACTGAAATACATGCTGTCACTGTTTAAAGCTGGCATAATAGCGTCTCGAAAAATACACTGCCCTTGAGAGCATGTCACAAAATACAGTTGTACGCTGCTTACCTGTATGTCTGCGAGCCCTGCCTGCTGGAAGTCCCAATTTGCATTTGCGAGAACTGGATAGCTTTTTTTTTTTTCCTTTTTCCCTGGGCGAAGCTGTCCTTTTCTCACTGTTCATGCATTGCAGCCTCAATTTTCCAAGCTGATTTTCCTGTTAGCGTGTGGCAGGTATTTAGTCTCAGAACTGCTGCATATGCGACTATAAGTATACGTTGTGCTGGTTCCCACGAAAGCTTTGGGTTTGCTCTTTCTTTCATTGAGAAACAAAATAGCCGAGAGTAATTCAGCAAAGTCTATGTTTTGCATTTTGTGTGTTGAAATGTGACATGGGGAAGCAACACTGTTGGTAGCATAACGCAGCCGGTCTGGGTTTGATTTGAGTGGCGTTAGGAAAAAGTTTGAGCCTGGCAATCGGTCCTTCCCCCCGCCACCCCCAGGTGAGGGGAGGTACCCGTGTCCGACAGCCGAGATGAAGCAGGACCCTGTGCCTGCAGCCGAGTACTCCCTGCTGTGATATTCCCTGCGCTCGGGTCTAGTTAATGCAGCATTATGAGATGGCCAGACAGCATGGAAATAGGCAGCTTCTGTGATCTCAACCACAGCAGGTTTATCAGGCAATGGCTAATTCTCTGGAATGACTGACAGAGAGCGGGCCATGTAATCTTGAAATTTCATAACAGGAAAGGAGCGTTAAGATTTACGTTTCCTTTTGAATCTTGAAAAACTGGCTAATTCCCATAGGCTAGAGTGGTAAAAGTCATTGCTAATCTTGCTTGTGGCACCTCCTAATTCACTCCTCGTTCTTGCCCTCAAAACCTTTCATTTGCTCGTCTGCCCCTGAACTCCGGTGTCCGCTCCCGGTGCCACCGCTCCTGGTGCCATCGGCGTCGGACAGGCAGGGCTGGCATTAACCGGGGTGGGGCGGCTGTGGCTCTTTTTGAGAGATAGGTTAAGGACCAGCTAACATGAGAACTTCGGAGGTGGAATTTCTGGTGTCTGCCTGCCATGTCCTCATGTGAGCAGAAGGCCACTGGTGCAGAGAGAGGAGAAGCACGCCCTGGGACGCTTGCTGGCAGCGGGGAGTCGGGAAAACGGGTGTGAGAAGACCTTTCTCCTCTCCAGTACAGCCTCGGCTGGAAGAGAGAAATAACTGTTCTCTCTGCAGCTTTTAGGGGTTAAAACTTCTGGGATAACCAATTTGTGCCTGAGCAGTGCAATAGACTTTAATTCCTAAAATCTTTCATGGAATAATCAGATTGCTTCACTGTTCACATAAGATTGTCTGCCATGGAAAGAAGAAATGATTTACTCTTTCAAAAGCAGTGATTTAAATGTATAATAGCCATTAGCTTGTTAGAACTAATGACTTTCTATCTTGAGGAACCTTCTTTATGATTTGCAGTCCTTAAAGAGCCATGATAAATGGGATCAGATTATTTGACAAGCCAAATGGTTTTGATCACTGTTGTACATTTTTATTTAAACAGAATGGTAGAGGGAGTGGAAATCTGCCTTACTGTAAGGAGGGAGGTGTAGCTGCTATTGTGGCTAATGATTATTGCAGAGATTGTTTAAAGGGACACTCCAAATGTTAGAGTTTTCCAAGCCTGTCCTAAATAGCGTGGAACAAAAGGCATTAATTTTCAGTTATGCCAAAAATCTTCTTTACCTGTCTGACAGCAAAAGGGAAACTGCTTTGAGGATTGCAGAAGGGCTTTTGATGAAGTGCAGTCATATGTATTCACCTGTATAGCAATCCCCGGGGTCAGGTGTGAACTGAGTGTGCAATCGGCAGGGCCGGTCTCTGGCCCTTTAGGGTTTGAGAGAACCGTGTGAAGCTGCACTTCAGCCACAGAAAAGCCTCCGTGTTTCTAGGTAAGCCCCCGCACAGGCCTGGGATACAGCGAGGTGAGTTTGCCACCCTAATGGAGGTTTGGTATCGAAGGAACTGAAAACCTAGCCCAAAGATTTTTGGGCAAAGCAGCGATGTAAAGAAATACTGACCTGTCAACGGTGCAGCCAGCCGATAGTTTAACCTACTGTAATAGCAGCTTTGCTTTTTATTCACTAAACTGATGTACTCCTTTGTCAGGTGTGACTGAGATCTCCCTGGCTGCAGTTTAAGCCCAGCGGGGAGCGGGTCCCTTCCCCTCGGTGGCTGTCCTCCCGCTCCGAGGAGGCCGGTAGCGACTGGGAGCATCGGTCAGGTAGGCAGCGTCTGTAACAGGGCAGCCTCGCTCAGGCCGTTCCTTTCGGACAACATTGTGCACTCAGTTTTGTTCCTGCTAGCCTCAGGCAGGCAGGGAGGTACAGGCCACTTGCGCAGCCATGCAAATGAAAGACGTCCAAAGCAGCTGCTCTTTTTGGGAAGAGGATAGCTGTTAGAAGGAGCGTCAGCTTCACAGGAACGGTGGCCGTGGCGTTCCAGAGCTGTAACAGGTGCTGTAGCCAGCAGTAGGCTCCGCTCGCTGCTTTCTGCCCACTCCCAGGCTGATATGGCTGGGTTTCCTTTTTTCCTTTACTATACATACAGCCCGTTATCTATAGGCAGCACAAAACAGAGATTCTCCTAGTCTTTATCTCGATTCAGACTTTCCATTAGATACTTCACTATGAAGATGCTCCAAAGGACGGGTTGGGGTTGATTTGGGGATCAGTTAGAGGGCTAACGACAACCCCTGGCTGATCATGGTCAGCTCGGTGTTCCCCAGCGCTTCCAAAAGTATTTTTGGAAGGAGATTAGAAAGGATCCGTGGTAACAAGTTGAGCTGTATTGGCCAGCCTTCGGGCTGACTAACTGTAAACCAGCATAACTGGTTAGTGGAGCGATGCTGTTCCATACTGTCTGTCGGAGGACGGCCCCTACTATTGGGACGGGCTTTCTAAGCTGTGGAGTTGACTTTCCTCCCCCCACCCCTTTGCTCTTTACTCTGTTGATAAGTCTTCATTGCAGATATTGAGTCATGTATGCAGGAAGAAGGGTAGTGTTACAAAAAACATGAGTAGCTGGCAAACGTTCAGGTCTTTTAGATGTCATCATCCAGTTTGGAGTCTTCATCGGCATATCAGGGTTCCTAAATTTAAATAGAGATCTGGAGAAAAACAGCGTAACAGTCACGTGCTTGGTGGCAAAGGTTGGGCTTTGTCGAAGGAGCTTTACAAAAGATTTATGATGAGTTTTGGATTCAAAACATGAATTTGATAAGGTCAGGGAGAGACGAAGTATAGATAATGATACCATGCTTCTGCAGTTAAAAGGGAAGTCTAGCCCACTTCATGTCTTTCAGATAACTATATTGGCTCATAAATTTTCATAGAATTTATTTTTTTCCCCTGACACACAGACAGATAAGTAACATAATGAATGATAGCTTTCGCTTGCCTTCAAAAGAGCAGGAGAGACTTGGAGGGTTTGAACAGCAAGTCCGAAGGGAGCTACTCGGTGTCTCTCCTGGAATCCGCGGCGTGCTGGGCTGTTGCGGTAGGGTGGGAAGTGACCCTGCGCTCGGGACGGCAGTGCCGATACCCCCCTTCTCTCCCGTTAAACCAGGGGTGCTTCCCTGTGCACGTCCAGTCCTTGCGCAACTGTGGGACTCCCTCAAAGGTAGCTACATGATTTGTGTGTGGTTTATGAGATTTTTTTTTTTTCAATGAGCCGCTGAAACTTCCTCATACTGGCGTTCTCCCTTCTTAAATACATTCCTGTAAATGCTATTAATGACTGTGCTTGTTCGCCTTTTTGAAGTGTGAATGAAAGGTTAGACTATCTGCTGTCGGAGTTACTTTACAGCGGCAGGATTCTGCTGCCTTCTGCAAAATCCATTTCTTGTGTGTTTTGCAGGTATTTTCTAAGTTATCAGTATTTTCTGGTCGGTAGCGCAGTTGTATTTGTGTAGTTAATCAAGTGTGATAGGCTGGATTATGTGCTAAATACAGACCTACTGAGGCATAGTCAACCCAGAACTAATTCCTATACTTACCGAGCAGGTTTTTGAAATGGTGAAATAGAGGGAAATGTCTATGGTCGCTTGTCTTACAATCACCTCCTACTATGTGTTTGGCCTAGGGGAAAAAAGCACCGGGGAAGTGTCGTGATAACAGCTTGAGGTAACGGTTGGGCACGGTTGGGTTGGGCACGGTTGGGCACGGTCCTCGTCTTTGCCTTTTTATCTTTTTGGTATTGCATGTATTTTTCATATCGATTAGTCCTGAAAATGACTGAATTAGTCACTCTTCTCCCTTGCCCGCACAAATGTAAATATATATTTGCTCTGTGCGCGTGTAGCGAGAGAGCTTTTCGGCAGCGACGCCACGTTGGCTGGGAGGGAAGGGCGTCAGCGCTGCTCTTCCCTCTTTAAGTACGGCTGCGGGTAGCAGAGCGTGCCGTGTGAGAAAAGAACCCCAAAAAGTGTGGGCTTGTGACCCGAAAACACGGATGGAGGTGGGCAGCTGAGAGCGTGCTGCTTGGTTTACTCTGAATAATACCTGTGGGATGTGCGGCGATGTGAATAGGTTCCAGCTTAGGAAATGTCTGGCGTTTACCCATCTGTTTAGCAAGCGGTATTTGGAGATTTCACTGGTTTTGCTTGTGTGAATGCTCGCTGTGGGCTTCGCGTGAGTTGAAGCGGAATGTGAAGTGCAGTGGCTCCTTCACAGGGCACGCGTGGCAGCGGGGAGCGTGGTCACGGACTCGCCTTCTTACCTGTGGAGCCAGGTTCGGCCGGCGCTCAAACGGGTGAAAGCTGAAAGTCCGTATATTTAAAGAAGAACTTCTAAAATGCAGTGTGTTCTGTATATATTTCTTTCTCTATTAAAACGGGTATCCTGGCTTACTAAAACAGTAGTATGTGGCTGTGGCTTGCCAAGAGGCTTTTACATACTGAAGCCTGAAACTGTCTGAGCTCAAATGCTGCGAGGCATCCGTGCCAGGAAGCATCCGCCTGGTCCTCCGGCGGTTTCCACTGTAAGGAATAAAATGAGGAAGGATCATTTCTTTCACACTAATGCTGCATTTGTTACGTATTGTTGCTCACAACTCCTATATGGAAATTACTGTGTATGCCTGATTTTGAGCAGAGAAGCTAGCTTTAATTTCATCTCAGCGTAGCTCCAGTGAGTTGTTTGATTTTTGAGAGGAAAAAATGTTTGGCTCATTGTGGGCCATTTACTTAGCAGCTGTGAGGCTTTGCTTTTTTGGCAGATGATTGCAGACAAATTATAGCGTGATGCTGGGATGACTGGACGGAGTTTTATCTTATCTTTCCTACATCCTGTCTCTTTCTCCCACTCGGGAAGGAGTTGTGAAGCTACTTTCTGGTAATGCAGTCTTAAATTTAATTCTCTCTCTGTTCCACTTTTCGTTGCAGGCGTTCCTGTATGTTCTCTCTGGCAGGGAAGAGGTGTCTAACGTGGCTGTGTTAACGAGTTCGGTGTTAATAATCTGGTCGGCGTGGGGTTCTCTCTTGGACACTCTGTTGGCGAGTGATGTTGTCCCACAGCAAGAGAGTTACAGGTTGTGGGCTTTTGAGGGCAACGGGGGACTAGAGTTTAGTTCTTCACTGTACTGGCTGTGGCTGGGGTAGAGTTAATACCAGTCAGAATCCTGAAGATGAAAGAAAAGGCAGTTTTCTGGTGTTCCTGCAGAAGACCAGGGGAAGCTTTCTGTTTGTGTTGCAGAGCTCTTCTGTTCAAAGGACGTAGCTAAAGAACTTCAAAGACCAGCCATGTCCAGGTCAATCTTGGGATGTCTTTCTGCTACAGCCTGTATGATTTCTTTAGGAAGATAGACAGAGCTAGGATACATTTCAAATCTCTCTTTACACGGTGACTCTGATTTCCAGCAGGAACCTGCTGCCGTCAGTGTTTTTCATCTCCTAGAAGAGACTCTAACAGGAAACCCAGCAGGCAGACTGTCCTCCCACAGACCAGCTTTGCCTAGCTCTCTGCTCTTTTCTTCGTTGGAAGTCTCCACGCAGCTCTTTTCTTATCAGAAAGTTAATGGTATATCTGTGGAGTGCTTGGGAATGAGAAACGGTCTTCTTGGTAGGTACTGTGCTAAACTTGGTCAGTGCTCACCTGTCTCTCAGGTCCTTTGCGAAGTATTTTTAAGCCGTGTGTTGGTATCGGGGTCATCTCTCTGCATGCCACTTGGTGGTGGTGAGCGCCTGCATCCAGTTGCTGACCCCGAAGACATGCAGGAGCGGGATGTCCGGAATGAAAGGATGGT
Source organism: Sula dactylatra (assembly GCA_013389905.1). NCBI lineage: Eukaryota > Metazoa > Chordata > Aves > Suliformes > Sulidae > Sula > Sula dactylatra. The sequence continues at coordinate 98,871 of WEKW01010470.1, forward strand.
GCCACAGTCGTTCTGGGGGATTCTGCAGGTCGTGTTCATGCGGTCCAGTACCTTTGCCTGCGCTTAGGCTCATCATCCCATGACCGGCGGCGTGATGGCTCCTGCCATGCGCCGGAGAAAGTTGAATGGGGTCAGTCTGTAGTTTTTTGATGCTGTTGGGTCTGTCAGGCTGTTGCTGGGCTCTTGGAACAGCATTGCATTTTATTTGAGTATCAAATTTGTATCAGCTGATGACACTTCTAGGCGCCAGAGGCTGTCAAAAAAAGGGGAAGTGGTGAGGGTCTTAAAGATGCTGGAGAGGTCGGGCTCCGGCGTCACTGCAGCAGAATCAAAGAGGAGCAGCAAGTCTGCAGTGGGGAACACAGAGCTTGCTCGCGAAGCTCTCCCCTGGTCGGCTCAGGGTTTGCTGGTTTCGGTAAGTGACGGTTACCATGTACGTGCATTGTGCCTCCAAAATAGTCGTCCGTGAGTTGGCCCTCAGGACAGCGCTGATTTTTTTTTGTTATTGTTTTTACATTTAAAAGAAAAGCTTGAATGAATAGTAGCAGTGCTGACTTATTGTGCTGCAGAGGGAATGAATCTCTTGCTGACCAGCTGCTGGTGCAATATGTGCGCTGCGATTTTATAGCCTGCACTTGCTAGAGCTGATGCTATTTATACAACATTTTTGTTTGTTCGACTTTTCACTAGCAGTGTGTCAAGGGAAATAAAGTCTTACTTTCTGGAACTGACTTTTCTTTCATTGCGCACGTAACTTTTCCTTGATGATATTCCCATGAGCTACTCACGTAATTGTTGAACGCCTTTCAACAACTGTCTCCATTGATGAGAAAATGCGTTATCAGAAAATGTGGCAGATGGTCTATTTGATTAGGAAACTCTTTTAAAATTTAAAAATCTGCAAAGTTTGAAATTTAGAAGTTTTAAAATATTTCAATCTTTTCCAATTCTGAGAGGCTAAAAGTATGACTGACAGGCAGTGTGTTTAGGTTCATCAGAACTTCAGCCTGCTTCTTTGTACTGCACTTACAAACGTCTTGAGATGGAAAAGAGTTTCTGAATTGAAACCTTTTTTTTAGCAGAGGTTGTTCACAGCCAAAAGTAATTTTTTCCAAAAGCAATTTAGATTTCAACGAATTGCCTTTCTCCCAGTTTTTAAGGAACACGCTACGTATGGAAGAAGAAAAACAGACTTACACCTTTTCTCCTCGGCATCCCTTTCCGTGCATTGGGGTGAGCCTTCTGGAGCAGAACTCAGCGTTACTTCAGCAAGAGCTGCTGGCTCGTGCCGAGGCTGCTCCTTCAGGTGGAGGGGTTATTGATGGATGTGCCAAGGGCTGGAGCCCTCCTGCTTCCACGGTCCCGCCTTTGGAGGTGCTGCGTTTGGGAGGCTCCCCTGGGCACGCCAGGCCGGTTACGGTGGGATGTGCCGCTGTGCGTTTCCTCTGTGCCGTGGGTACAGAGCCGCAGAGCAAAGGCACGGTGCCTGAGGAATAGATTCTCCGCTCCCCGTAGGCTATAACTGAATGTTTTAAGGTTTGGTTGGTTTATGTGAAGCCGTATCTCTCTATTGAGAAAATGTTCTCTGGAGTATCTGCTGACAAGTGCCAGATTTTAAATGATCTCTCACACTGTAGTTAGAGAACATTAAATAGGGATGGAACAAAATAACCAATCGAGAAACAAGATGCTGCTTGTGGTCTAGGTGGGAATCTTGTCCGCCAAGAAAGAGGGAGAGTGTTTTTTAAATCAGGCTCAGTCTAGATGCACAGCCTGGAAGAACAGCGTCAAAACGTCACATTTATCATCCTCTTGCTGTTGGCCATGTTGGCAGAGAGGGTTGGGAGGGACGGTCAGGAGGCCCGTTTGGGTTTTTGTAAAGCTCAGTTGGTGACGTGGTATTAGAGAGACAGCACGGGCTTCGGAATGGGAGGGTGAGGTTGCATTAGGTGAGTGGAAAGTTGGTTTTGGTCTTGGTGTAGCGCTTGCAGATTGACTGAGCCCTGCGGGACGGGCGGCGGGGGGGACCTTGCTGGTTCTGGCTGCTCTGACTGCAGGTGGGCTGTGGTGGAGACACCGTCCCAGCAAAATGAGTCACCATCGCTGGTGTTACAGCTTCAAGTCCATTTAGATGCTCTCAGGACAGCGAGGACTTGAAAGTTAAGGTTCCGGGCACGGCGGTGGTTTTTTTTGAATGTCGTCATGGAAAATCGTGAATTGAGTTGCTTTGTTTCAGCATTGGAAGAGTTTTGCGTTACAGCCCAGAGGTGTTTCTTCTCAGTAGCTCAGTATATGGAGCCATTTAAAATTAGAGTTTAATCAAGTATAGTGCGCTTTTATTAAAATGCCTTGTTAATAACCTCTTAATAGAAAATTCTGTTTTCAGATTTTTTTTGGTTTTCAGATCTTTTGCTAGAAGAAATTCTCTTGAAATAAAGTCTAAGAACCCCAAACCCCCTCCACGGAAGAACCTTGCTTTGTTTCAGAGATGGTGTAGGATTTTTATACTTCAGTTGCATGTACTGTTTAACATTTGTCATGAAACAAAATGAAACATTCAGAATTTTCAAACCCAGTTAATTATAGACGTGTTTAAAAGCAGGCTTAGATGTTTATCTAATAGTAATTATTAGTAATCAGTCGTAATTTTAACTCTTTCATTCTAAATGACATTAAAATCTTAATGCTCAGATTTCCTGTGGAACAAGAACTTAGTTTGCTGAACCGCAGCATTTTGGAAGGGGTTGCACAGTAATGGCAGCGGATCGGTCTGGTCTGTGAAACGCGGGTTTTTGTGAAGCTTGCTCCTCCCGTCTCCATCACGTTGCTGGTCCAGGAGAGGAAAACTGTTCGGTGGCTTTCAGGTTAAAATCTAAAGGAATGAAACCCCTTTGTCCAAGCAATTACTGCAGAGAGCGAGGAGAGCGGTGTCGGAGGAGCCTTGGCTGGCGCCGGGCTGGGAGAGGCTGCCGCGCGTGCGCAGCCCCCATGCGAGCGGGCAGGAACGTCTGGAAAAGCAGCCAGCGCTGGGAATGGGAGCGCCAGCTGCCTTCTCGTGACAGATTTACAAAACTAGGTTTTTAATCATCCTAGCCTGATGTATATTTTGCTCAACGTTTACAGGTCTGGTAAATTCTGAATATTCTGCTTTGCGCGTTTGCATAGCAAGGAGATGCTGAACTTCAGCTCCCAGAGAACACGGATGTTTGGGAGTAGTGTCTAAGCCCAACACTTAGTATTACCAGTCACTTTGTATTACCAGTCAAACGTTTGGCGGAGGATCATCTCCCAAGATACCTTTTTTTTTTTCTGATTTGTTGAATAAATGCCTGAAGAACAGCTATTGCATCGATCAGAAACGCTTTGATTTTGATAATCCTCAAACTTCTGGGGAGAAACTGCTCTTGCTCAGTGGAGCCTTCGGGTAAATTTGGGATATTCTGGAAGGGATTAAAGGCCTTGAATTAATTTCTGTGAAGCTGCAGCGTTGGTGCTCTGGCCTTCCCCTGCCCACGGCAGACCGAAGGCCGTGCAAGGCAGAGCGGCACTGTGAGATCAGGGGCCTTTTTCTCTAGATTCGTTAAACCTTTATCATCGGAAGACGAATTTCTGAAAAGCTTGTCCCACCTTTCTGGGTGGCTCTATATCTGTCAAAGGTATAAATCTTGTGCAATGAAACTGCTCAGTACACAGCCAGCTTTTCTATCCTTAAAGCCGTTGAAATGCAGGGTAATCAAAACGGGCTTAGTTCGCTGTTTTAGTCAAAGCAGGTCAGTTCTTGCTAATTTAAATGCTCAGAAAGGTAGGTTTTATTCTGATGGAAATTAAGGTCTCATACTGCAACAAGCAGCAGTTTTTATGAATGGGATATGGCCCAGGGTCTCCTGCTCTGATATCACAGTAATTAGTCTCAGCATAGAGATCCGAATGGAACGGCTGTTCATCCGTGCTAAGGATTAACAAGGTGCTGGAAAAAAGAGAAGGCTTAAATTATGTTGAGAACAAGGTGAGAGAGGATGTAAACTAGGTGGTGTTTCATATGATTCCAGTTTTCTCATCATCAGGGCATTTCTTACATGTGAATAAATACTCTGTAGGTCTATTTCTTATGTAAGTCCCCTTCCCTCCTCCTGTAGAGCTTCATAGCAAATATTAACAGAGTAAATACAGTAACGGGAGCTTTAGGTTTAGGGTAATACAACACTACCCTTGAACTTGAAATAATAAACAACCTGCTGGGGAAGCAGTCCACTCGGAGGAGGCGTGCTCCTCCTCTGGGTGAAGGCTTGGCCAGGCTGGGAAGTAATTTTATGAAGGTGCTTTGCTCAAGCTGGGTGTCCGTGGCGTGGTTCTTGCAGGAGGTTGTGCTGGCAGACGGCGTGCCCTGCTTTGGGTGGAGGATGAGCGTTTCTGTCGGTGGGAGCCCAAGTCACCCTGGACAGAGGCGCTCGGTTGCATTGGCCAACCGGGGAAAGACCGAAGTAGAAGAAAATGCCGAAAAGCTGTCCCTCCTTTGTATCTGGCTTTCCCTCCCAAATATGTTGCGACACTTGTCTCAGCAGATCGGGAAAAGCCAGGAACTGTTGTGTGGGGCCATGAAAACCCCACGGAAATCACTTCTGCAGCATGCACTTTGCCCCGGGAGCTGTGAGGCAGCCTGGGGAAAACAGGGTAAATATTTTCCTCTTTCTGCAAATTTGTGTTACATTCTGACGTGTACTTGTGTTTGACAAGTGCTTAATGAGGCAGGCTTTGCTGCTCTTGTTCACTGCTACGTATAGAGAAGAGGCTACAGCTGCTGCCGAGGCATGAGCTGTCCGTGGCTTTCTCCGGACGTCGGCCGCTCTCAGGTGGCTCCGCGGGCTGCGGGAGATGCCCCCGCTCGCCGTCACAGCAGCAGCTTAACCGAGGCACGGAGCTGAACCCAGGGGGTGGGCTTGCCATCTGCTTTTCTTTCTTCTGCACTCCAATTAGTAGCTGCAGCGTTTGATGAGGGGGCGGTTTTGGTCGCGTGCTTCGCAGAACAAGGCAGCTGTGGGTTCATCTGGTTATACTAGAGAGTAAACTGCATTTGAGCTCTCTCCTTTTATTAACAGTGGCCCTGGGATAATTGCTTACTCTGCTTTTTTAATTAGTTCTCGTAGGAGGAAGAAATATTTCTTTCAGGATAAAAATACAGAGCCCTGATAATACCATGTAATACTGGTTAGAGCTGGAGCCCTAAGAATGGTCCCTGCCACGTCTGAGTCTCCTTTTCACGCCTGTTTCTGCACTACCCTTCTTCTTCAAACACATGATAAAATACTTTGAGCAGAAGGATTTAGCCCTAGGTTTCATACCTATGCTCATTAAAGGCCTTATTGTTATCCTCAGAATAAAAATAATCTTTTTGTCCGGAACTCTTATCATTCTAAGCTTCAATTTTATTTATTTAGGAAATGGAAAGTGTAAGTTGTATTATCTCCTGGCACCTGAACTGAAATTGCGAGTTTCACTGCTGCTTTGCATTAGCATTTTTCAAAATACACAAACATAACTTTGGACCCTGAGCACAGGCAGTAGCATTTCAATGAACAAAAATAGAAACGAGGCAAAAACAAACAGAAAGGAGGTTTTGTTGTCATTAAACCAAATTTTTTCTCCTCTTTACGTAGGTTCCTAAAAATTAGCACTATGACTGATGGAGACTATGATTATCTGATCAAACTCCTGGCCCTTGGAGACTCTGGGGTTGGAAAAACAACGTTCCTGTACAGATACACCGACAACAAATTCAATCCAAAATTCATCACGACAGTAGGGATAGATTTTCGGGAAAAACGAGTGGTAAGTTGTCCTGTACGAGTGATACCACCTTCTTTTTTTTTTTTATTCATTTCTGCTGAGAACAAATTTTATGTAATTGTGTACTGCCTCTTTTACTCTGGGATATAGCCTGTGTTGGTCGTGCTGGTCCAGCTTTTGGCTTAAGCAAGTCGTGATTAGGAACTGGATAAAGGGGAAAGATGCCATTGTCCTTACCCTGGTGTTGGATTGTAAAGTGGTTTATTGCACATCAGTATAAAAGGATCTTTCCAGGAGCAGGTTTCCATCGTGCTGGTGAATGAGGTGTGTTTACGACTAGAAATAACTCTGCCCCCCAAACTCAGAATTTAAATAGAAGAGGTGGAAACTTAGAGAAGCACGAAGTTTCAGCTTACTTCCAGATCACGGAGTAAACTAGCAAAGGCACAAGAAGCAGTTCCAGCAGCTGGACTGTGCTGCTCCTACGAGTCGCTGCCAGCAGCGAGGCTGGAGGCTGAGCGTACCGAGCCGGTGATCAGGAGTCCTGGTAGGTTAGGATCGATGTGCTCCTTAATGCAAGGTGGGCGAGCCTGCTCTGCCATGCTTTTGTTTCTTGATGTTAAATAGAAGATGAGAGTCTTCTGTAGTGTCATTTAGATGCTTTTTGTGGATAGGAGAGCATGCTTGCTTTGCTTTAATTTAGTGTGACTAATGCATCTGCTCATAGATCCTGACAACTGGTACGGACTAAATACAGGGGACAAATTCAGCTTTCTGATAGGAATCCCTCTAGCTTGCTTGAACAGTAAAACCGTAATAAATACAGGGTATTAGACCCTGGGCAATTTTATTAGTCATTTCCTTAATAAAAAGAAATGTAAGTGCTTGCCCAGTTGGAAGATGGAGACCTCTTTAAATTTGATTCTCTTTAACTTAACGTTTTAAGCTCCTGTTATATATACCATGAAAATATGGGCATCACTCCCCCATTCACCTTCATCATCTCTGGCAGCTTTTTCATGACTGCCAGTATTTGTGGCTGCTGTGCCGCGTTCAGTTTTGCCATGGTGACAGGGGTGTGCTGGCTCTGCCTGGAAGATGGAGGTTCAGGGGTCCCTCGAATAAAAGAACCGTGCATCTGGATTCTGTCTTAAATTTCTCATAATCAGCGCTACGCAAATTAAGCCGGTTAAACGTGCTGCTCAGGTCGGAGTGGAGCCTGGCTCCTTCTCTGCACTGTGGGATTGCACTGATGTAATAAGAATAAAATATTAAAAACACAGTTTTATTGCAAGGAATAGTCTGAACATGCAAATTGCTGGAATACTCTTTCCCTGGCTGGTCAGACGCTCATTAACGCATTTTGAACGTGGGTGCTGGATTCTCTCCAGAAGGCTGAACTTTTATGGTAAAGGTTGCAGACAGATTTCTTCCATAATTTTCCATTCCCGTGCATTTTGGGGTAAGATAGTTTATAAATGTGGGAGAAACTACATCTTACATGAAATCACCAGCTTTAAAATGTCTTGAAGGTCTATCTCATAAATTGTCGTCTAAGAAAGAGATCCAAAAGGTTAAATACGTTTTTCTGTTGTGTAAAAGTCATATTAAAAAATGACCCTGTGAGGTTCCTTGTTTACCACGCTAAATATTACAGGTACATGCTCCAGCAAACCAGCTTAATTCACAAACGTGGTCCGTTGATTCTTTTCTGGTTTTCAGATCAGGCACCTGCCACAAAGGAAAGAAAGGCACGTCGCAGTCAGAAGCTGCCTGTTGAAATGACAACACTTTAAATAAGTCCCCAGAATCACAGAATAGTCTAGGCTGGAAGGGACCTCCGGAGGTCATCTAGTCCAACCCCCAATTAACATTAACTTGATTGTGCAGGAGGACTAAACGCTGTGTTTTACAGCCCAGGGAGGGCAGGTGAGGAAGTATTCCGCTTCCCCGCGTAGGGTCAGCGCAACCTCTGGATACAGACATGTCCACAAAGTCCATGTTCTCTTGATCTAAATGCAAGGGCAAGATTTGCCTGCTTTTAAAATTGCTGAGAGTCTGCTAAACTATCTCAGATAACAAAACCGGCTCATACTTACTTGATCCCTCTGTCTCTTACCGCAGTGGCTAATTTGCACGCTGTTTCTGTTTATTAAAGTATTGAAGCCCCAGCAAAAAGGTCACAGTGATTTCTTTAAGCACCGTGAGTTCACCATTGCAGTTAGTAAGGAAGTCATTAATGTCCAACACAAGTTAATGAAGAAAAAATAGCTTTTTATAATAGTGGTTAATCCTGTCAGCCAGCTGTAAATTTTGTACGAACAGCGATGAAACAACACAGACAGCTTGCTCAGCACAGTGCTATGCCAAGTGTTAAACAATTGGTATCTAATTTGAAGTACCAAATGTGACCAAATTATCTTTAAAGTGCGGCTTTCACAGGCATTTCATGTGGCTCCTGGGTTTTTAAATGTATTATTATAAGCAGCCCTCTGAAGTGGCTTTTAGAGGGAAGAGTCAGCTTTTACTGAAAGACTGAACTTTTACTCCTTACTTACTGCCTGCACAAAATAAAACGGTCTGTGACCCACGCGGTGGATTTCGGTCTGAGCTGTACGGCTGTACTGATTTGACTCTCTCGTTAGGTATACAACAGCAGAGGGCCAAATGGATCTCCAGGAAAAGCCTTCAAGGTACATCTCCAGCTTTGGGACACAGCCGGACAGGAAAGGTAACAGAGTTCAGCTCATTGGAAAGCAGTTCTGAGTTTTTCCACATTTCTGGGTGAACCATTAGCCCACTCCAAATATCAAAAATCCTCGTATTTTAGGACAAGAAAAATATCTTCCAGAAATAAAGTTTTTCTGACACTGCTTCGATGCAGTGATCAGAGGATCTCAGAAAACAGGACTGGAAGAACTGGAGGTGGTCTGCTCCCTGCCTCAGCAGCACACCGCCTCGTTTCTGGCACCCGTGGGTTATTGGTTCGTTGGTTAGCTTTTTTGGTTTGTTTTGTAGCGTTGTTTTGGCCTCATAATACGTTCCTAATCTCCTCTGGAAGATACTGTATAACCCACCTAAGTGACTTCTTCTTGCATTTGACATTTTTTTCTGTTAGCCTGGATGGTAAGGCGTATTTTGATGAAGGTGCACAGCACACGGGACCACATTGGCACGCGTGTAGCCCTCAGACTGAGGGAAGTGGTTATTCCCCTTTACGCAGCACTTCTGAGGCCACATCTGGAATACATTCTTGGGACCCCCAGCATGGGATACTTTTGGTCCCATGGAGTGCCATTAGGACAGGTCAGGAGGCAGAGGCATGGGATGATGCGGTGAGGGCTGAGAGGGCTAAGCTTGTTCAGCCTGAAGACGGGAAGACTAAGGAGAGGCTAATTGCTGTCTTCATCTACCCACTGGGGGAGAAGACAGAGCCAGACTCTCCCAGCCTCACAGCTAAAGGACAAGAGGTGGCGGTCACAAGCAGCAGCAAGGATATTCCAGCTCGGTAGAAGGGCACAAGTGTTGACCGTGGGAGTGGTTAAACCCTGGAGCGGGTCGCTCTCGGAGGCTGTGCAGTCTTGTGTTCTCGCAGGTGTTCACAGCTCAGGTGGACAAAGTCCTGAGCAGCCTGGTGCCTTCCTTAAGCCCTCTCCAATTACGGGCTTGCTCAGCCTTTTCTGTGATGAACAAACTTTCTGTTCTGTACTGCCCCAGCCTGGTTCCAGTCTCTCTCACCACCAGAATTCACGTGGGATGGAGAATTTGAGTTCAAGTCTTACCGGTGCTGAGTAATATGGAAGGATTGCTTCTTATCTTACTTTTATGGTTTTGGTTGTGTTTGCCTTCTTTGTAGCAGCATACCGTGGTTGACATGTTAAGTTCATGACTGACCAGAATCCTTCTTTGCAAAAGGATTCTTTATCTAACCAGTTGTTCCCCACCTTCTGTGGGTGCACTTTCTCGTTCTTTCCAAAGACCTTCTTGACTTGTCACTATTAAATTTGATCCTATTACTTTTTTTTAAAGGGAGAAGTGTGTGTACTGCTTTCTTAAGCTTTCCCTGGCTAGTTACGTACACCGGTGTTCGCTGTCATAAAGTGTGTGAGGTTGCCCTCAGTATGACTACTCATGTCATCTGTCAACAAGGGAAGAAAATGTGCCTATTTGCTGTGTAACAGCGACTGAAGAGCAGCGGACTGAAGTGTTTGCCCAGTGGGGAAGAAGGAAGGTCGTGATGAGAATCATAGAATCATTAAGGTTGGAAAAGACCTCTAGGATCAACAAGTCCAACTGTCAACCCAACGCTACCATGTCTCCTAACGTGAGGCAGGTTTCAGCGTGGTGGAGTGAGCTGTGCAAATACCATGTGGGAGGGGTTGATGCTGGATGAAAAGCAGAAGCCAGCTGAAATTTTGTGTCTGCATCTCTTTCCTTTACTCTCAAACACTGTTTGTGTATACATCTCTGCAAGAGATTAAACATTTTGAGGCTACCTTTTCTTTTCCCCCCCCCCGAAAAGAAACCCTAAAAGTAGTGTCAGGTCTCTGACACGTTTCTGCGGAGAGCTTTTGTTTTAGTTTTCATGGATGTGCGTCGTAAAACATCAGTACTCTTTCTGGTGCTGCTGGGTTGTGTGAGATTATATAGTGTGTTTGCTGATGTGCTAGATCCCTGTGATACAGAAAACACCAGAGGGCCATTGCACAGTTTTCCAGCACTGTTTCTTCACGTTTCTGACTTGAACGGGCTTGTGACCTTCTGGTGATGAACAGAGTTGCATTTCAGGGTTTGTAGTTTCATCCAGCTCCGTAGCTTCGCCAGAAACCTGCGAACCGGGTCCCTTGTGAATGCACACCTACGCAGCTCTGCTTATGGAGTGCCCGTGTGTCTAGAGGTGTGCAGGGAAAGGTTACCTTTTCCTTTTAGCTGAGCTTCGCAGCAGACAGCCACATCGAACGATCAAAAGCACGTAAACAGCCACCTACTCTTCCTTTGTTTTCTTTAATATCGACTATATTGAGTAGTGCATGTCCATTGACTAAGTGTGTGTAATCTGGGCAGGTGACTCCGTTTCTATCGCTGTGATCTGTGATACACTAAATGCTTCACCATCTTTTCTTCTTTTAATCAACCCGTCTCTCTCTGCCTCTGTCTCGCTCTCAGTTAAATCAGGCGGAATTTGGACTAACAGATTAGTCACTGACAACGTTTATATTCTCACATATAAGCTTCCTCTGGTAAATTACTAACACACTGATTAATAAATGTTGACGGGTGTGATGCATCATAGCTAAAGCGAAAGTCAAGGATTACTTTATTTTGTTTTCACTTCCAAGGGAATGTATGTCCACTAAATCTTGCAGGCTTCAGATTTCAAGGTATTTTTTTAAACAGAATTTTTGCACAGGCAATTCAGGAAAGCTGTACTTTATCTCTTTCCTTTAGTCAATTCAGGCTTGCCAGAAAAGTGCTTACCTTTGAGATCACTTTGTATTAATAGAGCCACGTTGTCTTTTTTCTTCCACCTTCAGATTTCGAAGTCTCACCACGGCGTTTTTCAGAGATGCTATGGGCTTTTTGCTAATGTTTGATCTCACCAGTCAACAGAGCTTCTTAAACGTCAGAAATTGGATGAGTAAGTAGAACCGTAGAGCTTGCATTTATCGGTTGACTTGAAGCTTCCTTATGTATTTTAGGCTTCTAGGCTTTATGCCTGTCATTGTTTGTGAGCTGGAAAATGCTCAGAGGAAGTAGTTATGTCTAGTGCAGCCATAAGTGGGGTACTTGCAGCCTGTAATTTGGGGTGAAAGCTTCATCAGATTGGAAAGATACATGTTCTTTTTTTTTTTTTTTGCACGATAGACCGTTTTGGACATATTCTTGATAATCTTGTTTGGATTTGGTACAATTTGAATAAATCTGTTGCCTCTTGAAAACTCATGGCATTCGACGTTTCCTTGGCCATACCCCATATTTTAGCTGATATACGGGAGCTTGGAAACTGTACTTTGGGTATCGCTGTTACCTTTATGGTGTCTTTGCTATTTATAAAGCAGAATGTGATTCCTTTCTGTCTGCTTTGAGGTTTAAATTAAAATTAAGATCGGGCTTTGAGGATTTGGCTTGAAAGCGCATAGTGCTTGCTGTTGTTGGTTTTCCTTCAGACAACGGCTAGCCTAAAAGTGAAACAAAGGTTAAATTCTTAAGGTGTGGTTTTAACTGAGGGTACTTAGAGTGTTGGAAGGACAGAGGCCGGTGCCGGCAGTTTTCCAGCAAACAAGCTGAAGTGGGGATAATGTGAGAATCCAGATAGCTTTGTGAAAGCAGCTCCATCCTCTTCAGAGGTTCCTTCCTCCCACTAAACAACCCCCACCATCACAATCTTCCACTGCTTACCAAGCTGAGTCTCTAATTTCTTCTGTGTACACTGCGCCCTTTCAAGTCAGTCCCCTCAGGACTGAGGCAAGTATCAGTAAATGGCTTTGTACGATTGCTTACGAGGGGCGAGGCTGTGGACAGTACTTGTGCCTGGATCTTCAAATGGAAAAAACTGCATTTAAACGATTGAGTATATCCAAGAGAAAAATGTGCTTGAGGATTTTGTCCTATACTTCTGAAGAGCTGCGTTTGCAGGTGACGTGGGACGTTGTTTGTACTTCCACAATGTCCTTATGAATCTTGTAGAATAAAAGTTCTGGCTGGTGGAGGTTCTCCTCTGCTAAAGCACTGTGTTTAGTGCCCCTCATTGCAGTTACGTCTTGTTGTATGTTGGTAAAGTAAACACTGGAAATCATTTCCTAGTACCGTTTCTACTTCCTATTTGGAAAAATTCCCCTTAGCAAGTAAACGTACGACAAGGAAATGTGTTTGGCATGAAGTGATTGGCTGGTTAGTCTAGGATATTTTGAGGTGCGGAGGAAGAAAGGTATTTTGAACTATTTTGTCAACACTCTTGGTCTCTAAGGCGCTTCCAACGTTCTCTTAACTCCTGTTTATTTTTGCTTCTAGGTCAGCTGCAAGCCAATGCCTATTGTGAGAATCCAGATATAGTCTTAATTGGTAATAAAGCTGATTTGTCAGACCAAAGGGAGGTAAACGAAAGGCAAGCAAAAGATCTGGCAGACAAATACGGGTAAGCAAATTATGGCAGTAGCTAAATTTAGTGTGTAAGTGTTGTAAGCGTAGCTGATAACCGGCTAGAGATACTTGCAAGTATACTTATAAACTCTAAGATCTGGAGGCACTGCAGTATCATATAGGCCTATAGCGATACCCAACTTGTGACACTTTCAGATCGACCTGTTTGGGTAGGAAATAGGATGAAACACGCTGTTCTAGGAGTTTGGCCGAAATCTTGCAACATCACAAGTAAGGCTGAAATGAAATGATCTTACTAGAAAACTACATTCTTGGGATTTTGGCTTGTGCTGAGGGTTCAGGACAGATGAACACTCAGTGTCATGAAATAAATAACTACCAATATTTATAATTTGCTTTTCTAGATAGTTTGGAAATGGGGACACCTGCAGAATTTGATCAGGTTCTAGGTGTGCAGTGGCACTGAATTTATTTGGTTTTCCCTGATGAATAATAAAACTGGATTTCCCGTTCTAGTGAGCCTTCTGCATTTCTTTGCACTAAAACCACCTGCAGTGTCCTGTAATGGCTAAGTTGGCTGATAGTTAATAAACAGTGCTGTGGGCAAAAAGAATGTGTATTTTTTTTTTCCTTAGTTGCCCTGACTGTACAATGAGGGATGTTCAGAGAGAATTGGGCCAGCAGCAGACGATGGCCTGAGAGACTGCGAGTAGTAGTAAGCAAATTAGGCTTAAAAAATAATAGAAGAATGTTAGAGTTGTCTGCAGCCAGGTAAAGAGTGACGCTGAGGAGGTGGTAGCTCGTGCCAGATTGCATATGATGGAAGTGCTGGAGCAATTGATAATCTTCTTTTCTGAAAAAGATGATTTGGAAGGCAATGCTGTGGATTCAAAGGGGATTTGTATACGCAAAGTTGTGCGTATAAGTAGACAGGAAGGGAGGGAGATGGCACTTACAGGGCCTGCTAACTAGCAATAGTTGTAACTATCTGCCTAAAAAAAAGGTTTCTGGTGTGTTCTGTGGTCCCTGAAGTTTTATGTAATGCAGACCTAGGTTTCTCGTTAAAATTCACTTTTTGGTTACCTGAAAGACTTTTTCAGCCGAGGTTTGTGCTGATGTTATAGCAATTTGAAGTCAAAAAGCCAGGATACATTTTGTAAATTAACGCGGCGGGTTTGTGCTCGTGTTGTTGTGCCACCATGTGCTAGGATCAGGAGTTTGAGTTCTGCCCAGCGAGGAACTAGAGTCCCGACAAACCAGAAGTCTGTCCCGGGCATTTCATTGCCACTAAACCCACCATTGATGGCTGCGCTGAGTTACGAAGAGTTGAGTCTCGGTTGTCTTTAACAACAAACCCTTTCCTTTCCACCGTAGCATACCGTACTTCGAAACAAGTGCTGCTACCGGACAGAACGTGGAGAAGGCTGTGGACACGCTTCTGGACTTGATAATGAAGCGTATGGAGCAGTGCGTGGACAAGACACAGGTCTCCGACACAGCCAACGGAGGAAGCTCGGGAAAGCTAGATTCGGCGAAACCGGAGGAGAAAAAGTGTGCCTGCTAAACATCGCCTCTAAACTGTGAGAACCAGTGAAAATATTTCATCAGAATATGGCTGACCTCCCACCAAATTCAAACCGGCTCTCGTGAGCCGTGCAGAGAAGCAAAGTTCCATTTGTTTTATTGGGATTGTGCATTTTTTTTCTCCAAAGAACTGGTTTAAAACTAAAAGCTGTGTTTCAGTGAGGCTTTTGTGCTGAAATGATTCTTCCTGATACGGTGCCATCTTCGTGGAAAACTCTCCCACCTCTTCTTCCCCGCTCCTCTTCCCCCAGCCCTCATCTTTATTTTTCATGTGATCAGGATACTGAATAGAGGAAAGTAGCTTTATTTTTTTAAAAAAGGAGGGAAAGAACCTATTGTCTGCATACACTGGATATTGAAATTAAAAGGGAGGCGGGTGGTTTTCTAGGTCTGTGCCATTTTTCCACAGAATCCTGTTTCTTTATAATTCTTAATCTGCATCAGGGACCGTGTGTTTTCTAAGGCAGAGATACAAAAGATTTTACGTGGCCTATCAAGAAAAACTTTATCACTTGCACAGAGTGAGCAATGCTGTGAATCTGTCCTGACTGAATCACTGAGCTGGTGGTTGGGGGGGTGGGTTGCGTGCGTGTGGTTTGGGGTTGGGGGCAGGAAATAGGGCGTTTAATGTAAAAACCAAAAAGTATCAGGGAATTGTGCAGCATTGCTTGTGTTGCCAATAATCCAAGCAGGGATTGGAGCGTTATGGGAAAAAGCATGGAGAGAGATTCTGACGCTGCAGGGACAGTTTATAAAGAAGAGAGTAAAATGTGTGGGAACAGAGGTAAACTATATTTTATGAAACAACTTCCTACCATTAGCAAAAAATATTCTCCCCTCCTCAACTTAAGGAAACTGTTTATCCTTTTTCTTCTTTTTCTCTGGGTAACCGCATATCGCAGGTAGGACATAGGAAAGAACTTGTGGCTGTTTGCACTGCCGGGAAGGGAACTGTAAACGCTGCTGTGCCGAGGGAGCCTTTCAGTTACCGCTGCAGGTTTGTCGGGTCCTCCGTGCACTTAGGTTTTCGACAGGACGGATTTCTTATGCTCTCAAATTCCCTGCAAGAGGGCAAAGTGGAAAAAACGTGATGTGGGGACTTGGAACGATGGGGGTCCGGAGTATGTGACTGACTAAACAGAGGCGTGTTGCAGAAGTTTGCGGGTGTCTCAGCGCAAGGGGTAGAAGTCGCTCTGGTGGTGTGCGGCAGCAGAAGGGTGCGATGCAAACGATTTCTTGTACGGGTGAAAGCACGTTCTAGTGACATAGCAAGTTGCTTATCACAAAAAAAGACATACAGGAAAAAAAATAAAGAAAAATACTATATTTATAAGTATAGATCATTTTCTAAACCAAGATACAGCATATTTATTAGTCTGTCCTTTTTTGTAGAATAACTGTTCTGTTTTTATACAGGTGGTAAAGGTCTATTTGTGTTTATTGCGCTTTAAGCTGCTTTCAAATCACTTGGGAGGGTGCAGACTGGGGGGTAAAAATGGATCTCTTTACAAGTCAGGCTTAATTGGTTGGGTTGGTAGGATTGAGGACTGCCATTTATTTAAATGTTTTCAGCTTTGATTGATTCGAAATTGCAAACTTTGTGAATAGGAAGCTCATAAAGTGCTTCAGTGCTTCCCAGAAGTGGAGAATTTACCAGATTCACTGCTGAAAAAAACAACAGGTTTTCCTGCCCAGCTCCTAAAATGATGTTTACTTGATGATTTGGCGTGTTAACAGGGCAGATGGTACATCCGTAGGAGCAGACCCGTTGGGTGAGTAACCAGATAGCTGCGATTACCATGCCAGCGATCTAACTTGCAAGCTGTAAAGATTATATAAGTGATAGACTATACCTAAGGCTATATATAGTGTATACTGCACAAACAGGTATTATGCAGGTCCTTTCGTAGGCTATAAACAGTCCTAATAGCTCAAGAGGTGGAAAAGCTGTTGTGCTAGTCAACAGGTGATTTCCCAGGCAGAAGCTGTAAGTAGACTGATAGCAGGCAGGCTGATACCCAGATAAGGTTCCTCTGTTACCTGAGACACGTAGACTGCAACTTCAGGGGGGTTTTTGAAGTGAAGTTGTATTGCTTTTTAATATGTAGCATAAAACGTAAACATATTTAAAAAAAAAAAGTAATATGCCTTGAATTCCTGAAAAATGGTGATCTGAGGAGCTCCCTGTCTCAAAGAAATCTCTCATTTTGTGGCATCAGATTTTTGTCCCTTGAACAGGAATGAAAGAAGTTGCTAAGAACAGTAAATTGCCAAGAGGCAACCAACGCCTGCTTCCCAGAGCAGCTGAAGTATAGCTTGTCTAAAAGCTGTTACAAAGCTCAGAGTGACTTCAGTAGCAGACAGATGATCATACAGAGGTGTGTAAAATCCCAAACCTGGCGCTGGTCCAACGCACCTTGATGAAGCTGGTTTGCTTCTACTTACCTCTCCACCTGCTGAAACTAGCATTCTTAGAATAATAATAATTTAAAAAAGAAAAAAATACAGCAGTGATACCTAGAACAGTTTGGCTTGGGGGAAGGTTTCTCCTAACCTTGCCAGTGAGCTGCAGTGACTGTGAATTGTCAGACCTGGCGGCCCGTTCCATAAGGATACAGTCTCTGAAACGCTCCAGTGCGGATGGAGCGAGCGCATGGCCAGCCCTCGCAGCCCAGCGCTGCTCGAGGGGTCTGTTTAGGAACGAAGGGGAGATGACGGTAGTAAAAATTCCATTGCTGGGTTTGTATTTATATACTTGCAAATACAAGAAACTGATTATTATTCTGTGTTCTTAAAAAAAAAAAAAAAAAAAAGAGGAAATCTGTGGATGCATGTGAAACTGTTATTCCCAAAAGGATTTCGCCATCAAAACTTTGTTTGGAGGAAAGGAAGAGAAGTTTAAACGTGTTCCCTGGTAGGTGGTATAGTAGCTCTCAGGTACTAAATTGAGAAGATAAGAACTTGATAAGTGATTCTAAATGGCTTCTAACAGCTTTGTTGTTTATCAGGTTGATTCTCATTGCCAAAAACTAGATAATGAACTCTTACTAAATCACCTCTGTCCCCTCTCCGTCATCGTTTGACTCCTGGTCCATTTTTTCTTCATGACTATCCCTCTTAGGTTTCACAGGCCCACCAGCAGATTCACGTTCTTATACGTCCACTTGGCGACGTCCGTCTGTCTTCCTGCAACATCACGGCTCTTGCAAACCCCCGCTGAGCAACTGCAGCCCTGCACGGATGACTCAGGGCCACTCCTTGCTGCTGCGGTAGGAACTGAAAGCAATAGCAGTGTTAAGGTTCACAAGCTCTACGTAATACCCAGGAAATAATGGTAACCGCAGCAAAGAGCCAACGCTACGGGGGGGCTACTCGCGGTCTTACAGAGCCATGCCCGTAGGGAAAGGATCTTTTCTATCCCACGTGCTGGAAGACCCTCTCCCACGTCTCTCCGGTACTCGCTGTCTGGTTGAAGGGCTTTCCTTCACTTCTGCTGTAGCTCCGTAACAGGTCCCCTTAGGTAATTTTTCCAGCTGCAGCATGGTGAGCTGGATGCACAGTGAGCCCCTGCTGGCTGCCAGAGACCTGCTGGAAAAGAGCTGGCGGGGCGGTGCGGCACAGCCGAGTCGCCTGCACGCGGGTAGTGCCGTCCCGCGTACAGGTGCTGCGACACCAGCGAGGCGCAGCCTCTTGGCGCAGCGCTTTACTGGTTCCAGCTCTTGTGACTGCACTGTGAACTCCGGAATGTATCCCTCGCCGCAGCCACATATCCTACCGTTTTCATCCTTTTTGCACTCCTATTGCTCGAAGCGTTTCCCTTTGACGTCTTCAGACTTATAAGTCCTCCCAGGAGCCTGGCCTGGGAAATGAATTTGCTTTCACTTAACACCTCTGGTAGGATATAGCCTCATCCCATCCCACTAGAACTTTAATCCAGATTCTGGTGTTGCAAAACTTGTTTATACATATATGAATTGGAAGTTAAGCATATGCTTTTGAGCACGAACACAGCTTGTTTGTAAGCCTGCTAGG
This sequence comes from Sula dactylatra, assembly GCA_013389905.1. Classification (NCBI taxonomy): domain Eukaryota; kingdom Metazoa; phylum Chordata; class Aves; order Suliformes; family Sulidae; genus Sula; species Sula dactylatra. Next base: position 117,372 of record WEKW01010470.1, read on the forward strand.
TATTCCCGCATCAAGGCTGGGAAGGGAGAGAAGGTCCTGTGATCCAGAGTGATCCTAAAAATTAAATGCCAGTGCAGGTATTCTAACCCTGTGGGCTTTTGTCTTGAATTTTCGGTGCAGGCGCTGGTTTCTCAAGGTCTTTTTTTGTGGCCTTTTAGAAGTACCTTATTGCAGTTTTCCAGTATCCCTCCAGTAAAGTGCTCTTGCTGCAGACTTATTGCGCAGCATGTGTGGTCATTTCTGAACTGAACAGTGCTGTGCACTGACAAAGGTGACGGTAATAGCCGTCCTTCAGAGGCATGACTTGCGGGATCTTACGCTGAGAATAATTTTGGTTTCCTTTTCTCTCTGCATAGTTCTGCCTTCCTCGTCTCCAGCAGCCGTCTCAGGCTGTGTTATTAACCAAGGCGGTTCAAGTTACCTGACTTCTTGTTGAATCTGTTCCCTTAATCCTCTTGGCATGTCCCAGTTAACTCACGTATACAGCGTAACAGCGTTACACCTCTTGTCTCATCCTTAGAGCTCGCCTTAGTCCGTTTTTCTTCCTGATCTAGAGGTATTTTTGTCCTCCCAGTTCTAAGCATGAATGTAAAACCGTGGCGTCGGAGAACGTTGGTGCACTATGCGAGAGCAGTGCTGGAGTGCTGACCTACGGCCGTAGGCACTGCAGCGATCCCCTGGTTGCAGCCTCTTCTGTTCGCCTGCAGCCCTTCGCTCCGTGCGTCTCGGTGGAAGAAATGCGTCCCTTATCCGTTGCTAAATATTTGCATTGCCAAAGCGCGGTGCCAAAGTCTGGTGTCGCTGCTCCGTTTATGAACTGCCACGTTTGGTGAATTCAGACCCTGGGGTAATACTCGGAGGGGTGAGGAATCGTAGAGTCAGCAGGGAATGTCTTTAAGGTGATGTTGCTGCTCTTACTCTGGCATTCGTGCATCCTTTGCTGACCTTGCCCTCGCCTTCCCCTGGAAGTAGTAGTGCCAAGACCTTCTTTAGGAATGCAAGAAAGGAAGTGTGCTGTTGTCAAATGGGACTTCTTTTTTTTTTTTTTTTTTTTGCACACGCTGAAAGTACCTTTTCCGCCATAGAGATCGCTTCAGCAGTGAATTTCCACTGCCTGTGGTTACGTTATGCCACCCCGGTGCGTCGGCCAGCCCTGCTACCAGGTGGGCGAGGGGAGATGCGGGCCAGTGCCGGGGCAGGGTCCTGTGCTGCTTTGCATCCTCAGGAAGAACAGGAGACAGGCGGAGGGGTGGGAGTGCCATGGGCTGGCTGGAAATTGCGGGACTGAGGCGGTACTAGAGGCAGCATGCTTTAGGTAAGAGAAATGCCCTTAAACGTTTATGGTGTTTACCAGAGAGCCCAGTTTGAGGAGTTACTTAAGCTTGCGTGGCAGTGCTTGGCTGAGTCGGGTCTGGAGCGTCTCTGGGAAGTACGGAGATACTGTCAGGGCAAAACAACTAGAGCTAAAATGGTGTAAAATGAAAAAAACCGGCACCCAACTACCTACTCCATGAACATACAGATGTGAATGAGCTTATTTTACTATTTTACTTCAAATAGTGTCCAGCCGTGAAGAAAATTATTCCGTCAACTGAGAGAGGCCAGGAGAGTATTCGTGACTGTCCTTCAGCGCGCAGTTCCTAGGCGCTGCCGCGGATGCTCTCCAGGAGCCCTTGCAGGGTCTGTGGCTGACGTGGAGCGGTGCCCGCTCAGAGCCGGGAGAGCGTTGGAAACGGCTGCGCGCCAGGAGGTAGCATGTGGCACACCACCTATTTTAGGCTTCACGATCGTTTGAGCTTCTCCTTTCATTTGATGAAATATTTTTATCTGTGATCAGCTAGTAAAGCGTGGGTTTGACTTTTTTTTTTCCTTGTCCTAATGACTCATTTCCGAACAAAAGCATTTGGCCGGGGAGCTCAGCCAGGGGCCCTGCTCTGCCCTGGCAGGTACCAAGCTGCACAACCTCGTTTCTCAGCCCCTGGCTGCTGCGGTTTCCCCACTTCACCATCTCCTCTTCCAGCCAGGGCACTGCGGCAGAGCCGGCTTGGAGCCCCGGACAAGTGCTGAGCCCGGCGTCCAGCTCGGCTCCCTGCCCCAGGAGAGGTAGTGGGACTAAAGAAAACCAGTAGCAGGGGCTTAAGTAACTCTTGCCTGTTCTATAGCCTTTGCCTTCTGTGGCTTTTTATAGACATCTGCTTCTGGAGAAAAAAAAGAAAAAAAAAAAAAAAAAAGGAAAAAAAGAGGGGTTTTAGGTGCCTGAAAATGCTTTTTTTTTTTTTTAAAGAGGAAACATAGGGCAAGAACAGGCAGTTTGCTGACTGCTCACCTGGCTGAGGCTGGCAGTAAGTGTGGTGTAGCAAAAGACATTTGAGAGCAGCTGCCATTTCCTTGCTGTCTTGGTAACTTTATAAAAACTGATTGCCTTAACTGTTTTCTGAAGGCTACATCTTATTTAACATTCTGAATGTGTAAAGGGTTGCCATACAAACGTTTACATTTTAGGGGTCTGGATCATGTAAGGAACTTTTTAATGAAGTTGTGTAAGATATGATTTTGATACCTGCTCCATAGCGACTCTTTGGGACTGTTGTAAGGTAAGAGGTTTTATCTCCTAGAACTATTTCCATCCATGGATTTAACTAAAGTTTTCAGCCTAAACTCTAAAAAAAAAAAAACTAAATAAAAATCTGGAGCTGTTATTTTAAAATTTGTATTCTTGGCACTATAACTGAAGAAAAGTAGCAAGCATAAAAATGACCTTAAGTGACTGCTATTTTTATACAGGTGTGAACACTGTAGGAGTTTCAGACCATGCTCTGATCTCACTTAGAAAGAAAAGGAAGAAAAAAAGTGTTGTAACTGATGTGAAGCTGTAAAAATGAATAGTTGTGTTACCTGACTGCCTGGAGACCTGGCTTGAGGCACCTTTAAAGAGAAAGCCAGATTTTCACAGCTTCTTTCCTGTCTTAAAAATTCTTCTACTTCAAACATAAATTCCCTCCCCTGCAAAAAAAAAACCCCACACCCCTATAGGATAAGTTCTGTGTTGGGTTTTTTTGAGGATGCTGTTGACTTGAGATCTCTCTGATGCTGGGCAGATCTGTTTCTAATTTATGATTATTATTTCTATCGAAACTAGTTAAAGGCGACAGAAGAAACGAGTCTTTTTGCTATGTGCTTTTGTTCCATACGGTTACCTAGTTAAACGTAGCTTTAGAAAGTAGACCCTAAAGTTGTCCATCCTCATCGTGCAATAGGGCTTAATGGACAAACTGTATATTAGAAGAAGCCTGTTGTATCTTACTCAACTTACGGAAGTTAAATGGTTCTTCTTTGGTTTTGTTAAGGTGTCTTTCACCTTCGGGATAAACACTAAGCATCCTGTATCAATTGCCTTTTAAGTGTTTCCTTCTGTTATGCTGCTGTAAGCATGTTTTATGTTTGTCTTCAACAGATCTGTGCTATACCTAGTGCTATGAGTGTGATTGAAACTATCTTGAACACGAATAGTATTTTTTATTATAGATGCCCCTTGACTGGACCGTGGCGCTTGCTTACCGATGTTACTGTCACTCTGTTTTACCAAAGTACCCGTGGCTTCAAAACATACTGTCAGCTGATTCATTGGTGTCTGGGTTTGTGTAATACAGCTGAGGAATGTATCCTGTGACTCAGTTTCTGCACTGTTATTTTCAGAATAAAAGTAAATTTTTAAAGCCAGTGTCTCAGCTGGTTTTTTTGGGGGGGAACAGAGGCTTCTCCCTAAGAGGTACAGCCTCGCTACGCAGCGTTAGCCGTCTGTCAGCTTAGGAAAACAAGTGGAGGACCAGGGAAAGAAAAGCAGGGCCTTTCATGCTGGCCGAGGGTTGCTCGGGGTGCGTTCGCAAACCTCGCGGCAGCTCAGCACCCAGCCTGCCCCGCGGCAGCTCAGTGCCGGCACCCTGACCTCGAGTTGAGCTGGGTTTCTCCCGAGAGGGATGGGTAACGACTGACCACCAGCACTTTGCCCTCGCTTGGCAGGGAAGTGGTTCCATTTAAAAAACTCGCCCTCTTCAGTGGTGACCAAGTCAGTATAACCTGGCAGGCTGCATACTGCACTGCCCGCAGCGCCTGCTGAAGCACACACAGCCTGCCTCACCCCGGGACTAAGCAGGTGCCAAGCTTTTATTTGCACCTTAGCCAGGTTAATCTCGGCGTGCCAGCATGCACAAATAACACAGCTAAAGTTAACTAAGAAAAGGAGCAAACTGAAACTTAGTACCTTTAAGCCTTATGTAAGGATCAACACTTTTTTTTCTTTTTTTTTTGTCCTCCAAATGCTGCTCTGCACATCAGGGATTACAAGACAGACCAGGGACACGGCCGGTCTCAGGTTCCCTCTGTCCCACGGCACAGAGGTAAAGGTGAGTGTGCAAAGCTGCTGGCGCTCCCCTGGGGACACCGTTTAGCTCCCAGGGCATGCCACAGCTCTCGAACAGGGGATTGCTGACCACAGCAGCGCCTCTGCCACTTCAGGGAGGAGAAAAACCAGCCCTCCCTGCTGCGGTAGCTGCTTTCCCTTCCAAAATGGATTTCAGCTGGAGGAAAGGCTCAAGGAGGAACTTCACACACCCGCTGACCCGGGCAGAAAACTTACCCTTTGCCGTGGAAACTTTTCAGGAAAGCAAGAGCCAGGTTAACCCAGAAAGTGCCCAAGGACCCCGTGTCATTACGGTGCTGCTACGCCTAAAACACGCTGAGCCCCCCAACAGGGCAGAGCCACCGCTCCGCCTCCACCCTGGGCTCCAAGAGCAGGTGGGAAAGTGGCGATGCAAACAACGTACCAAGGTAGCCAAAGGTTTATTTTATGATCTTAACCTAAATGAGAACCGCGGTTAAACTGAGTCTCCGCTGCAGTCTGCGCAGGCGGGACCCCCTTCGCGCAGGCAGGCGCCTGCCGCTGCCCGCACCGGGGCGGGCGCAGAGCTGGTCCGGCGGTGCAGCATCCCCCAGGTACGGCCGGGGCTGCCTTGGCTGCGTGGGCATTCATGAGCCCGCCGCCTCTCTCGTCAGCTCTCGCCTTGTTTCCAGGTTTATTCTTTCTTTCAAGTGCAGCTCCGCAGCACGGCTTCTGCGCCACGTGTCGTAGGGAGGCAGCACGTGCTGGAGGTGCTTCGCAGTAACAAAGAGGCCGTGGGAGTTACAGGTTGCAAGGCACGGAGAAAGTCCTTCTGACAAAGGTAGGAGACAAACATCCCGTCGTCCCTTCAGCTCTCTTGCTTCCTTAGCCTGGTGAGCATCAGGTAAGTGGATGGTCTGAAATGTCGTGGGCTGCTGCAGAGAGAAGGACAAGAAGGTAGAGATCACTCAGGTGCCCTCGCCTGCCCAAGCCAGGCTTAAACCCATCGCAACTACAGATGAAGTAGGTCAGAGGTTTACAGCTATGTCCCAGGATATGGAGAAGCTGACTTCAAATGCCTGTTCTAACCGAGAGCAGAAACTTGCATCCAGATCTACTAGAGCAAAGGACTGTACCCCCCTGAAAAGGCTCCCATTTAACCTTGAAGGGATGTACAAGCTTCTGCAGGCGCCCATGGCTGAGCACGGCCCAGCTGAGCCAGGCGGCTGCCTGGGAGTTGGGACTCGGGGTACCACCGCCACACCAGGAGCCACTAAGCCTGCAGCAGAGCTTGTGTTTTTCCTCTCCTTTATAAGGAATATAATCTCTGCAGGATGAAATTCGGTTGCTCCCGGCAAGGCCTGGCTTAGCTCACTCAAACCCTTGCAGGGACACTGGAGGTGGCCTGCGAGAAGGGGGGGCTCAGCCGTTCCCGTGCCCTGCAGTACCTCCCGAGGTACTTACTCTGCCCAGACAGCTTTTGAAACTTTAGTCTTGGCCTGGCCAGACCAGAACTCCACTCTATCTTTCAGTTCTTTATTCTGCAAGGAAAAAAAGTAAAACAAACCCCTCTCAGCGTAACGTGGCAGACAAGAGACGAGCCTGGATGCCGGCTAGGACCTGCTGCTCCTCCAGAAAGGTTTTGGGGGGGATTTATTAGGTTTGGGGTTTTTTTAAACCAAGTGCAAGGCGCAGCACAAGGAAACGCCACCCCGACAGTGTTGTGCTGACACAAGCCCAGCAGCGTGAAGGGCCCCCTGATTGTGGAGAACTACTTTTGCTCTCTGACTTCAATATATCTTTTTACTGCCCGACCTTACCTGCGCTTCCAGTGCGGTCAGCTTCTCTGTCAGGTTTTCTATTTTTTTATCTTGGCTTCTGAGTTCATTGTTGAGCTCTTCTGCCTGAGAGTTAGGAAATACAGTTTGTAAGAGATTTGAAACCTTAATACATCAGAAACATCTGTGTGTCGAACAAAAGCACAGAGTTAAATGTCTTATCGTACCAGGGGACTCGGAGAACATTCAAGTCCCCAGTCTTTTACCATAGAAGAACTCAAACAAATTGATTAAACAATTTATAAAACAATTTCTCAACACATGGTGTCGCGTTTTCCTTAGGATAACAAGTCTACCTCTTGTTGGCATACGTACAGAAACCTGATTATGAAAGCTAATTAGCGCAGGGCCTTGCCTTAGCTGGCTGGGAACAGGCAAGCACGTGTTCTGCGAGGCGCGGGGCGTACAGGGGGAGTTCGTACATACAAAACCAGTCGGTCAATAAAACAGCTCACGGCGTATCGTGACTTTGGGAAGCAGGCTGACTGCTTTGAATTTGGTTGTAGCCTTTCTAGGACGTCAGCCTGTTGGCTTTGCTCGTGGGAGCGGCTTCACTGACTTCACGTGAGACCAGCTGCAGGGTGGGCACCCCAGGCAGAGCATCCCCGGGTCAGCCACGTCCCCCCCGGGAGCACGGCATGGAGCGGGGAGCCAGGTCCCCCCGGGAATGCTCTGAGAGAACTCAGGGGTCCGCCTGGAATCACTGACTTCACCACAATAATCCCATTTTTACAGTAATGCCGTTCCCATCTTAACATTGAAATGCGTATGGATGCCTGAACGCGGGGTGTGCAAAACCAGGCTCAGCGTGACAAGCGAGCTGCTTGTCCCAGCACACGTGCTTAAGACAAGAGCCCAGAGCTCAGCGGCTCCCGTTTCTCCTCCTGGCCGCCGAAGACCTGCCCGGTGGGACGGCCGCGCCAGCCTGACCTCCTCTATCACGCCGCGCAGGCCGTGGTGCTGCGCCTGGATCACGCGCTGCAGGTGGGCGATCTGCTCCTGCAGGGTGGAAACCTGCCTCTGGAGATCCAGGCACCTGCGGGCGAGAGCAGAAGCACCCCAGGTTCAGTCCCCAGGGAACGCTGGCCCACCCAGCCGCTTTCCCACCTCGGGGACAGCTCAAGAGCTTGTTGCTAGCAAGGATGTTCCTTAGGATGCATGGCTGTCATTCATACAGAACCACACACACAGAGGTTTCTTTATTGTGCAGAACAAGTAAAACCGTAGTCTGAGACGTATTTTGCCTGGTAGGACCACCCTTACTAGCTATTGGTAAGTAAATTCATAAATAATGACGGCTTTTGCCTTACCTACTGCATGCACAATGTCACCAAAGCAGCACCGACTCCACGCGAGAATCAGGGAAGGGAAGCAATTCGTGCATGCAAGGTGGAAGGAAAAGTACTAGGAATTTGAGCAGAACCAACATCTAAGAGCTTCTGGACACCAACATCTGTCTTGGCTTCTCCAAGCAATCTTGGCAAATCAGGTTTTTGAACCAGTTGCTTTCGATCATGAATAATTTTACTACCAGAAGGAACTTGAGCAAGCGATTGTCTGGTACTCTACATGAAATAATCCCTCGGAAAGAAAGAAAAACACCTGATCACATGCATTTAATCACCGTTTGCTGTCTTCATTCCTTGACATCATCTGTTGAAGCATCTTTTCAAATGACTTTTTCTTCTCTATCAGAGTTTTCTTTTCCTAAGGAAACAGTTCAAGTTATATAAAAACGATATGACATTTCCTGTCGTTCAATTAGCAAGAGAAGTTTGGTTGTACCCTCAACAGTTCCACTCAGTGGCTGAAAACAGACAGAATTCAGCAATAGCCACCCACATCAACATCAGCTGGAGGTACAAACGAGTCTGACCTCTGAATCGAATCTGGAAGGGATGACAGTACTGATTTACCATGAGAAAAGTCCAAACTCTTAAAATAGCAGTTCTCTCCTTTACTTAATTAGCAAAATCCTTTGGTCTTGGGAGAGTCCATGCTACGCGACCACGGGATACTGCGTTACTGCTAGGTCCATCTCTCAAAAACCTCGTCCGCAGAGGGAAAAATCTGAACAAAACTGATGGCAAAACTCTCAGTATTAGAAAGATTACCTCCATGTGACGGGGGTGGAAACACACTCCTCAACCCCATGGTTACAGTAATCCCAGGGCAGGAAAAGCTTTGTTTTAGAATGGGCACTTCTACAGGAGCAATTCCCACCGCTACTGAGCGCGTACATCAGAAAAATGATGCACGGTGCCGTCGCTTCTTCCGAAGCAACTACCACCACCATGGAAAATTCCCAATAAAGGAGAAGGAATTTTCCGCAGGTTTGTGTGCACGCAGCCGTCACTCAGGTTGCCACAGCGGTCATTTGCCTGCCCGGGATTTCGGATACTTAGAGTGGCAATTTTCTGAGAGTTAAAGAAGGAGCAGTTTTTAGTGCTAGGATGGCTGCGTTTTCATTTCAAATGCTAAAGTACGCCAAGGGGGGAAGGTGAAAGAGCAACTATTCAGGAGTAGAAATCGTTAGTAGCTATAAATCAAGACTTCTCCCTGATGCTCTACAGGTTTTAAGCAAATTCTGAAATAACTGAAAGAGGGAGCTCAGATTGAATGTTTTATTTACAGTTACAGCTAAAGGTTCTCGATTAGGTGTAACGTGGCAGAAGCCTTTTTAGTGCCAGTTCCAACAGCTAACATGCCCCAAACCCTGAAAGCAGTTAAATCCTCTTTCCAAGCGCCGGCAGTCCCAAGGCAGATTCCTCGCCTGCGCCAACTCCCGGTGCCAGGACAGACGGATGGACACGAGGAGCAGGCGGACGTACCTCCTCCATCCTTTGCACGCGCTTCTCCATCTCCGTAATGCGGGTGCGTTTTTCCCTCATGCCTTCAGCAAGGAGACTGGCGTTTGCTGAGCTTTGCTGGAGCTTCTCTTCTTGTTGGAGGTTGTAGGCCTGGGACCAAGAAGGGCATTAATGCAGGAGTGCTGGGAGCTGGTGAACGCGGCAGGCGGACGGAGATGGGGCTCAAGGAACTTTGAGCCAACTCTACCAACCCGATTCCAAGAATCGGGAATAAAAGCAAAGCAATTTTTCTTACTACTTTTCCTATTTAACTTCCCCACGGCACTAGCAGAAGGGACTCAGTAGCTCTTAGGTCGAAGTTTGCAGCATGGAGAACCAGAGCCCACATACATATTTTGACAGTGAACAGGACGGTCACACGTGGCAGAGATTTGTACCTGTATTTGCTGCTTCTCAGCCTCATGACTTTTTTTCAGTTCTTCTGACCGAGTTTGGTAATTCTCATACAATTTCTGGGAGGCAGATCTGAAAGCCTGTACACCTGCTTCCCTCGTGGCTTCCAGCTAGAAAGAGTAATTGTATGATACGTGGATATTGTGCTTTAAAAACGTGATGTTATAATCGCATGCCAAAAAATAAGCCCTCTATACAAAATCAAATCTCAGCGTTTACCCTTGTCAAAAAAATAAAGGAATCCTAAACACCTGTGGGCAATATCTGACAGGCTTTTTAGTTTCCAAATAGAGGCAGATTTATTCAGTATTGAGCCATCCCCCCCATGACAAACAAAGGCTGATGGTTTAAAAGGGGAGACGCGCTTCCAACTGCTTGTAAATACAGCCGCAGCCACCTACGACAGAGCGGACTGTGCTGGCTCACTAGCCGCGAGCGGGATGCGTCCCCAGAAGCAGACTTCAACACGGATTTTGTTGCCTGCTGGAATGCAAGAGTTTGCAGGAGGTGGGAAGCGAAGCAGAGTCTGCCCCTTCCCTGAAGGAACAGCTCCGGCGCGGGATCGCTGAGCGGCCAGGACCCAGCTCTCACTAACTGGGCTGCAAGGCACACGTAATCATCTGAAACCTTAGAAAAAGCCCCGAACGCACCTTGATCTTCAGCACTTGGTTTTCCCTGCTCACCACCAGCAGCTGCTCTTCTGTTTCCTTCATCGTCCTCGCAACGGGACTGCAGCTCCTGCTAGAGCCGCTGCTCCGTGGCTCCGCTTTATTGCCTAAGACTCGAGGAAGCTGCTAAAGGAAACGCACGTGGAAATTATCTTAAAAAAAGAATCGAAAAGCAGCTTGAGCAATCAATCCGACTCTAAAAGACCTGGCTTCTTACAAACACCCCTCTCGGGCTTGCGCAGGGAGCGTGGGGAGACACCAGGCAGCTCTCCGGAGGGTCGGGTCCAAGCTGCTCACGGGGCAGCCGCCAGCACAGCTCCTCCACCTCCACGAATTAACTGACATTAAAATGTTTTGCTTGTTCAGCTTGCCAGGGCTTTATGTTGGAAAGCATCTGCATGTCGATTCTGATAAATAGCTCTCCCCCACTCTCTACAGTGTTACTTCACAGGTATAAGATGAATTTTAATTGTTTGGATGCAACGTTTCCAAATCCGTTTGCTTCCTTGGGGCTGCCTCTTTGCACAAAACCACTTGCTTAAAGCGGTTTTAAGTTGCTTAAACCCCCTTTTCCCCCCCCTACAGGTGTTCACAAATGCGTGCTCAGTGCTTGCCTCCTGTCTGCTTTGAGAGCTGGTACGTGCAAGGACCATGACCTGCCGTCAGTCAGATTTATGCCAGAACGCACCGGCATTTATACGGCCCTTCTTACGTTACGCCAAGTTCATTTGTTAAAAATAAACTACTACAAACAAAGGACAATCTGTACTTTTTAAAGGGTTTAAACCATAAATCACTTTCTTTTCACTACCAAGGCTTTTCTTCAACCTCATTCCTCAACTGAACACAGAAAGGAGTAAACATTTTTTAGAAAGAATTTTGTGGTCAGTTCTTTCTTAATTAGCCGTATTTCAGCCCAGTGATCCTTCCCCTCAGTCATTCCACAGCGCTCTTTTAGGCTCAGCCCGGATGCAGAAAGACAGCCTGTGCATATTATCATCGCTGTGCTCTGCCGCTTAGAGCGAAGAAATAAGATATCAGATCTACTAGGCTGGATCTCATTGCTCACAAGTTCTCTTATTAAGAAAAAAACCCAAACCACGACAGGGCACATCCTGCTGATTCGTGGTGGTGTCGGCATCAAGCGGTGCACCGCTTCCCAGGCCCTTCATGAGTTGGTGTCACCACCACAGAATATTTGGGTTTTTTCTTAGTAATTGCTTCATGTAAATGATTTGGGATTATGAGATGCTTAAGAATTCACCACAAAATTTCCGAAGTTACAGTACGATTCTGCAACTTCAGTAATTTAGTTGCAAAGGGAATGAAGAAATCTTGGTTGGTTTTTTTTTTACTTAAATCAAAAGTTTGAGGTCTTCTCTTCTGTCATTACACACATTAAAGGCATCCATTAATCCCTGTTCTCCCTGCATTTCCTCTGGCGTTCAGTAAAGGAACAACTCAAGACTACCTCATGCATCTCAAAACTACTGTACGCTGTGCTCTCCAAGGCGCTCCCGGTTTTGCTGACTCCAGGATCTGCCTGTCCCACGGGTCATCCTCCGCCTCCCGAGATACTGGTCCTCCAGGTACCCCGGACCAATATTTCTGCTTCAGACACGGCTGCCCACCTCTCCCACGGACCAAGCCCAGCCGTATGACTCAGCCCAGCATCGATGCTACGTTGCAAACGGCTTCAAATAAAGATTTGCACGTGTTTTAGTCCGTACCACCAGCATGACGTTCAAACTGTCCAGCAGCTTGAACAGCAGCTTTAGATACATGCATTTTTTTTAACACATCATAACTCATATTATTCTTATTGGTTTTAAAGTATAATGCGTCCATCCTGCAGTTTCTAACTGCTTAGTCACTGTCTCTGTACACACAGCGAGCAAAGAAGCTCCAACCACACGTTCGTTCACGCTCTTTTCTGTCTTCCCATCTTTTTTTCCGCAAGACAACAAATTTTTGATAAACCTTTTGACGGACCCTGAACAATCATTAGCCCAATACCAACCCGCTTATCAACCGCGCCATCAGACGCCCTTTCATTTCCACTGCAAAGCTGAGACTTCACACTGCGGCCGTGCTTATCTCCAAGCGGTCCCTAGTGCTGACCACGGTCAGGATCCCGCGTCCTTCTCCTCGCATCTCCCGCTGAAGAGTTGTGACTTCGGGTGGGGACACGCGCTTACGTGTCTCTTGCAACAGTCCTAAACGAGGGGTAGAAAAACCTCACCGGTTTTAAAGCGCTTTAACCCAGCCTAAGGCAGCGGATGCTATAATTAAGTCACTACTGCGGAGTCAATAGCATTTCTAGAATCGATGTGTAAATCAAAGGGTTTCCAAGTGCGGATTGCCATGCAGGTCAGGATTTTCACTTTCAGGAGTTACTAGTTTTGCCCACCGTGTTTCCTGCTGAAACAAAGAAAGGAACAGAACAGCGACAACTGCCGAAATACCTTTTTCACATATTCTGCTTCCTCGGTGATTTGGGCACAAGAAGATCCATAAAGGACGTAGTTTCCCTCCGAGCCGCGGTCTTCTCGTGTTATTTGCTCAGTGAGTAGCAGAGTAGTCATCACTATACGTGCGTTTCTCCGTTCTGTACAAAGGTGAGAAGAGACGGGCTTGTTTCATTACGCAAGGATGGAAAATAATTCCATCATTCCATCCCATTGAATTCCATTTCAGCGTTAGCTGGAGCCAAGCAGACATTGCAAGCTTAAAGCACCAAACGTTAAGGACAACTTTAAAAAAAAAATGCAGACACCTGATTTTTTTTTAAATACATGGGGAGAGATATTCACACATTATTTTCCCTGAAGATTTCAATGACCTTTTACTAGCAACCTACACCCCAATCCTCTATAGTTTCACAAAACATGTGGCCAGAGATCTCAGGCAGAAAACAAGTCACTCGCACGTGCGTGCAGTTTAATTCAGAACAAAACAAAACTTTTGCCATCCATCTGCAAAGTTTATGAACCAAACCCAATGACACTGCGCACAGTAATCCCGCTGCCATCAGGGAATTCTGTCCACACTTGGCTCCGAGTTCCCAATGACTACGCCACAGCAGAACTGGTTTTAATCAGGTTCGGGAGGATTAGCCCCATCCTGCTTAGATGCAAGAAGCAACACAAAGCTTGAATGATACCATAACTCTCAGGAAGAAAAAAACCCAAACAACTACCCGGGGGGAATAGATGGGAGACAAAAGATAAGGCTTTTCCCCTCCATATCTATCACACAGAGAATAAAGTCCCGAGCACCTTCATTAGGTTTGTGCTGTACAATGGTGACATCCAGTGTCAGCTGCATTGCTCTGAAGTGAGTGCCTGTATCTCAAGACGCCCGTTCCAGCCCTATCGCAGGTAGTCAGCCAGCTCCCAACTGCATGTCAGACAAGCTGATATTTTTTTAATGAGCACATTTGAAGGATCTGGAACCAATTAAGGTTAGCACAGAGGACTAATAAAGCCCCTTACAGAGCAAGGAGAGTGTGGGTGAGCTCATTCACAGTGGAAGAGACAAAAACCAGTGGTTGCATTTGCATAGCTTACAGATAATTTAAACAATATTTTGTTTAAAAATGCATTTATTTTAAAACACTAAAGTTCAAAGTCTCGGGGCTCCTGCAGTTTAGCTCAGCAGCGGCAGTCCTGCCCGCACAGATGCTGCAGGCCAAACCCTTGTGTTCCTTGAGTCACCCCAACACAAAGTATTGCAGCACTACCAGGAAGATCGCTCAGGCTAGCAGCTTTCTTAACGAGCTCGTCTTCTAATAAAGTATAATAAGGCAACTTGAAACAGTTATTGCTGCGATGGAGGAGGAATGCCATTCCCCCAGAGAGCCGCACGGAGCTGGTTTGCCTAACTGCCCAGGTGGAGCCGCAGCAGCTCACCCGCACGAGAGCCATCTCCATACACCATTACCTTGTGTCCCAGCCAGACAGCAACAGAGGGTTAAATTAGAAATTAACTATAAAGAAATTTAACACATGAACTTTAAGTGCCTTAGGTGATTTACAAATTCAAAGAGCAATAAACTAAAAGCTCTTATTTCTTTCCTTTTCACTCTTCTCCACATTCTAACAGCCAGGAGCATCAGCAGATGCCACATCCTTGACCATCACCAAGACGCTCTGTTCTGGACATGGGAGAGAGGAAGAAAATCAGGCTGCACAAGAGCGAGCTGCCTTTCCTACCATAGCTTCTCCTTGCATAGCAAGGAGGAGCTGGGTATCCAGGCAGAGCCCTCCGGGGCTTTCGCTTCAAGCAAAAAAATCACTCACTCCAAATCTCGACCCCCTGATTTCACAGTGCCGCAGTTTATCCAGGCTGGAAGGTAAAGCAGAAATCCCAGACGCCTACAGACGCGGCACAGAAGAGGTTTTTCATGGTACAGAGGATGGTTCCCACTGACACTACAAGGGGCTAAACAAAGTTCTGTCTCGCTGGCTGCCCTTTTCCCTCCTGCCTGCCTGCAATCTAGCAGCTACCCCCTCGTCCACCCCACACAAAGGCAACCCAGGATCAACTCTCCTTTCAGCCCTGCTAATTCAGGCTGAAACCTTCGCTCGCCCCAGGGCTTAAGTCCTGGAATGGAAATGTTTTTCAACTCTGAAGCAGTTGAGCCAGGAGAATCAGTGAGAACAGGCACAGCTCTCTAGCTTGACCTGCGGGCCCTGGGCTGGGAGGCAGAAGTCCTTGGGAGGGTCCTCCTTCCCCAGCTTGGCAACCACCAGCAGCAGAGCAGCAGCCCACAGGGTTGCACAGCTGGATCTGCCTGCCCGGCCGCACAGCTGGATCTGCCCGCCCAGCCGCACACCTGGATCTGCCCGTCCAGCCGCACACCTGGATCTGTCCTCCCGGCCGCACAGCTGGACCTGTCCTCCCGGCCGCACACCTGGATCTGCCCGCCCAGCTGCACACCTGGATCTGCCCGCCTGGCCGCACAGCTGGATCTGCCCGTCCGGCAGCACAGCTGGATGTGCCCGCCCAGCCGTACACCTGGCTCTGCCCACCCGGCCGCACACCTGGATCTGTCCTCCCGGCCGCACAGCTGGATCTGCCCGCCCAGCCGCACACCTGGATCTGCCCGTCCAGCCGCACACCTGGATCTGCCCGCCTGGCCGCACAGCTGGACCTGTCCTCCTGGCCACACAGCTGGATCTGCCCGCCCAGCCGCACACCTGGATCTGCCTGCCTGGTCGCACAGCTGGATCTGCCTGCCTGGCCGCACAGCTGGATCTGCCCGTCCGGCAGCACAGCTGGATGTGCCCGCCCAGCCGTACACCTGGCTCTGCCCACCCGGCCGCACACCTGGATCTGTCCTCCCGGCCGCACAGCTGGACCTGTCCTCCCGGCCGCACACCTGGATCTGCCCGCCCAGCTGCACACCTGGATCTGCCCGCCTGGCCGCACAGCTGGACCTGTCCTCCTGGCCACACAGCTGGATCTGCCCGCCCAGCCGCACACCTGGATCTGCCTGCCTGGTCGCACAGCTGGATCTGCCTGCCTGGCCGCACAGCTGGATCTGCCCGTCCGGCAGCACAGCTGGATGTGCCCGCCCAGCCGTACACCTGGCTCTGCCCACCCGGCCGCACACCTGGATCTGTCCTCCCGGCCGCACAGCTGGATCTGCCCACCCAGCTGCACAGCTGGATCTGCCCGCCCGGCCGCACAGCTGGACCTCGGTACTCCTCCAGACACCTCTGTGGCAGCAGAACCATCCCAGCAAAGCTGCCTGCGCCACCCCGGAGCTCAGCAGCCCCCAGCACCCTGCCTCCCCAGCCAGCCGTAGGGGGATGCTCGGCGGGTGTCCCTAAAACACCCTACGGCAGAACAGCCATGGCGGAAGTACCGCTGGTGGCCGCTCGCAAATGCTCTCTCCACTTCGGAAGCAAGTGTAAACAAAAGTGCCAAAGTTCATCTATTATTCACAGACTTCCCTTGCTAGAAGGCACAATTTGAGAGGCTTGGCGTTTGCACAAAAATCCCGCTGCCACCCTTTATGAACACTCACCTTTAGACCCATCAAGCACGGGAGGTTTTCTTTGCTAGGCCTGAGACTGGCAACACAGGAGTGACAAATGCCGTAACGTTCAAGTTATATTTTTACGAATATAAAAGCACATTTCTCTGCTTCTGCTTATGATGGCTTGCTTGCTTTAAAGCTCACGCAAGAGAGAATCCAGGACTCACGAAGCAGGAAAGCCCTTGCTTATGTAAGGAATATCCCAAATTATTCAGAATAACGTTATTGTGAGTAACATTCAATATAAAATATTGAATCATATATGTGTTTATATTGTTGCAGTCTTGGCCAGAAAGAGGTGCAGCTCCTTGGCCACCTCAGCGATAGGTTTTGCCCAGGCCAAAGGGAGCGACAGACCGAAGGTGACGCAGAGAACACGGATCCCCCGGGTGCGTGGGCTGCAGGTGCTGCGGGCGTCTGAGCCGGCTGAACAGGGGACCGGGAGGCTTGTCCCAGCCAGGGCAGGCTGGCAGCTAAGGGGGACACCGGAGAATTTAAAAGGACCAAAGGCAGCTCACCTGCAATCCTGACAGCCGGGTATTTACCATAAACCTCTCCTCAGGCAGGGCAGTGGGACTAGCAATGGAATGAAGGCAGGGCTGGACTGGAGTCATTCAAATTGAAATTAATCCATTCAATTGCAATTATTGGGAATAGTCAGATAAAGTAATTCCAGGTCAGCCTGGCTGGGAATAGTCAGATAAAGTAATTCCAGGTCAGCCTGGCTGAGCACTGTGCTCAAACTCAAGATTTCTGCATTTTTTTTTTTCCTGTGCACTCTCCAGGAACAGCCAGGTAAATAAATACCACCAGGTAAATAAATACCACGCTTCTTCCACAGCTGAACAGGAGTTTATACAATATTCATTCACCTTTTAAGGTCTGGAGCCTGGGCACACCCGCAGAAAAGCAGTTATTTGTTACTGGTGTTTGCCAAACAGTTCTCCTGCCTACATGAACGAACATGCAAACACCACCGTCTCTCCTCAGGCAAATGTACCTTTTTCACATTCTCCCACCGCACAGAAGCGCTTCTGCAGACGACCGAGGGAGAGGGAGAAGATCAGATAACCGGTGACTAACAGCACAACACGTAATTAAGCGCAAGAAATCAGCGGGGACCCTTTGCAAACAACCCATAGACTTTTGGCCACCAGACGTTCGCTCATCCAGACGGCATTAGCTCTGCGCAAGCCGTGAAGAATAATTCGCATTTGGCTTTACGCAGGCTCATTAACAAAGGCAGGGATACAGGAAAGAAAAAAAAAATGGGTAGCAAGGTTATGCTTTATTAAAAGCATGTGGTGGTGGGCGTGAGAGGTACCTCTGGGGGACTGGGATTTGTCAGGGTTTGGTTTCTTGGGGTGTGCTAATTTGGGGGAACTGCTGAAAAAGCCCTTACAGCCACAGCGAGCTGAGAGCCAGCAGCTCGCTCCCCCAGCTGGGTACGGACCCGGCCCCTAACAGCGCAGGGCGCCGGGGAAAGGGGCTCTGTGGGGGCCACCGGGGTCGGAAGAAGGGATGCCCACGCAGCCGCAACCCAGACTCACCTTTGGAGGGAGCGGACATGCTGCCTTGCCCACCCTTCGCGCCCTCGGCACGCAGACCTGCGTCCCGGCAGTCCCGCTCTGCTGCAGGTGCCTGTCCAGGTGTCCGTCCAGGTGTCCAGGTGTCCGTCCTGCCCTCACCTGTGGGCCAGCCCCGCCACCGCCCGCTCCTGGGGGGGAGCTCCCAAGCCCCGAGGCACCAAGTGCTGCGATGGGGTATGACCCACGGCGGGGATCTCCATCTCCCCGGCGCTGCCGTCCCTCCGCCCCTGGGTGGGGTGCACCCAGCGCGTCCCCCGTGGGTTGGCCTGGGTCCCGCCAGCCAGGGCCAGAAGCACCGCTGCTGGGGCACGTCCAAGCCGAGGGGCGCGCAGAGTCATCCAGGTTGGAAAACACCTGGAAGATCTTTAAGCCCAGCTGTAAACCTAACGCCGCCACGTCCATCATGTCCCTAAGCGTGCGCGAGTCACGGCGAGTGCGTGCAGCCAGCGGTGCCTGGGATGGGCTTTTCCCTCCTGGATCTGTCGTCAGCCTTCTCTTTTTCCACACGGGCAAAAACGGATGGGGAAAAAGGAGGTATCTAGGGATGTCACCCAGCTGGGGTGATTAATACTACTTCTTAGTACTAACGAGGCAGAAGAAAACTGGAAGGAAGTGAGAAAGTATGGTAAATACAGATAAAAGCAAGGCACAGAAAAGCAGATATCTTGAAGGAAAGAGGAACATTGTGAAGAAGAGGGCTTTGGAGAAAAGGATTAATGGAAATACGGCTGAGCAAGCCACAAACGTATGGGGAAACAGGCTAAAGGTGGGGGGGAGATAAAATGTGGAATGGGAAGGTAAAAGTGCATAGACTCTTTTGCAAACTGGAAAGTCTTGATCAGCAAGTCCAGTCCTCTAAGATCTATATCCCTCCCTATCACATGTCACGAATAAATAGATCAAGTTGCACTCAAGTTTCCTTTTTCCAGCAACATTTTGAATCTGAAGGTGCTTTTGCCCAGGGCCAAGAGGGGAGGCCCAGGTGCTGCATACCCACGCGTGCCCGTGCCCTGCCGTGTGTGCCCGTGTGGCTGGGGCACCCAGCGCTCCTGCTGTGCGTGCACCGCACCTCCGCAGGGCAGAGACCCGTTCCTGAGCGAGATGGCTTCCAGGTGGCCTGTGGAGCCCTGTGTCTTAACAACAGGTTTCCGTTGGAGTGGGAGAGGGTTTTCTTATTAATTAGAAATGGGGAAAATAAATTAAAAAAAAAAATTGCTGGTTTTTTTCCTTCTGCCTGGGACGTGCCACCCCTTTTTCGCCTCCCCACAGAAGCGCAGAGCCTTGAGGGCGAAGCCGGGCCCCGCTCCCAGCCCTGGCTGTGGAGCAAACACAAGAACGGCAGCGCCCAGCTCCAAGGTCGGTTCCCACAGAGCGAAGGGCGAGCGCTGCCAGGCACCGGCCAGGTCCCCGCCTCACCCACCCGCTCCTGCCCTGCCGAACTACGGACTCCTGGGCTCTTTCCTCCCCAGCAAGGGAAGCTCTCCAAACCTCTAAAATGGGGGTCCCAAGAGGTGGCTTTTGTTGTTATCAGACCAATTTAAATAGCTAGCCATTGATGGTTAATCTTTAGCACATTCCTGGAACTAACAGCCTTCTCCAGCTGTTCTCTGCAGCCCAGGAAGGCTGAATCCAGGGTGGTGATTTCATTTGCATTTATTGCTTAAGGAAGGCGAGGCAAAATGCAGCTTGAAGTATCTTTGAAGCCACCTACAGAATTGCTTGCAAACACTGCGGCATTTTGCTGCGGGGAATCTCCGAGGGCTTAAGATCTAGTGCTTTGCAGCGTGATCCCGATAGCGGAGCATTGACACAGGGTGATGTGGGGATACCTCTTTTGATGGGGAAGACGTTGGAGGTGATTTATGAGATACAGAACGAGCTGACCCCCCCAGCTCTACCAGCACAGCAGAGGCACACGGCAGTGCTGTCGAGATCCACCACCCAACAATGGGCTCCGTGCGACTTTCCTGCACCTCTGCATCAGCCCCTTGCTCCTGCACAGCAGCACTGGGACAGGCGGTGTGTATTCCTGCCCCGCACAAGAGACAGGCCAAGACTCCCAAATTAGTGGGTTGGACTCAGGGACTAACCTGAGTCCTTAACCCGTGTAACACCCACGTGGCGCTGGAGGCTAATGAACCCTGGTAATTTAGGTTAGCCATTTAGTCTTGCCCTGGGATCATCGTTCCTCCTTGCTGCAGCATCCTGTTTTGATCCAGTTATTGCAGTGCACGTAGGTTTTTATGGGATATGCAGCAAGCTCAGCATATGAATGGAAGGTCTTTCAGCTCCAAGGGCTTTTTCAATTAGGCAACTACTGCATGTTGTTATTCAAACATCTAATTTTTACCTACATAAAACCACAGTTATAGCCACAAAGTCATGAAAAAGAGAATGGAAAAGTTAATATGTTGCTATAGGTTTTCCCTCAAAACTTCAGTTATGTGTTTTGATGAGTAAAGCATTAAGCTTATTTGCAAATTTGGGGGAGTCTGGCCCAAAGCCTGTTGAATACAATGGAAAGAAACTTTGTATATGTATGTGAAAGAGGCTCTACTGAAAATACTACCAGTAATTCAGCCGCATCACTTTTTCCTCTGGAAGTGTGATGGCTCTTTCATGGGTCTGACTGCAGAGACCTGCAAACTTCAGCAATCACATCCCAGGTCTCAATTAACGTGACGTCGCTCCTCAGCTCCGGTGAGGCTAGGGATTTCCGTAGTGGGAAGATTGCTGATCAACAAGGCACGACCCAGCCCTCTTTGGGATCCAGGTTGCCCTGACTCACGTTTCTTCCGGCCACGGCACGCAGCTGGCTCTTCCACGTGGTCCTCGGCCATGCGTCATCCCAACGCGGCGCTGCCCGGCTCTGCCCGCTGCTGTTACCCGCACGTCTCACTCCCTGCTCCCCAAGGAGCTTATCTGAAGCCAGCTTCCATGGAAAAATTAAGGAAGATTTGAAATGAAGATTTGTAAATTGTAATAGAGATTCAAAGTTCCTTCCAGCAAAGCTCCCCATGCATAAACAGCCTTTTATTAATGGCTTTTAAAATGCTTTCCATGCATAACCCCAGAAAGAAGGTATTTAAACAAAGACTGAACGTTAGAGTTTTTAGATAAGGACGGCAGATTACATTTTGGCTCTGAGTCCATCAGCTCAGTAAAACCGTGAGTCACTCGTCTGCTGCCTGGCGTGAGTCACCCTGTGCTCAAACGGAACCGAGGAGATGCCAAATGCCCTGCGTGTCCCAGGGTGCCACACGCGTGGGTTTTCACCAGTGCCATTTTCCCTGGACCGACCCCAGGCAATGGCTTACAGGCATTTCCCTACGATTAAAATCCTTCCGCAGCTGATGTCTGTGTCCATCTCTTAAGGATCCTTGTTGCAACCACCGAAATCACCCAGAAACTGGAGGAAAGTGTCAGAGGAGGCTCCAGCTCCCAAGTCACATACCTGTTAGCAAAGCCGCCTCACCAACCTTTACGGGTCTGCAAACAGGAAGGGTTTTGTGGCTGCGTTCACACCAGGGAAAGTAACCTAGATTGTTCAAGCTAATGTTCAAAGGAAATAGTAATAATCCTTCAACAAGGAGCAAAAGACAGCTCTTTTGCCTCAAGTGTTTAATAGTCACCAGGGAAGCCTGGTAATTAATTTATTGCTTTAATTATACAGTGTGTTAACTGTTCCTGTCAATGTCTTTTTAAGATAAGAGTTTTGTTGCATGAGTAGTTTGGGCAAGAATAAAGGGTATTTCTTATCTTACCTAGGCTGAAAACACAACATTAGCAGGAAAATGAAGCCCTCGCTCTTCCTGCAGTTTATAGAGACATTTTAAAAGCATCTAACCAAGACTAGGAAATGCCTGCTTACTCCTGACTAAATAGGTCCTCTCACAATATTTGTTATTTGAAAATGAAATAAATATTGTGCCTGGTCTAACCAACCACTAATTTGAATTCATTAAATAGAAACCAAAGCTTGAAATTTGTTCCTTCCATTTCATATGTACAGAAGAGCTCATGAACCAAAGAGCTTGTAATTTTTTTTCCCCAAATAGATCATTTGTTCTAACAAAATGCTCTCCCTATAAAACTTGCTTCACTGTAATTAAAATTAGGGGTGGTTATTGGCAGGATTTATATGCTCTGTCGGTACTAAATAATCCTACCAAACTTTACTTGCCTTTCTAAATAGTCCTATATAATTACCCCGTTGCATATTGAAATTGTCTCTATCGCTCCTCTGGGCAAGTGTGTGCCTGGGAGCTGATGTTTAAGACACGACTGATATTATTTATGGAAGGAGCTTCCCTTTGCAGTTGCCTTTCCCGGGACACGCAGCGGTGGGTGTAAGGGACACAGCTCCCGGGGGAGCGAGGCGCTGCCGGGGGGTGGCCGTGCCCGGCGTGTCTCGCCCATGTGCGGTCCCAGAGCAGAAAGAGGGGTGCCTGGAAGGCTCTCTGCGCTCCCCCCGCCTGTCCGCATAGCGGGGAGCAGATGGGACATTTCGCTTGGGATAAACAGCCTGCCCTCCTTTCCCCTCTGGATTCCTCTCTCTCCTACAAGCCGTTTTAAGGTCCGGTTTTCAATTTCTGCTATGCGCTCTGCTAAGTTGGAAGAAACCCCTTTCACTTCCCCAAGACCACCAGCGGATCGTTCAGTGACACAGGGATCCTTAACGGCACACGGCCGGCTAACGCGATCATATGAACCAACTAATGGAGACCACCCCAGGAAGGGGTCTCTGGTTGGGAAGATAGGCTGTCTTCACCCAAAGAAATTCAAAGGAGTCAGGAAAAACCTGACCTGGACCACTGTGGTTATGTTTGCACCTGGCTACTATAAAGCATTGGTGCTAATTTTCTGCACTTAGTGGTGAGGAAAGTAAGGTCTGGAGATTGTGAATCACCAGTTCCCACCCCGACCTGCTGTGCAGCTGGGTGGCACAGTGAAGCACAGACACTTGGGGTTTTTTAATCTTTATATGAGATTGCCTTTAGAAAATAACTATTTTCATGGTCTGATGCTGAAAAAGAAGATCCAAAACACACATTTTCTTGCTGATGTGAGCAGTCTGGATGATAAATGATTCAGTGATATTCTCTCACCTGCTAACAAATCACACTGTCTTCTTCCATTCTGGGTTTTAAAGTTATGGTTTTCTTTTCCTCCAGACCTTTTTCCCTCAGGAACATGGTTGAATACCCAACCGTATAAATCTTCTAGGATTTGCATTGCATGGTGTTATGCTCAGCTGCAGGAACTACAGGAAATACTTGAATCTGCCTTTCACAGCCTTGGGTCGCATAATCTGTGTTTGACCTGTAGCAAGAAAGTTCAGCCCAGAAGAGCACCAGATGAGCAACCACTGCAGCACCAGACCTGATTGCTTTGGTGCCCGGAGGAGCCCCACAGCCTTGACCCTTGTGCACCAAGTTATGACCCTTGTGCACCAAGTTATGACCCTTGTGTACCAAGTCATGACCCTTGTGCACCAAGTTATGACCCTTGTGCACCAAGTTATGACCCTTGTGTACCAAGTCATGACCCTTGTGCACCAAGTCATGACCCTTGTGCACCAAGTTATCCTGGAGGAGAGGAGTTGCAACGCGTGGCTTCGGCCCCAGTGCAATGCCAGACGTAGGGGACGCTGCCTGTACATGGGCGGTGCGCATTTAGATCCGTTCAAGCAGAAAGGGGGATTTAGCCTGGGTGAGCGCACCGTGCACAGGCACACCAAGCGTAGGGCTGGCACCATCCTTCTGGAGGTGCTTCCCGCTGGCCCTCGCCCAGCAGATACGCCCAAGGAGCTCTTGTGGGTGAGATAAACAGGACAGGACCTAATCCTGAAGTGCTAACGTGGCTGAGACATGACTGAGAGCTCTGGTGGGTCAGCAGCAGCCATGTGCTCAGCAGCAAATACTGATGATTGACCTGGAGATCTATCAGAAGAAATGTCTGGGCTTACCCAAAATCTCTCCGGTGTTGAGGATACATATTCACACTTGGTTTCTTAAAGCAGCACTTAGATGAGACACCTAATTCTTTTCGTAGCTTTAGCCTTGAGACATTTTCCTGCCTCTCAAAGCAGGAAAAGTCCCACTGATTTGAGCATTAGTCAGGCGCTTGAAAATGTGCCCAGGAGTGCTTCAGTGAGCGGGGCAGCAGGCATGTGTAAGGGTGGAGGAATGCTGCAGTGTAGACCCGGCCGGTTCAGGTTTGGAAAGATGAAGTCATCGTTACAACCACAGAGCAACTCGCTTCAGCGAGGAGGGGTTACCAACATCATCTCACAGAGTCATCTCGGAGATCTGCAGTCTTACAGCACCGTCCCCCACCACGTTATTTCTCCAGGACCAGGGAAATAGGAGATCTACCCAAATCCCTGTTGCACTTTTTATCCTATCACCCATCGTGTTTTCTCACTGATTTTCAAGCAATTGTGTCATCAAGTATTAAGCTGAAAACACAGTACAAACTACATGACTACGACAAATTTGGACCCCTACGAGCGTTGCTTGTGGATTACAGATACTCTGTAGTCCATACTTGGGGAATGACTGCAGTTAAACTCCATTACCGATGTCATTTTCTGAGTCGTAGTTTGTATATCAGCATCTTTTCGCTGCTTGGAACTCATTTGCCTTCATACCTTGGCATTATGTTCAGAGTCTTCATGCCAGAAAACATGGTGCCAGTAAATGTCAGATGGAAAATGAGAAAACTGCTCAAAAAACTTACAAAAACGCAGTTAAAAAGCTGTTTAAAAATATAATTTCAGTGTGTTTTTATAGTACTTACATTTATTTTGATAGGGTTGCCGTAGAGGGTGGAAATGAGATGTATATGAACTACATGTCATTTTTACCATCTAGACACAAGGGTGAGAATAAACTTAAAAAACTGAAAACCTCTCCATGCAAAGCCTTTCATTCCCAGCAAAGGGTTAAAAGTCACTGGTCAGGGGGCACTTTGCTGCTGGTGTCAGTGGGGCTGGATCTTGGCCAGTGATTTACTGCCGGGAGCATCGGCCCAGGGTCTGGGGCATCGTTCGGGTGGGCTGACGCTGCCGTGTGATGAGAGCACCGTTGTTTTCAGGATGGTCAATGTACGTGCACAGGTGCAGCTAGATGGGATTTTAACGAACCCGTGAAGATTTTAGTGATCAGGCTGGTGTGTAATACACGAGTCTGCACTTGCCCTGGTGTCTTCCTGGAGAGCAGAAATTCTTGAATTTCAAACTAAAATAGCCCTCGCAGATTTAATTTTGCAAAGTCCATTTGGTCTGAATTTCTATCCAAAGGCGTCTCTTCTCGCCGCACAATAAATACGTATGAATAATGAATTCTCCAAACCCAATCACTCAGTGCTGCCTTGCTTGAGTGGGTTCAGTGAATCGATCACTTGTGTTTGGAGGTAGTCATTAAATTCCCTTCTGTTCAGCTGCTTCCCACAGGACTGGTCTGCGATCCATGTCAATCTCCTTCTCCCCATCCTACAGCTGCTGCTCTGGGTCTTCATTTTGATAAACAATCTGTTAACTGAAAATGGAGCCCCAAGTTACTGTAGCTAAATTATAATTATTCTACTCATCAGAAAGCGAGGCTTAGAAAGAAACATATTGAAAAATGACAGACAGTGATAAATTTGGGGGTTCTGTTCTAACAGTTTTGAAAACGTGCCACTTCCATTTAATTCCGCATTCGAGAAATGATAGCACTGCTTACGGCTCTTCACACGGTACCAGATTTTATCTCCTAGGCATGGCATTGCAGAAGCGACATGATAAAATCATCATGGCCTCCCACTGGAAAAAAGCGCCAGTGTCTCAGCAGTGAAGCCCCAGCAGTATTTAATGGCTCAACCTGTGCTCGGGCTGAGGACCACATCCCGACTTCCCGCCCGAGTGGACGTGTCATCACGCAGGGCAGCTGCTCAGCCCACCCCAAGACCTTTTGCTGGCTGAATCACCCTTCTGCAAACTGAATTTCACCTCTGAAAAGCCTAAGGACCCAAGACAGGCGCTCATTCACTTTAAAACTCCTTCCCATTAGCCTTTCTTCTGATGTCGGGGAGTAGACTCTGCTCTTGCAGCCCTCGGGCTTTCTGTTCCAGGTACAATCACTGAGCAACCTTGCAAGCTCTGGCTTTTCATGGTTATGTTCTTCTTTAATACAGTAGATGAGGAGACGATGAGGTGAATCATTTGGAACCAAAGGTGTTGCAGCACCCGTGAGTTTTGTTGGTTTTCCTTGAACTGCTCGTTTAATCTGGAATGTAAGGACTGGACCACAGTGACTTGGAGGAGATAAGGTTATTGATCCCTGCACACATGACCTGAAAATTTGGTACGCAATGGTAGTCAAGCACCAGTTTGCCTCTTGCAAAGGCAGAGCCCCAGACTTTCATCTGAAAGAAGCTGTAAATAGGTTATAAATGGCCATGCTTCCACAGGCGTTTTTAGAGCTCTAAGCTGGCTTAATCTCGGGGTGTCTATGAGGCAAGCGCACGTTCTCAGGACATACGTCGCCGTGTTGTCGGGGAGCCGCACCAATTGCTCACTTCCCAGCCTTGCCGCAGAGACACGCGGGGGAATGATGGACGGGCAATTAGTGAGGAGTTTCCCTCCGGGAGGTGACACAATTCTCACTCGAGCACGGGTCCGGAGGAGATGACGGGGTGATGCCTGCCCTTCCCCACGCACACGTGGAGAGCTTCATCTCCTGCTTTTAGTCCCCTTGGTAAAGGTTGAAGGTGCGACGGGAGGGATGTGTCCCGAGGTCCTGGCTGCGCCCGGCGGGCAGGTGAGCCGTGCTGGGTGCTCACTGGGCTGCCCGACTCATCCCACAGCCCATGCTGCGCTCTTTGTGGAACCAGAGCAGGAGACAAATAAGAACCCTAAATAATGACTGGCAGAACTAAAGGACAGTGACCTCAGGGGACTTTTCACCAAACCCTTAGGGGTTTTGTTGCTATAACGTTTGTTTACAGAATTATTTAAGCCTTGACTATTTAACCTGGGAGGCTACATGGCAGTATTTTGTCATCCTAACACATTTAAATAACTTTAAAGTCATCATTCTGGACTTCTATATGTGATAATGTTTTGTAACTTTTAACTGAACTTCAACTTGGTTTTTGCTTTGCTAGGACGTTTTTGCTTTGCTACGAAGTTTTTGCTTGCTAGAAGTTCTTTTAAGCCTCTCTAACTTCACGGGGAGGAAGCTCTGAGGCTTTGAAGCTGCCTCATCCATCTCTTATCCGCCCAGAGAACTGCAAAGGGCAAACGCTGCTCTTGACGTACCGGTTGGCTGGTAACCACGCCGTGAAGGCCTGAGCACGCCGCGTGAGTGACCCACACGCGTGCCGGTCCTGCCCCGGCTTCCCGGCAGCCTGGCTGCGGCAGTGCCAGGAGAGGTGCGGTGTCCTCAGCCGGCACCGCCCCGGTTCCCAGGCTTGCACCAGCACCGGCGCTTGTGCAACCCGGCGGCGAGCGCCGCGAGGAGCTGCAAGCACGCCCGGCATAGCCGGCAAATGCACAGCCACTTCGGCTCCTGGGTCCAAACTGGGTCTGCACAAGCCCTGTCGCAGGTTGAAGGAGGGTTGTGCGGCTCGGCGTGGCGAGCAGGGGAGGACAGGGACAGCCCAGCTTCCCAGGCTGCCAAGGAATCACATCCCAACTGCAACCTGCTCCGGCACAGCTCCCACGCATGGAAAAAAGGTGAACAGGGAGTTGCTGGGAACAGTCCTTCCTCCCACGGCCCGTGGAGCGGAGCACATCCCACCGCTCCCCCCATGCAGTACCCGCTCCCCCTTCTTTCAGGGCTGCTCTCTCCACATGTCCCATGCTTTTTCTGATAAAAAAAGCAGGCAAGGGGCCTGTTCATCGAGTTACTTCAGGAAACAAATAACCTCCCTGAAAGCCTCCAACCGTACAAAAAGACACCAACCCAGTTATCTGCCCTGAACGCTCTTCCTCACCCCTGAGAGGAGGAAATTCAGCATGTAAAAACCAGGCTCCTCCAGCTTCTGTATCTGATACATCTGCTTCAAAACAGGCTGTTTCACCTGACCTGATCGGCACATGAAGCCACAGCAGACAAAAAGTGCTAATGCAGAAGTTCAGTGATAAATCAATTGTCAATCTACAGATTCAACTGAGAAACGCAGCACTTGCCCCCTCCCCAGCACCTTCACCTTCGCTCTGCATTACCTGCTGGGCTCCCAAAGTCTCTCTGTTTCCTGAGACAAGTTACATGGAAAGGGAAACTTCTTTGTTGAGCTGCAAACTTCTTCAGTAAACGTGTAAAACAATTGGCCAGAAATCAGAAAAACCTGCAAAAAGGGCAGAGAGAGGAAAATATTGTTGTCCCTTTTAAGACCGCTGTAACTGTCTGGAGAGAATCCCGCAGTCCCGGGGAAGCTGCTCCGAGCTGAGCATTGCCGGTGACCCACATCCTGCACCCCGAGCTCTCTGCCGCAGCCCCTAACCCAGAGCTGGCTCGTCCCCAGCAGCCATATGATCATCCCTGCCCATCCGTGCAGGCGTGCTGTCATGCATCTGTTTTGAGAGGGACCGCTTTACTTGCTACTCTCCTGCCTTTAATTCCCGATGTTTCCAGTGGAGGATTCGGGAGCTCCCTGCGAGCACTATGTGCACGGTTCCTGCAAACGGGAGTGCTCCAAATGCGGATACGTGGCTTCTCCTGGCAGAGAGGATGCACACAGAGGGCACTGTAGGCTCTGCCAGTGATGCCATCACCATCACCATCGCCCTCATGTGTGCTTGGAGCATGGATCAGTAACACAAAACACTGCCCAGCTCTTTCTTAGGGCAAGACAGCTCTAACCACGCACATGGGCTGCGCAGGCAGCACGCAGACGCATCCCAAGTACCGCCCCATCCATCACCCTGCAGCCTGCTCTTGTACAGCCGCTGCCACGCGGCTCCCAGCCTGGAGCAAAGATCGGAAAGTTGTAATAACGACGGGGAGTTGGGGAAAAAAGATTCCTGGAGGCACTTAAGTGTTGCAGGAGCAATGCGGAAAGTGCCTGTGCCTTGGATCCCCACCCGAGGCAATGGTCTGCTTGGCTCCATCAGCACGAGCACTCGCCCGGATGCCACGGCCATAAAGGTAGCGCACATGTCAGGTTTTGCTTGGTCAGGGCCTAAGCTGGTTACTTCACTGCTACCTTTTACCTCATTTTTAGGTAAAATCAGAATAAGCCTTTGCATGGTCTTCATATTTTAGCTTAAGTCATTGCCTTGATCGACCAGATGAAACATTTCATTCATCTTCCCCCCGCGCCCAACGATGTTCTTCTGTGAATAGTCGTTCTAAAGGCTCTTTGATTTCTTAAATTCAACAAGAGGCATTAATTATTCCTTTAAATTTTTCCATTTGTCAAAAGGGGCACAAAACCCCAAGAGACTCAGGGAGATTTTCAAAATTGAAAAATTACCTCCATACCTAAAAAAGACAAAGCCGACCTGTATGTTCCAGTATCAGATGTTCTGAAGAATCAAAGCGTTTTGGTTTACAGATTTTCAACAAAGAAACAAGATAATAAAAAATCCACTTCATTTCTCATTGCTTCTCTGTGTTGTTGTTTCGGCTTTTTTTTTTAAAGAAAAGGGGAACTGAAGAACAGACGCCCTTTCTGAGAGACAAGTGTGATGGTATAGTACGTGATAGGCAAAAATTCCATTACATGTATTGCTCAGTTGAAGTAGGAGACTCCCAAATGTGTCTGAATTGTGGAAGGGACAGTGGGTGCCTCTCACCCCCAGCTCTTCGCATTCCCCTCACTGGTGATTTACCTGCACCCACCACTTGTGGTCTCTTCTCTCCCCACTTCACTGCAGCGCAAGGCAGGTAAGGATGCATCTAGCCAGCTTCAAAAAGTTAATCAACCTCTTTAAAGTGTCAGCAAAAAAGGGACTTTTCAGTGGGTGCGGGAAGGCCCGCTGTGCCTGATGCCTGGTGGCAGCGAGGACACAGCACAGACGCACAAGAAAATTCCCCTTGTCCTTGCAGCTGTGCGCCAAACACCACTGGCCACCAGCAGACTAAAGGGACAGACAAACAAAGGCAGGCTTCACCTACCAATACAAGAAATGTTCTTGTATTTCAAGATACGCTGTATATCAAGTGTACCCCCCCGATGAACAAGAATGGTGGCCTAGTATCAACAGACGAGGAGAAGGCTGAGGTACTCAACAACTTTTTTGCCTCAGTCTTCACTGGTCACCTCTCCCTTCACCCCTCCTGAGCTGATGGACCGCAGGTTGGAGACCAGGGGGATAAAACCCCTCCCACTGTAAGGGAAGATCAGGTTCGTGACCGCCTGAGGAACTTGGATATACACCAGTCTAGGGGACCTGACGAGATGCATCCCAGAGTCCTGAGGGAATTGGCTGATGTAGTGCCAAGCCACTCTCCATGATATTTGAAAAGTCACGGCAGTCAGGTGAAGTCCCCACTGACTGGAAGAAGGGAAACATTGTGCCCATCTTCAAAAAGGGTAGAAAGGAGGACTCGGGGAACTACCGACCTGCCAGCCTCACCTCTGTGCCTGGGAAGATCATGGAACAGATCCTCCTAGAAGCCATGCTAAGGCACGTGGAGGACAGGAAGGTGATTTAAGGCAGCCAGCATGGCCTCACCAAGGGCAAGTCCTGCCTGACTAACCTAGTAGCCTTCTATGATGGAGTGACTCCATCAGTGGACAAGGGAAGAGCTATGGATGTCATCTACCTGGACTTCTGCAAGGCCTTTGACATGGTCCCCCACAGCATCCTTCTCTCTAAACTAGGGAGATACAGATTTGATGGGAGGACTGTTCAGTGGTTGAGGAATTGGTTGGATGGTCACATCCAGAGGGTAGTGGTCAATGGCTTGATGTCCAGATGGAGACCAGTGACGAGTGGTGTCCTTCAGGGGTCTGTATTGGGACCAGTACTGTTTAATATCTTCATCAATGTCAGAGACAGTGGGATTGAGTGCACCCTCAGCAAGTTTGCAGATGACACCAAGCTGAGCGGTGCAGTTGACACACCAGAAGGATGGGATGTCATCCAGAGGGACCTGGACAAGCTGGAGAGGTGGGCCTGGGAGAATCTCATGAGGTTCAACAAGGCCAAGTGCAAGGTCCTGCACCTGGGTCGGGGCAACCCCCAGTATCAATACAGGCTGGGGGATGGAGGGATGGAGAGCAGCCCTGCCGAGAAGGATTTGGGGGTGCTGGTGGGTGAAAAGCTGGATATGAGCCAGCAATGTGTGCTTGCAGCCCAGAAAGCCAACCATATCCTGGGCTGCATCCCCAGCAGCGTGGGCAGCAGGGAAACACTCAAGGTCAGGTTGGACGGGGCTCTGAGCAACCTGATCTAGTTGGGGATGTCCCTGCTCACTGCAGGGGTGTTAGACTAGATGACCTCTAAAGGTCCCTTCCAACCCAAACCCTTCTATGATTCTATGATTCTTCCCAGCAAAAGGGATGTCCAATATGGTAAATGCCACCAGTGTCCCCCTGGTGTCACCTTTATACCTCCTAAACGAGGAAGCCCAAGCAGATCATGACTGTGTAAGAAGGCTTTGAAAGACCTTTCCCAACTGGACTGTCCGATCCTACCAAATCTGTTGAGGGCATCCATGAGGAAGGATGGGGAGGATGACCTGGGCTGCAGATGTAGGTGCAGACCCCATGGAGGGCCACCTATCGCTGGTCACCCAGCAGCAGAGCTCTGCTCGCTGGCGTGGGCAGCCACGGCCGCAGGGAGCCGTGCTGGAGCCGTGCTGCTGTGTGCTGGCACCACACGTGGGAGCACCCACACCGGCTCCCCTGGCCTGGCACCCTGAGCTCTTCCAGAGAGACAGCCCGTGCGTGGCTCCTGGACAAAAGCCGAAGGATGGCTCCGTGCTCTGCACTGCAGAGCCTCTGGTGCGCTTCTGCCCTCCCAGCTCCTCCAGGAGGAGGACTTTCTTGACTCATCTTGTGTCAATGAATGCTACAGGAAGAAGGACAATCTCAGCTGTTGGCTTTTATTGTTGCTTTTAAGTTGCCATTAGAAAGAAGAGGAAAAGAAGAAAGGCAATACAAACCATGCTGTAGGAAATTTAACTGCAGTTGTTCTAAGCTTGGGTCTAACCTTAGCCTGCTTTTACTTTCTCACCTTATGATTCATTAATCTGCCTTCTCATTCTCTCCTGTCCCACTTATACCCCACCCAGCATTTTCTGTCTTTGCTCTTTCTACCCCTCACTCTCTCGTCCCCACTCCCCAGTGCGACCGTGAGTGCACACTTGCCTCCAGAAGAAGGACTAGGTGGAAAAGCAGGACTTGGGTGATCTGCATCCGTTCACGGGTCAGTCCAGGTTATTAGACTCAAA
>WEKW01010470.1:149577-166913 GCA_013389905.1 Sula dactylatra
CCCCCCAGATCCAAAAGACCCAAGAGAAGCCTAAAGCGTGATCCGGGGCTGGAACATGTGGCACTGTGTGAGCCATGAAACACGTCGCCATGTGGGAATTCCTCTGTTGAACACACTGGTCTGATCTTGACTGGAGTAATTGGATTCAGTAACTCCTTCCAGGTGTGGAGGAAGGGACACTTCAGAGCCGTGGCAGTAATTTATTCGATGGTCACAGCTTAGGGGACCTATAAAAGTGTGTGCTGTCACCCATGCCACAGAGATGGCTTCTGCAGGTGTTGCAAGGGGTGCGGTTGTGATTGGATCGTCTCTCTCCTGAGCGCAACGCCGTATTTATTTATACGGATATACATGGGCTGAAAAGCTGGCACAAAAATGTACAAGTCTATTATATATTCTGCACTTAGCGCATATGGAAACTCAGCAGAGTGAATACAGATTCTGTGATTTCGGACTAATTTTTAGTGGTGTATTTCTGGAGTAAAGATATTGATTTCAACAAACTTTGTAGGTTTTTAAATCATTGTAAACAAGAAACTAGGTCAAGTTTCGCAGTGTGGATCAGAAACTACTGCTGTGCTGTAGAAGGGAAGGTGCTTGCTCTCAGGGACCTCCAGCACTAGACACTTTCCCTGCATTAATTTGTCCCTAATTTGAAAACATCCCACTTTGATTACTTACTTTTTTTCCCCTCTCTCTTTTCAACTTAATGACACTGCGAGTTTCTCCATTAGCAAAATCTCGGAGGGTAGATGGTCTTTTCTTTGTTCTACATCGCACCCCCTTAAAGGCAGCTCTCTCCTTTCTAATGTATCACGAACGGTATTTGTAACAGATGAGAGATCAGTAAAGTAGCCTTGAAACAGACCTAAATAAAGCAGCAAAGAGTAATAACGTTGCTCCTTTCCACTCTGGATTTCAGCAAATGGTCCTTCTCTTCTCTGTACAAATCTTGCGTGTATATCTGCCAGAATTTGTAAGGAAGACAACGCTACCTTAATATAAGAAGAGAAGCTGGGGCCTCAGCGGGGGTAAATAGTTTCCTGCAGGTTTGGAAAGATTTCTCGGATCCAAAGTGGGGTGCTTGAACAGTTCAGATAATGAAATGAAATGAATTTTCAACTGCTATAGAAGTGCTGTTCAGTGGACCCAAACACGGATCACAATTGCCGCTTGCTGGGTGACATTAGTCTGCTCACAGATGCTCCTTTCCTCACAACCTCCCATTCCTTTTATTTTAAGGAGCTCGTGCTCTGTTAGCGCCTTATGTGGGTTGCGCGTCGGGAGCCGCCAAAGCAGCTTTAAGCACTCAGAGATTTCCTTTCCGAGGGGACACGGGAAACATTGTTGGGAATCGGGTCCTCCGAATCACAACGCCATTCCCCCTGAAGAAACACAGCTCATCGTCAGCAATTATCATTCTTAAGCTTCCTTTTTCTAATCAAAAAGGAGTTAATAGACTCTATGTGCAGGAGGCATCTTTTGATGGAAAAGAAAAACCCAGACACAAACAATAAGCACTTCCCTTCAAGGACCGGCCCAGATTGTCCGTTAATTGTTTTAATTTGTCTCACGTGGCTTCACATCAAATTTGTATTGAAATCACTTTAAGGTAATTGAGGATAATGGACTTCATCACTCACTTTCCGCCGGGTCCGTTGGCCGAGGTGCCGCGGCGCTGCGACCCTGCGGGCTCTCCTCGGGGACGGGGTCCGTGGCGGAGGGTCCGCGCTGGGGCAGCACCCCCGGGACCCCGGCCCAGGACCCTGCCCGACACCGGCGCAGCGCCTGTCCCGAGGGGGGCCTTGGTGGGGCTGCTCGACTCCCCCAGTGCCCTTCCTCAAAACAGAAAAAGCCAAAGTGTTGCTTTGTTCCGAAGTTGAGTTCAATTACGATTATGTGCAAACATATTTTTTTTTTAACAAAATGACTATACTCATATGTGTAAAGTTTCTATATAATTTCTTGAAATAATTATTGTAATTAGCATCTCAATTTGAATTTAGAAGCCATTTCCTTTCCCCAACCCTCCTTTTTTTTTTTCTCTTTTTGAAAAACTAAATTAATTCCCTGGGAAACTGATGAGAAATTTTCAAACTAGAAATAAATGTCTGTAATAAATCAAGGGATAAGGGAACAGGCAGAGATTATTCTGCAATTAAAGTTTACAGAATTAATTCCACTTAAAATCCACAGAGTTTAATGTGATAAAGTCTGTATCTTCTGTCTTCTTTTGGAAAGGAGCATCTCCCAAATCTGGGAGGAAGAAGAGCTCGGCGGCGGCAGCAGAACCGGTAATCACTATTCCCCCAGCCATTACGAGTCACAGAGGTTTCAGCACTTCTCCCACATTTTGACATTCAAAAATATAAACAAACACAAGGCACAGCCAACATCGGCAAATTGATTGGAAATTTGGACAGGTGATTGGAAGTTGAATGCGAATATTTGCTTTTTACCCAAATGAATGTAAATTCCATTAGTTGATAATTAAAAGGAAATTATACAGACATTACAATTACTGCCAATGGCATAAATTATGAAGCTATATGGCAAAACAATTTAGGAATTCACATTGCAGTTCTTATTGTCAATTTGGTTACCAAAGAAACCAAGAATAAATAATATACTCAGTGACTATGCAAATGAAGCCTTGATGTGTTGCTAGGCTGTTAAAGCTAATGTCATTGTATAAAACAATAATGTTAAACATTATTAGTTTTTTAATTATGTCAGTTAATTAGAATTGTTCCTGTTAATTGCCTATGATTCATCTCCAGAAGAAAAATGTACAGCTAGCAGCTTTGGGGATGGTGGGGGGGGTCCTCAACATATCACCTCGAAAAAGAACCGCAGTTTTGCACTATCACGTTAAAAATCGTATTATGAGGTATTCAGCCCCGGTGGGTCCCGCTGCACCCATCGGTTAACGGGGAGGGAGGGACGGGCGGCGGCGGAGGGACGGTGACTGCGCCGTGCGGCGAGTGCCGACCCTCGTGCCGCCGGTGGCGATGCTGGTCGTGGGAAGACGCGGGAACTCTGGTTCATGCTGAGGAAAAAGGAGCAACGGCTTGAAGACACCTGCCCAGGAGGAGTTTGGCTTCAGTGCCTAGGACTTAACCACGGAGCCCTCTCGGTGCTGGTGAGAGATCGCCCAGCCGTGACGGGGGGCTTACGGGTGCCGCTGGGTTTGGCTCCCATGCAGCTGCGAGCTCTTCGCTTTGGCCTAAAAGCAAAGTTTTCAGATTTAACTTTCAGATTTAAGGGCAGGTGATGTCCTGAAGACATCAGCCTGTGCTGAGAGCGGTTCCACCGCTGAAGCTCTGCGCTTGACTTGAGGCTCAGAGTCTTTGGTTCAGTATTTTGATGTCAGGTATAAACCTGCATCCCCTTATATCAGTAAATCTATAGAATTCACAATAGAAGTCTCTATATCAGTGAAGTGGTTAGTGTTCAGCCTGCCTGAAGGGCTGCCCTTGGGCAACGTAGAGCCCCAAACAGCTCTGTAGAGCAGAAGAACCGATTTATCCCTGTCCTGGGTGGAAGGCAGTGGTGTGCACCCAGTCCCCCGCCTGCACCCTGTGCCCTGACCCCAGCCAAACGGGCGAGGGACTGGTCCAAGCTGGGGGCCTCACGGCACGGCAGCTGGCAGAAAGTTTTCAATGTGAAGAAGTAATAAAATCTGAATTATCTTCCTCCCTGACAGGCGAGCGCGGAGCTTGTGCTCACCCGTCTGCTCTGGGACCTAGCCTGCGCCAAAGCCGGGACGGAGATGTGCTCCAGTGCCATGGGCGAGCGCGGCTCCCTCCTCGCTCTCTGTGGTTTCCCATGATGGGTGCAATCGCTGAGCCTACCCAGAGGCTCACGTAACAAAACATCCGTTCGGGGACTGGAATTCCGGCTTTAACTGTAGGTTTCTCTTTCTCTCTGTACATACCGGCTGTACTTCTCAAAAGTGCCATGCAAACCTTGGTCAGAAGGTGCAAAAGAATCAGGCATCATTTTGACGGCAAATTACAACATTGTCACTTAATGGCTCGTCAATGGTATTTTGACTCCAGCAAACTCAAGCAAGAACCTCGTCCCTGGGTTGGAGTGAAATCGCTCTGCTCCCGAGGGAGGTCTGGGGGATCTGAAGCAGGCTTTGGATACATTTTCTGGCATTTGTGGAGACATCCAGAAGCAGAAAAGCAGGCCCAGGTCCCAGCGATATTTCGGAGCAGCCCTGCAGACCCCAGCCACAGGCGATGCCGGCACCTCGGCACGCTGCTGCCCACCTCGGCGTGACGGTTCCTGCCATGAAAACGGAGAGGATCGCTGGTGTTCCTTTTAATGCATTAATTTACCGTCCAGGGAAGAGACATGCTGTTCTGCTTTCCGTCCCAACCCATACTTTTGCTCTCCATTTTAGTGCAGATGAAGACGTGCCCGTGACGCACCTTTTCTAAAAAATGAGCGAGGTGCTACTTTTGTCATTTCTACCAGGATGCTTCAGGTAACTGGGGCTCCTGATGGCACCTTGGAAGCAGGCAGTAAAAATATTTGCAAAATCCAGTCATTGCTGTGATCGTTGTTTGGTATTGCCCCATTCCCTAGGCAACGAAGGGAAATGACTCAAAGGCTCCTACACATGAAGGGCAGGGTCTATTTAAAAATAAAACGTTGTTACCCATGTTCTTCAAATAGAAAGGCCTCTTCAGCAGTCGGTGGAAGTGTCTAAATCGTGGGGTAAGAAAAGTAAAGGGCATATACCCAGCTGGGAGCATCCCTGTCCTCACCCAGCCTGGTACCGGGGCGTCAGCACCAGCCTCCCCGTGCCTTGCTTCAGCTTTTCTCGGTACCTGCAGCATTTCCCAACATCTCTAAATGAGTTGCCTGTAAACAAAACCATTTTTTTAACTGAGTTAAAATTATCAATAAAAATTAAGCCTTAACAAACAAGAAAACTGCAGGTAATTGATATCACTGGCATGTAATTTTTAATTTTAAGATTACTATCTAAGCCTGCAGCCCTCAGAGAGCAGTTCTCATGATTTCAGTATGCGCAATTGTGAGCGAAATGGATATTCGCATTAGGGTTTGCAGGCTCAGGCCCTTCTCCTTTCCTAATTATTTTTTAAGGACACTTTTTTTTTTATTCTACACTGTTATTTTACCTTGTGGAACCGTTTCTGTAAGAATTCCTCACTGTGCCTCTGCCAGGACCACTATTCCCTGACATCTACCTCCCATTTCCAGCTCTGCTCCAGGGGAACTTCCACCCCTTGTCGTCATCGTGGGAAAAAATACAGTGATTTATTTTTCTCTACGTATATGTTTGAATCGGCATATGATGGAAAATATTTACACCTTTTTTTCCCAGTTCTGGAATCTAAACCCATCACACAGGAGATAAACTCTGACTCTAAAACTCAGGTTGCAAGTGCATCCTCATTGCTTAAAATAAGTTAATGCGCATAAATGCATTGTATGGAAACAGAATCCAATTAGTATCTCACATTTGCAGAAGACTACGACACAGCTTTCTTAACACCAGAAACGAAGGGCTTAATAAGTCTATCAAATTATAGCACCATCTTTCTGCTTTGTAATGCTGGATCTAGCTTGTTAATATTCTGTTCCCCTCCCAACAGCTCCTTTCCCAAATGTTGGATCTGCAATTTCTCTTTTTCTCCTAGTCTTTATACCTTTCAGTCTAAATACAAACAGAAACAAAGATCCTAATTATGATCCAAAATCATTATTCTCTGAAGAAGTTCCCAGTAATTAAATTTTAAAGAAAAATATATTTAATGAGCTTTTTACAGTTTCAACCAAGCGATATGTTTTCAAGTAGATAGTGATTAGAATGAAATAGCTCTAATTTGAATGACTTGATAAAAGCTCCTACTTCACTACTATGTTTTTAATAATTGTGTAATTACATGGAGAAGTATTCCTGTAAATACCACTTGTTTTGTACAGAATGGATGACATCAAAATGTGAGGGGTTTATCTAAATTTGCAGTGCTTTGAAATGGTGTTTTCTTATGTCAGCTAAAAAGTTAATATGCATAGCTTAATATTAAGAATATAGAATAACATAGAAGCCTGCACATGTATCTTAGGTCTCGGAATTTAAAAAAATAAAATCATTTCCACTTTTGGCTTGATTTAAAAAATCCAGCCGCATCCACGATCCAGCAGCAAATTGTTTTCTGCAGCGATGAAGATGCTGTCGCACAGGAGCGACGGGACAGTGGGACAGTCGTAGTTGTCCCTAGCCTGCTGCCAGCCCCGACCCCTCCCAGGGGCTCGCCAGGCTGCTGCTGCCCACAGGTTTCTGAGCCGGTTTTACATCAGGGCGTTCGCAAGAAGCGCTGTCAGGAAGAGGCGTCTTGTGTGGCACCGCGCCGGGGTCCCTGCCCTCAATGGAGATGCCCTCCTGCCCCTGGCTGGGGTCCCACGCGGGCTTTGCCGAGGGGAGGGGAGGACAGGCGTCTCCAGATGGAGTCCTTTCCCTTTGGGAGTTGGACTCGATGATCGTTATGAGTCCCTTCCAACTTGAGATATTCTATAGTTCTACGATTCTTTCACCATGGTCACTTCAAGCTCTAAAGCACCGTCTCTGGTCCAGCTCCCCATCCCAGGTTGCCTGACCTCTCTTTGCTCCTCTAAACAGCTTACCCAGGTGTTGGTGGGACCTTAATCCTGCAGAGCCACCGTCTCAGGCAAGACTTGCCGTGCTCTTTGCGTCCTGGCTGCCAGCCCCATCTGCCAGCGCCTGTGCTGGAAAAGCACCGGCAGTGCCTGCTTGCGAGGGGCAAGTTTAAACACGTCCAGCGCAGAAGCTGCGCTGCTAACTGGGTAATGTCGTTATCTCCATCCACCGGTTTCCAGGGCTAAACCCCTAAGAAGTCCCTGTAAAACCCCAAAGGGACCGGCCTTTACCCTGGCCACCAGCAGACACCCAGTGGTCCCTCTTCACCTCCCACATCACAAGCCCTTCGCCACGCTGGGGTGTAGGAACAGCATAGGGTCTGGCTGCCAGCCGCAACCTTGAAACCCTTCAGCAGAAGTGATCGCGTAAAAAGGGTTGGAGCTGTCTTCATTTGGGGTACTTTAGCTCTGAAGACGGCCGAGAAGTGGACCTGGAGGTGTGAGCTACAGAAAGCTGTGAAACAGCAGAGTATTTTACAATTAAGGGAAGGTTCGGGAAGCCTACGGTACCTCGCGTTACCAAGCTGGGAGTTACGATTCACCTTGCGAATGAGACACTTACAGATGAAAACGAAAGCAGGAAGCCTAAAGGTGAAAGATTTGTAAAGGGCTCGTGATAGACGGTGCGGCTGTGATTTTAATCGCGTTTGTTCCCTGCCCAGGATCGAGGTGGCTGCAACACAAGAAGATTCTTGTACTGGGAAAAAATGGAAAGAAGGGGGGATGTTTCCCAGGCAGCCAGAAGACGGTGCAGGGTGAAATCAGGCACCCACCCACCCCTGCTCCGAGCCCGGCCAGGCACGGATGGCCACAGCATCACTTTGCCTCTCCCTTGAGGCTGCTGCCATCTCTGCTGTGGCAGCTTCCCTCAGCAGCTGCAACCGTCACGGCTTCGCACAGCCGACTGGTTTTACGGGTTTGGGGGTTTTTTTGTAGCCCCATGTTGGCTGGACTCGTGCCCGTGTGGCTGCTGCGGGCACCCCGTCCCCGTGCTCCCCAGAGCGCCCCATGTGTTCAGCCCGTAACAGGACCAAGGGTGTGAGGGAACTACGGTATTTCAGCTCGTTCCTTACACTGGTTTGGAAACGATTGCCCTAGTGAGGCTTAGGGCTCTGTTCTCCCAGTAGGGTGGAAGGAAATTGGGGGGTGTTCACCCCCACTCGGAGAGAGCGATGCTGACCCCAGAGTCCTTCCAGCCCTTCCCCACGTGCCGCAGAGCTGGAGCTGTCTGGAGTGGATGGGGCTGGCAGCCAGACCACTTTCAGGATATTGGCTGAAATGGAAAATTAGCAAAAGCCCGCACTGACGACTTCTGCAAATGAAGAAGGGCAGGAAACAGGACTTATTTGGAAAAAAAGAAAAAAAAGAAAAGGAAAAAAGAAAATCTGGTGGGATCATAAAATAAGCAATTCAAAAATACAGAACAAAATGAACCCGTAGTGCAGCCTCCAGCTGTGCCAGAATTAAGATCTTGGCGAAGCCTTTCCTGCACCAAGCGGAAGATTCGCCGACGGCTGGGTGCAGCTCCGGCAGCGAGAGGCAGAGCGGGAGGGACGGGCTGGGAAGCGGAGCACGAGCCTTGTGGATGTGACAGCAAAGGCGGCTGGGATGCAGCTTTCCTCCTCAGGGCAGGACCGCGGAGAGGTGGGAAATGAAGTTAAGATCGCTCCAGCCAGTTG
Source organism: Sula dactylatra (assembly GCA_013389905.1). Classification (NCBI taxonomy): domain Eukaryota; kingdom Metazoa; phylum Chordata; class Aves; order Suliformes; family Sulidae; genus Sula; species Sula dactylatra. Next base: position 157,956 of record WEKW01010470.1, read on the forward strand.
CTCAGTTCCAGGATGCCTGCATTTATATAACAAAGTATTAAAATTTGGAGAAAAATAATTTTCATTTTCCATAACATTCTTGACATCGCTTGGGCAAGAGCCCTTCCAGAAGAGAGCCCTCCAGCCCTGCGCAGCTAATGCAGGACGTTTCCATTTCCTGCAGGGCTCCGCTGCGCTGCCCCACCTGGGGCGGTAGCAGGGGAGACACGGCTCCAGCAGCCTGACCACGACCTTGTTACATTTTTCAAGCCCAACTTTGTGCAGCAATTCTAAGTGGAAAAGCAATTTCTAAAGCAGTGTTAATTTGGATTCACTCATGTTACATTTATCTGTATCATAAAGTTACTTTAGCTCATTTAGAAAAAAAAAAGCAAACCTCTCCAGTTGTGTTTCTAGCACGTGTTAAGCCTCAAAGTGGTAGTTTTCACTGATTGAGTTTCCTAAGTAGGTTTTAATAATAGTGGCACAACTAATTTGCTCAGATATGAAACTCAATCTAAGTGATATTATCTGTGAGATAATTAAATAGGAAAAATTTTAATGTAGCTCTGATTTTTCAATCAAGGCTGCAGGTGACTCCCTAAACATCTATTTTTCCCTCTGTATGGTTATTGTATTTAGCAAATCCCTCGCCACCCTTTCACAGTATATTGCTCTTCTTTGAGATTATACAGCGGCATTGACATCATTATCTTGTGCAGTGATTTGAACTCATTTTGGTTTGAAATAAATTCATATCCCAGTGGAAAAGACTCATCTCCTGGTGAAATCCATAAGTGCCCGGTCAGACGCCTTGTCGGCTGGAGCAAGGTCTGCTGAACCGTGGTCGAGGTCCGCTGGGTGTTGCTGTGGCTGCCAGGACGTTGGGGACACTGGGCTTTGGGCTACCCCAAGATCAGGCAGTCTTTGTGTTTATTGCAATTTTTTTCTGCCTCAGGCTTGCTTTCTGTGCTTCTATCCTTTTTTTTTGTTTGTTTGTTTTGTCCTTAAATCCTTTAAGGATTCAAGCTGTATGCAGGATGGAGACAGCTCCCCAGGGTGGTCCGGGTGCTGTCCCCCTCCTGCACTGACCCTCCCAGGAAGAGGCTGCAACTTGTGTAACTCCTGTGCGTCTCCCTGGAAGCTTTTAAGGACAGAAGCAGTTTCAATGTATATGCTTCATCCATAGGTGTCCCCTGCACACAGTTATTTAGCTAACTCTCCTACATCTGCGCATCTGTAGAGGTTTCTCTGCCTGCCCGTGAGTGCACTGTTCCCGTTGGTTTTCCTACCCAGCCTTGTGATCCTTATCCTAAAAAAGATGCCTCAGATTTCTTTGAATTGGGACGTCTTCCACGTGCAAATTCTGGTCAGAGCAACAGTTTATATAGAATTGTTTTGGGGTTTTCCCCAGTAATTGGCATTACTCCGAGGGCAGCTCTCACGCAGAGGTGAACAAGATCTGAAAAATCATCCACATCCCAGCAAGAAGGTTATGTCTTTCCTGCAAAGACGCCTGCGCGCATCAGGTTTTTCATCACATGCATCTAGAAATGGGACAGTCGTCGCGTTTGCCCCCGCCAGCAGCTCACGTGCGTGCCTCCGCGGCCGGGGAACATCTCAGTCCTCCAGCCGGGCAGCGCCGGGGCAGGAGGGGTGGTGAGAAGGGCCCCAGTGCGCGTTCCTCTCCTCCCAAGCGAGGGCTTTTCATGCCGCACCAAAGCAAGCTTTCTGCCAAGTTTAATGGCTTGTTCAGCTGCAGAGACAAACATTTCCCGAGCTGGAGAGAGAGGCTGTGATAACTCTGCATGAAATATTTTTTTCTGTATTGCAAATGCTGCTCTGCTAAGGACTATGCAGACAACACTGAAATCCAAAGCAGGTGTGAGGCGTTAGGGTGACTACGGTATAAGATTTAAATGCCCACATGTCAACCTGATATCCATGAGGTTTTTGCACCTTCCCGTTTATACGACGAGACATTAGGAGGTGGATGTTAGCTGCCAACCAAAGGCAGATTCCCCTTGTTCCGGGCTTGAACGTTACAATTTTTTACAGTGGGAAGGCTGGGATGCAAGTGGATCCGTCCAGATGTGGCTGGGCATCTGCCTGCCCTTGCGCAGCTCTCTGTGGCAGCCAAACTTTGTCTCTTTGCTAAGCGGACGCCGTAAATGGAGGCAGCCAAAGCAGCCGACAGCGCTGCGTTGGGAGACCAGGTGAGGTTTCTTGCCCGGCTCAGAAAGTGTTTAGCAGCTCAAGGTTGGCTGTTTTGCAGAGCCTTGGCACTTTATATAGGTGCAAACCTGTCTGCGTGCCCTGGGGCCCCTCTCTGCTCTGCAGGACCTCCGTTTCCACCCTTTAGCTGGGTGGGAGGAGAGACACGAGAGCAAAGGCGGCTCCTTCACGGCTTAAAGAAGGGGATCATTTTCTGTAGCTCGGGTTTAATCTCCATTTGAGCAGGCATGTCCTGTGATGCTGCACCCGTGCATGCCCGGTTCATTGCATCCAGTTGCAGATGGGTGACTCCCGGTGATGCTCAGCCGCGGGATCCTGGCTCACAGGAACACCGGAGGGGTAACGGGTGATGCCCTGAATGCGATCTAACTTTGATCTGGTGCAAAGTGGTGTGCTGTGTTCCAACTCACCTAAAACATAAGATTTCATATAAAAAATACCATTGCTTCATTTGACGAAAAGCCACAGCGTGAGCACAGGTTTCTGTGCGGCTGGGCTGGGCAGCGGTGACTCGGAAGAGCCTTTTCATCCCAACATCCCTGCAGGGACCGGTGAGCCCAGCCGCGGCACGGGGCGGAGGTCAGCCGAGCCGCCTCCCCACACTGCGGAGCAGCGCATCACTGAGTATAAACCCATGATCAGTTGTTATGAAAAGAGAATTGTGCCATGTGCTTGCAGCGCTTTAGTTTTTCATTAAATCACAATAAAATACCATTGGCCTATGGTCTCCTGCGAGACCACTTTTAATGATTTATGTATTCATTTTCACTTGACAGCCAGCTGTGAGAGCAGGCGCTGCTGATCTAATAGATATAGATATGTGCTGTTCACCCGCTTACTGTAAAAGCAAAAGAAAACCAAACAAAACAGTCAATACACATATCCTGCCCGGCAATGAGCGGGATAAACCCAGCTCCACATGCCAGAGAATTTCCCCTCCGGCCTCTGCAGGGCTGGAGCATGTCAGCTGGTGGGTAACTTGGCTTTTATTGCAGTTTGGAAAATGGGTCTAGGGGATGCTGCTCTTCAGGGTCCCGCCCAGCACCCAAATTAGCAAAGTTCATTAAACTGGCAGCAGCGGTAGGGGATGCTTGAGGCTGTTCCACTGGAGCCGTGGCCACCGCCGGGCCGGGATGCGGAGCTGGCACGTTGCTCAAGCGCTCCTCGCTGAACTTAAAGCATTAGCCAAACCCAAACCAGATTTTTAAGCTAATTCAAAACAAAACCAAACCAGATTTCTAAACGGACTAAAACCACATTTCCTCTCTTTTCTCAGTCACTTGTGATGTTTTTTCCCTACTTTCCAGGGGCTTAGTGCTCGGATTTCTCTTTCCCCTGGGCAGAAAAGGCTGGTGCGCTGATACCCAAGGAACTGGCTCCAGCTTTTCCCTTCCTTTTTCACCTGTTGTTTTTTAACCTTCCTGGTCCCTTCTAACAAGGTGAGAGTTTTTAATCAGTTTGCTTTGTTTAACACCAAGCTCTAACAATTCCCCAGGTTCGCACTTGCCGGGGTGATGCTGGGGTGCAGGGGGGTGCGTCGACCGAGCACCCCATGGGGACAGAGCCGGGTGAGAGGGCCCTGTGCCAGCCAGGCGTCCACCCCGAAACAGAGGTGTCCCAGGACCTGTCACCTGAGGGCATTTTGAACTGTGCAGCTCCCCGGGGCTGCGGGGGATAAGCGAACACACTACTGACACGGGCTGAGTTAATGGGGGGATAACGGATAGAATAAAACCTTTGCAACCTGCTGAGCGAACCCAAACTCGCTGAACTACTAGAACATTAGTGAGTGAGAGATCTTAATTAAATTCTTTGTAATTAGCTCTCCCAGGAGTAAAAAAAGAGAAATGCAAATGCAAAATACCTGTCGCACTCACGCCGGAGCACGCTGCTCCTGCAAACGTCCTTTCTGCGAGCGAGCAGGCGCTGGTCCTGCTCCTCTTTGCAGAGAGTGTGTGGGATGGGCTGGACATGATCAGGAGAGACTTTATGGGTGTTTCTTTGCTCTCTTGCAGTGTGTAGGTGCCACCGCTGCAGGCCAGAGGACTCCAAGGTCTCCGACCTGGGTTTTGGCTGGAGGAACTGGAGGAGCACAAGAACCCTCCACCTTCAGTATGAGAAGATGCTGGGTGCTAGGCTGAGAGCGAGGACAGGCAGGGTCTGGCTGGCGTCCCGAGGGGGCACGTCCCGAGCAGCTACTGAGCTGTGCGCTCTCCTCCGGGCATCACCCGGCAGCAGGGCTGGGGCATCCTCGTTGCAGAGCTGAGGACGAGTCAGACTTTCACAAAGCGACGGGTCTCGTTCAGTGCCGCACGTTTTGGGTGCTGGCCCGAGCCACCTCGTAAAACCCGACAGCCAAAACCTGAGCAGGAGCCAGCCCTGCAGGCGAGCCCCTCCGCACGCATCCCCCCCCTTGCTGTGTCTCCCGTGTCTTGCTGCAGCGAGGCGAGGGGCAGCCGGACCCGCTGTCACGGGCTGGGCACCTCCTGCTGCCGGCGGCCGCAGGCGCGATGGGAGCATCCTCCCACGCAGCATGGGAGGAAGGAAGTTTTCCCCTTGCCTGAAGGATGCCCTTTGATTTTATTTTTTTTTCGGTCGCTTCCAACATTTTTATGTCGTTCTTGTTGTTCTTCCCCATTTCCTTCCTTGTGGGTGTCACAAGCCTTTTCTTCAATAATTTTTGTGGTTTTGCTTTCAACAGTTTGTCGTCTGGTTCCCTTTCGTTTTTCTCTCCGGCGTGAAAGCTGCTCCTTGCTGGCTTTTCTGCTGCTGCTGGATGTCGTGCCCTGGGGATCCTCTGCCGAACTGCAGGCAGGGGTCCTGTGCCCTGCCTGCTTTACCTGGCGCCAGCTCTCCTTCTGCCTTATTCATTTGTGTTACACGAGTTGCATCCTCCCACAGCCCAGAGTCATTAATTAGTATTAGGGTCCCTTTTTATTACGTTGCGCTATTTATGCATATAAAACATGTTCCTTGTTGCAGGGAGTGTTGGAAACGATAAAGACAAATGCAGAGGGAGGTAAGCAGTGATCAATGGGAGGATTAGCACATGTCTTAGGAGTGCCTTGGTGAAGGTTTCATTTCTGCGGGTATTGTTTTAACAAAATAATATATTCCTTGTTATCTGTCTCCGGTAGTTCCTTTTTAAAAGAAATCCGATTTTTCACTCCAGATGTTCAAAGCTGGATGTCACAATACCTTTCAAGTTAATCAAAACCAGCTTTTGTAATTAGCTTGCAGCATCAGATGGGGACGGGACACCCTTCAGAAACAGGTTCTGATAATAAACCCATTAGGCAGGTTTTGTTTCCAGTAAAGGAGATGGCCTGTAATTAATTCCTCTCCGAACAGAAACAAGGTGAGCAGATGGCTTAACCCCCCGAAATAGATGCACTATTTTTGCAAAAATAGATCACAGCAGACGCCCCGGGTCAGGTTTCAGAAGTACTTGGGGCGCTCACACGTTGTCGCCCGCCTGAGCTACCCGAAGAGATGCCGCAGGTGGGGGGGAGACGGGGTGCCCGCGCCGCGGCACAGCCGCTGCACCCCACCAACTCTGCTTGTGCATGGGAATAACCTCACAAGTGCTGGCAACCAGCTGTGCCCGCGCCGAGCGTCTGAAGGTCTTTCTCTCCGGTTTTAGTGCACGAGATGGTTTTGATTCATTTTTGCCCAGTTCCCCCGGTGCACCCGCTCGCCATGCCGGAGCATCGCTCAGCACCTTGCTGCGCGCCAGGCCAGTCCCCGTCCGGCTTTGAAGTGCCGTATCAAGTCATTTCTCCTCGCACACATATGGACAGCAGTAAGTGGAAATTCCTCCCCAAAGCCTTTAGTTTGCTCACAGCTCTGCCTGACACCCCCAAAATAGCACAGCATCCTGTTCAGCCCCTCTGGGGCGCAGACCTTCCCGGGCAGATCTGTCATTTGCATTGATAATTAGCTGCTGGGAGCATCGCATGGATAATTAGCTCGCTGGGGGCATGCCCTCACCTCTTGCATTTCTCTCAATGGGCATTTTCTTACACAAACGTTTACGGGGAGCAGTGGTCTGGGCTTGCTTCATTTAGATGTGGGCGAGCTGGGCGTACCTGGGGGCAGTGGGGATTCTCCCCGCCCGCACTCAGCATCCTGGCAGCTCTCTCCAAAAAGCGAGCGGTTCCCAGGCGGCAGCCCAGGGAGCTGGGCTGAGGGCTCAGGAGGCGAGAGCTCGGCTCCTGGCAGGGGGAGCTGGGGGTTTGAAAGCAAATAAAAACGCATTTCTGTAGTACATGGAGTGCTGGTGGGACCTGCTGCAGCTGGAGTCCTGGTCATGGTCATCACCTTCCCCCTGCAAAACAGACATTCCTGGGCATCTCCACAACGCCCACGCTTGCTGGCCGTATCGGTGGTCGTTTCACACCAGTGAGAGGACAAGGAGCAACTGGCACAAGTCAAAATACAAAGAACTCCTCTTTAATCCTTATCATTTCTTTTTTTAATTGTGAGAGTGGAACAAGTTATCCAGAGAGGCTGTGCGCTCTCTGTCCTTGGATATATTCCAAAGCTGTCTGAACATGGTCCTGGGCAACTAGCTCCGATTTATCTTGCTGGAGACTGAGGGCAAGGCTAGGTGATATTCCAGAGAAGCCATATGCACAGACAAGCTTTGCTGGGGCCGGCCGTCTGGCTCTGTGGGTTTCCTAAGCCTGCGGGAGCCAGTCCCTGCACAGAGCTGCTGCCCGCTGCTCCTGCCCTGCCAGAGCCAGACAAGGAGACGGAGCAAAGCACAGCTGGGCAGGGATGCTCAGCCACAGGAGCAACCCGTCCTGTTCCCAAAGGCAGGGGTAAACTGAGTCACAGGGTGTCACAGTCTGGGACCGGTGCTCTTTGGGGCAGGGAGTTTTCAGGGGGAAGGCAGAGGGGAAATAATAAGATGGGAGATCCGAGCCTTGTGGCTGCTGTGGGCTGGGTGGTGCTCAGCAAAGCCAAGCCAGAGCTAGGCTGGGACAAAATAGGGAAATGATCTGAAAATAGCCCGAGTCTACCAGGAAAGACCTGCTGGGAGCTCTTTGCACAGCCCGAGCCTGGATGTGTGCCCCGACTATCACGTAAACAGCTCCAGGAAAGTCGGGTGGGATCCAGCTCCATGCCCCCTCTCGGAGGGGAAAATGCAACCCAGCCAAGGCGGGCACATGGGCTCACTGGGCGGATCTGGCCTCACGCAACCTTACCACGTAGCTTGAGTGCTGCCGGGGATTTGTCCTGCCTTTGCGCTGCACTCGCCCGCTTTGCGGAGCTCTTTGGGCCTGCCCATCCGTGCCCTGGGTGCAAGGACATGGCAAACGGTGGCCGAGGACAGTGTCATCGCTCCTGGTGCCAGGGCCGCGCTGCACGGGGTGGGCATCCCGAGGGAAAACCTGCCATTGCCTTCCCCACCATTTGACCGGGGCAAATAGCCTGCGCCTGGTGCTGCGATGCTCCACGCCGCGGGCTGGGCTGGCTGTGCCGGGGCCGGGCTCCGTGGAAATGAAGGTGGAGGATGCAGCTTGCTGCCCGCCTGGTTTGCGGATTTAAAATTGTGTTTTTCTGGCTGGGTTCATGACTCAGCGGTTGGAGTTTGGCATCTGAAAGCGGGCTGGCAGCGCCGGCGACAGGGGCCAAATGCGGAGGTTTGCTGGGAGCCCCTGTGCCCCGCGCGGGGACGGAGCCAGGCAGGCGGCAGACAGACAGCCCCGGCTGCCACACGGACGCTTGATTCAATTTGTGCGGGACAGACATGAAAATGATTTGCAATGCCTTCTCTTCCTCAGAAATCCTTGTATTAATCTCTTTTAAAAGTGCCTTTGAGTTTGTTCTCAGGTCAAGAGTAATGAAGGTAATTATGGAGGGACTCTGAGCTCTGACATAAAACAAAAGCCAACCAGAAAGCCATTTGGTGATTACGCATTTCTATTTCAATCTTTTTTCCACATATCCCTCTTTCTAACACGGTTATCAGAAGCCAAGTTCACAGGATTCGAGCGCAGCCAAAGTAAACAGGCCAAGAATTTGGAAAGTCATTCATCTTAATCCAACAAAAGGGCAATAATCCAATTTATTGGACATGAATGCTTTGAATTTTGCCGGCTAAATAGGACGGTGTGGCAGTGCCTGGCCTGCCAGCCAAAGGAGAAGGGGCAGCAAGGGCCACGGGCAGCCCTGGGATGGCCTCCCGTGGGCTGGCAGTAGCTTTTCTATCGCTGCACGGCAGCTGGGATGGTCGCCAGCATCCCCCAGACATGGGCTTTGCCACCCGGGGCTAGCGGCTTCCTGAGGAGCCGCAGCAGAGCAGGCTCCGCACCTTTCACCCCTGCGCTGCCATGGCTTTTCTGCCCACCCTCTTTCCCCCCATGGCCGGTTCTCCTGCTCACCCTTTCCTCATCTCATTGCACGGTATTTGCCCATCCCTCCTCTCAGGGACCTGCCTGGTGTGTTGTCCTCTGCACACAAAACATCCCCCAGCACTGCAGGTCAGTGCCACCTCTCTGCAGCACCCACAGGTGCCCAGGGGTCTGCATCACCCGTGCAGGTCTGCATCACCCACGCAGGTTTGCATCACCCACGCAGGTCTGCATCACCCACGCAGGTCTGCAACACCCACGCAGGTCTGCATCACCCACGCAGGTCTGCATCACCCACGCAGGTTTGCATCACCCACGCAGGTCTGCAACACCCACACAGGTCTGCATCACCCATGCAGGTCTGCATCACCCACGCAGGTCTGCA
>WEKW01010470.1:167010-192042 GCA_013389905.1 Sula dactylatra
CACCCACGCAGGTCTGCATCACCCACGCAGGTTTGCATCACCCACGCAGGTCTGCATCACCCGTGCAGGTTTGCATCGCCCGTGCAGGTCTGCAACACCCACGCAGGTCTGCAACACCCACGCAGGTCTGCATCACCCACGCAGGTCTGCATCACCCGTGCAGGTTTGCATCACCCATGCAGGTCTGCAACACCCGTGCAGGTCTGCAACACCCACGCAGGTCTGCAACACCCACGCAGGTTTGCATCACCATCGCCATCGCCCGTGTGTCTGCATCCCCCACAGGAGTTTGCATTGCCTGCACGGATTTGCATCGCCCACGTGGGTCTGCATCCCCAACACGGGCTCGCATCCCCCGCGTGGGTTTGCATCGCCCATGTGCTGCACCCTCAGCTGAGCACCATCACAAGCCTCCCATACCACCTCTCCTGCCTGGGCCACCTTCCCAAAAACCTCTGCAAACCCCCGCATTCCTATTCTCCCGCACCTCTGCCGGCGTGCCGGGCCCACCATCTGTCAGGGCAATATCTCTTTGTTCCCTGGCACTCCCCACCTTGTGCCATCTTCCTCTTGGATTTAATTCATCATCTCTTTGGCGCAGGGGCTGCTGGGTGCTTTGCAGCCACTTCTGCTCGTTTTTAAGGAGTTCAGCTCTTGCTAATGGATGTCTTTGGGGTAAGCGGGCAGTGGCAGTGCTCCTAGGTGGAAACTGAGCTCAGAAGTGGCTTTGGTGGCTTTGAAGCTCTGCTCCATACTGCCTCCACCTGACCTCCTCCTCTGTGCATGCCCCACAGCGGGCGGTGAGGAGCCCGCTAGCATCTCATAGCCTGCCAAGGTGAAGTGGGGACAGCGGTGCCGCTTTGCTGAGCCTGAGCCACGTGTGTGACACGGCTCCCCCGTGACAACAGGCGGTGCAGGCGGAAAACCGCAGCCCGTCGGGAGGGAAAGCATGGCAATGTCAGTGCAGTCACGGGGAGGCTGCAAAACAGATACAGCAGCTGATAAAGTGGTAGGTAAACAAATCCATGAGTATTAAAGTTTAGGCTCTAGTAATTAGTGGAGAAGTACAGGATAATAAGCACAGCAGGATGTCCCTCAAGGTACTTTAGGCTCCTACTGTGTTTATTATCCAGTATCAGTATGGAAATATATGCCTGACTACATTTATGGTGGCATTTAGAAGTTTAAAACAGACTCGTACGCTCAGGAAGAGGTTACTAAATGACTCGCCCTCCGAGGTCTTTCTGCCGGTTACCGTCCCGCGGCTCCACACGTGCCGGCGTGTGCCGGTGGGGTGGGCTGGCACCGCGGTGCCCAGGCGGGGCTGAGCGGGACGGGGGACCCTGGCACGGTGCTGTCCCCGTGGAAGCGGGGAGCGAGGCGTTTTGCCAGCGTGGCAGAGCAGAGCAGAGCAGAGCAGAGCATCCTCCCCTCCCTCCCAGGTGCCCCCAGCACAGCCCCACGCTTCTGCCCGCCGGAGGGGGAGGCGAGCGTATCTCCCACCTGCAAACCAAACCCGGTGCTCCCCAGCAGAGCAAGGAGGGACGGGTGATTTTGCAAAATGACAGCACCGAGCACGTTTGCTGTTTCTAGCAAGGAAAACACTGCTTTCCGATGAGCTAACCCCGGCGGGGGTCCGGACCCGAACACGTGCGTGCGGTCCCCACCCGCGGGTTCCTGGCACACGCATGAACCAGTTGCACCTCCATCCCCGCCTGCCCAAACAGCTGGGTCCTGCCGGGCTGGACCGCGCTAGATGGCACTGTGGGATGCAGCAGGCCGAGGTTCACTTTTTGACACACATCTGTTATTCCCTGCTGCCGCATGATCGCCGGCTACACCGTGCGGCGCTGATGGAGAGCTGTCCCAGGCTTTCTTGTGGCTGTACCCTGGGTGGTTTAGATCTAGCAAGAGGATTGTTATTATTTATTTTTTTTTTTTAAGACACTCTTAATCTAGCTTGGGATGTCTGCAGCTTTGCAAAGCAGTGAAATGCATGGGAGTTCTGCTGTAGTGATGGATCTGGCTGCACATACCCTCGGCATCGTTTCGAGCCTACTTTGTGCTGCTGGATTTTCTTCCCACTCCTTTCCGAAATGCTCAGGTAACGCACACAGACCCTGTTATTTCAGAGAAGGGCCTGTCAGTATCCTGAGATTATTCCCTGCCAGGAAAACGCAGTGAGGAAAAATAAAAAGGCAGCAAAAGGAAAGAAAAAGGCTGTTAAAATAGCCATAGTGAGGGTGAGCCGTGTGAATAAACAGGATTACTGCAAAAGCACAACGTGAAAACTTGACTTAGAGAGAAGAAGAGCCGAACCCAGCCCCAGCCCGTCCCCGGGGGCAGCTGCGGCCGGGCCAGCCCCGCACCGAGGTCCAGGGCACGGAGGGAGATGGGGCGGCTGCATCCCCCGAGCCGGACCTGCCGACGCCAGGCGAAGCCGGGTCGCTGCGGTCTGGGGTCTGGCCCACGCGCTTGCGCATCACCCTGGCACAGGGTTTGGGGTGAGGTGGCCGTCCCCATGCCACCCCCCCACCGCTGCGACCCCTCCGTCGGGTGATGCGTCCCAGCAGCATCAGTCCCCGGGTCGGGCAGCATCCTGCCAAGGTCCAGCGAAGCAATGCCCTGCCCGTGGGGCTGGGGGGTCCTGCACCCCGGGGGGGTCCGTGCCCACCGCCCCAGCCTTCCCCTTTCCACATGGCTCCCCTGAGCTCAGCCCCAGGCCCTGCAACAGGCTTCTAATTGGTCACAGGTCGTAAATCATGATAATAATAGTGTGCTGGGAGGCAAAGGAGCATCATTTTGCGACTGCAGGCAGGAGAGCAGGGCGTGCTTAGTGTTTCCAAGGACAACAACAACAACAAATACAATCAAAAGACTGCGAGTATGTTGGAGTAAACGACCCATCTGTAATTGTTTTCTTATTGTGTTTGATCATGGTGGGGATGGTAGGAAGGATTGATCGCTCCATATACTTAATACCTTTTATTTGTTGGGGGACAAGGTAAAAGACAGATCTGTGGAAAGAGGGAATATAGAAATTTTAACCGCAATGAATAAGCAGAACAAATGTATTTCCCCTGGTCCTCTCTTAATTTTATTTGTGTCAGTCTATTTGCCGTGGGAAGTCTGCCTGAATCCCAAATTATTTTAGTTAGTTAATCTGCTCAGTGCCAGTTTATTCTGCAAACAGTCTCTGTAAATCCCAAATAATTGTAGTTAATCTGGTCAGTGCCAGCCTATTCCGTGGGCAGCCCATGTAAATCCAGAGATCCATCAGTTAAATTAGGTCAGCGCATTTTAATCAGAGTAGAGGTCATGCAATGCCCTGCTCCGCCGCGCCTCGGCCGCTGCCCCGGCACACGGCACGCACATGCCAGCTCCAACACAGACGCCGGCAGACCTGGCAGGCGGGCAGAGACAGCTGCCTGTGTTCTGAGAGGCAGAGGAGGTGAAACCGCAGCTCTTCAGCCCAGGGGTGCTGGGGGGGGTCCCCCGGTTGCTGGGGGGGGGTCAGGGATGGGAAGGGTGAGAGCTGCTCCCCTGCAGATCCCCATCCACCGCCTTGGCTCCCCGCAGCGAGGGTGTGCGAGGGCATCACCTCTGCTGCGGGAGCTCGGCAAGTTTTCTGGGGAAGCAGCCCTTGCTTGTCTTATTTTTTCATATTCTTTCCGGAGCATCCGGAGGTGGCTGCTTCCGTGGGCAGGATGCAAGGCAGAGCCTCGGTGTGGCCCTGCGTGGCTGGTCTCGGGGGTGAATCCACATGGCTTCAGCCCTGCGAGCCGCTGCTCATGGGCATGTGTTGGGCACCCGCTGCTGCTGCTGGGGCAGCCCCGGGAGCTGGGTGCCCTGCGCCTTCTGCCTGGATTTTAACCAGCCCCTGCAGCACAGAGAGAGAAGAGGGTATAGCAAAGGCCGGGGTAAATCCAGAAATATAAATGGAAGATTTTAGATTTATTTTTTTTTTAGAACTCTCACTTGGATTTAATGAGGGTTTATGCTCAAGAAATCTGGCAGTTCCTGTAACTCCCTGAAGTTTCTTGTTCGGATGCAGAATTCTCTCACTGCGCGTTGTGCCGGACCCTTTACAAGTGACAACGCTGGTTTTCCATGCTGCAGATATGCAGCCAGCTATGAGAGATGGGATTAGACAAATCACACGCTGTCACCAGCGGGAGCATGGCAAGCTAGCAGGGGGGCTCAGATGAGAAAGCAGTCGACGCCCGGTGCTCACAGGACTTACAGAGCCATCCTCTGTTGCACATCAGATTATGGTGTGGAAATACCCCTAAATACTCGGGATCTTCCCGACTGTGTGATGCACTTTAGACCAGCAACTTTAAAAGCCTCTCCTTTTTTGAGCTGGGGCTATGGATGTGCTTACTGCCTGCAGAATCCCAGCTTGAAACTCTCATCAGGGCCAGGGCTGCTCCTGCAAACTCAGGCAGAGCCTTCAATGGCTCAGAAATGAAGGAGCATCTGAAGAGCTAAACTAAGCAATATCATTTGCAAAATGACTTGGCAATTGGCATTAATCCCAGAATCTCCACGAGAACATGGCCACGACAAGCCCTTTCGACTTGGCTGGATGCTCTGTTTACTTGCAATGAAGCCAGTCAGACTAAGGAAATATTGCAGAGCTGGAGCATCTTCTTGGCCAGAGGTAACAGGCCAAATCCATCCCCAGTAATTATTAATGAAATGTCTGGTGCTGGTCTCTCCATATAACGCTGCACAAGTTTGCCTTGAAAAGTCATTGGAAAATACACATTTACTTGCCCAAACCCATCTGCAGGATAATTAAGGTACAAGAAGAGATGCCACGGGGACTCTCACATGCAGGAAAACCAAAAAGGCTTTTTGCTGAGGCAGGTTTCTCCAGGGAGTTGGACAGGACAGGGGATGGGGGACGGGGGACGGGGAGGTGGAGGCAAGTGCAAGAAGGAGGGCAGCGGCTCGCTCCAGGGACAGGCAGATGAAAGAGGGCAGCGAGCCAAGGCCTGGAGCAGGAAGGAAACAGGAGGAGCAAACCAGAATATTAGGAAGCACAACCAGAGCAGGAGGGGAAATGAAGGGTGAGCAAGTTCAGCAGAGTCACATAAGGTTGAACCTGGCCCAACATAAATTAGGATGGCACTCTGCTCCAGCTGCTGCAAGCTCCAAATCCAGTATTAGCAGAGCTGTTAGAAGAAAACACATGAAAACACTACTGGAGTCACACTGTCCATAAATTATGATTGTAATTCAAAAGCTATCTAAGGTGACTAGGATTTCCATTACAAACCCAAACCACAAAGCTCTGCTGGGATCCCTGTCACAACAAACTCAAACGGACCTCCTTGGGAAATATTTTATAAGGTCCAAAATCTTTTGTTGTAACTGGAAGGAGAAGTGTCTGATTTTTTTTTTTTTTTTTTCATGTGGAAAAAACTTTTAAAACACAAACTTCAGCAACTTTTTCTGTGACCTGTTGCAAAACTATTTTTTACTTTATTGCTGTTAAAACTCTGATGGTAAGCTTGCAGAATGCACCACCCCTGTGGTACCCGAGAGCGTCCTCTACGTTCCCGGTTTCCTGCGATCCCTCCAACTCACCCACCAGCTCCTGCTCCTCCGGCAGCCCCCAGGGAGCCCAGCTCTGCTGTCAGTCGGGTGGGCTGTGCCTCCAGCCCCAGGGAGGCCAGAGCTGCACAAGGCCCTGCAGCTTCCCAAACGTTCGGACAAGCCTCATCGTGGTCAAATTAAGGAGCACAGCAAACCGTCAAAGGAACTTGGTTTTCTGCGAAGACCTCCCGGTTAGTTCCTTGGCTAAAAACAGTGTGATCCCATTGGAGTCAATGAAGCTGAAGTCCTCTGCACCAGCGCAGACTGTGAGAAGAGACGTAGGTAGGGCTGAGCTCAGCTCCAGCAGAACGAAGAACCGCTGTTTTGATTAATTTTCACCTTTGGCAAAAATCCCGGCATGGCCTCACTGCCGTTTATGAACCATGTTATGGTCCTTGGGTGAAAGGGGCTCATCAGGGGAAGGTATTTGTTTCTTATTTATCACAACTGCGTTTGCTGTCCCCATCGCCACTGGTTTTCTTCCTGTTTGGAAGACTATTTGGGGACTATTAAAATAGGATTGTTTAGTTTGACTTGTAACCCAGGAGGAGTAAGTGATTCCACACCTCTTGCTTCACAAAATAAAAAAAAAATGGAATAAAATCAGTGCTGATGGACTATGTGACAGCTTTACTAAACTGACACAACGACATCCTGGTTCCCAAGTCCTGGATCGGTGCAAAAATCACCCTGAAAATGTCCTGTGCCTGATCCGTCCACTCGCTGACCCTTTGCTGCATCCTTTCCTCCATTCCCTTGAAGATTAATTACCCCCAAAGGAAGATTTTGCAACCGTACAAGGCAAAAAAAGTTCATTTGCTCAATGCCGCTGCCGCACCAAAGCGGAGAGGCAGGAGGATCATGCCCTGTACCTTCATCCCCTTCCACTTAACCTGGGGTCTGCCGGGAGCAGCCGCTCAGCGAGGGGCCGGGGTCCTCCCGGCTGATACAGAAGTGGCAGGAGGATCCTCCCTTCGCTGAAAAAAGTCGTTGTGGGGAGGGGGGGAAGGGAGATCATCCCAGGATGAGAGCTTTTAGAAGAGGATGCTACTCTGGAGGTCAAACCACCGAGTGATTTTTTTTTCCTAATACAAAAACCTTGGGCAGATGTTTTCACCTTTCTGCAGGAAAACTCCCAGAGATGCTGGGGCAGCGCTGGGTGTACTGGAGAGCCGCGGCCACGCTAGAAAGCCCTTACAGCTACCATAAGGAGGTGAAGCTGGCGTCAGCCATAGCAAACAGTAAGAGGTTAAGGCACAAAAATCAGAATTCAATAATAAAAGCAGAAGGCTGCAGCTCCTCCTGCCTCGTTCTGCTAAGGAAAACATTTTTCTTTTTTTTTTTTTTTTTTCATTTCATTTTAATTGTGTTTAGATGCCAAGCCGGGCCCTCGTCTGGTCTAGCTCAGAGAGCTGCCTGGCGCGGGGTCTGAAGCTGGGCACGTGTCGGAGCGTGACGCTGGCGGGGACGAGAGCCTCGCTGGGACAAGAGCTGCGGAGGCGACTTTAACCGCTCTCACATCACCCCCCAGCCACGGGCTTTGCCTGCCCAGGCAGGTCCAAAGGCAGATTTCCAGCATGGAGACGCAGCCGGGGAGGAACTCCCCTGTTTTTCTCTTTTGCTGCTCGCCCGGGGGTGCCGGGGGGTGGCGAGAGGGTGAGGTGGCACCCGGCTTTCCCCACCTACAGACCACCGACGAGAGCATCCGTGCACTCCGGGGACTTCCCAGGGAGAGAACGTGTTTCAGGAGCTGCTCCTCCACTCCAGAGGCTTCGACTTCCCACACGCAGGGCAGGGACCTCCCCGGGCTCCTTTTCCCCAGGCTTTACCTCCAAGCTTTGGCGGGGCACAAGGCACAGCACTCGTGGGGGGCAGCTCTGGGGATGCTGCTGCTGAGAACGTGATGTGCAAAGCTGCGGGCAGCCTGACAGGCTGCACCTCCTCATCCTCGTGGCGTGGCTTTCCCAGGCTCTAACTTCGGGAGAGGCAGCGCTCAGCTAAGGCTGCCCGACATCCGCGCCCGCGCAGCCTTCTGCTGCCAGCCCTGCTGCCAGGTCTCCCCACGGTCCCCGCACGGACCCAGCTCCCGAGGGACCGCCGGGGCCCCTCATGTGGGTACTTCGTAGCCACCGAGCCATTCCTTTATCTATTTATTTGTTTATTCCTCTCTGGCTTTGGCGAGACCTCCCCTCCATATCTATAAGGAATTATCAAATAAAGCACACTTCACATTAAATCAAAGGAACATTTGAACAGCCAGATTTAATAACACAAAATAAAGTCTTGTGGAAACCCACACACAGCTGTGGAAACCCCAAAATAAATCAATTTTCAAGTGGCTGCACAGGAGCCAGGGAGCAATTTTTTTCAAATTGCTTTTTTTCTAATATAACAAACCCCTGCCCAAGGTTGTGCTGCAAATGGGAAAAGAACATGCTCATTTTCTTATCAATACACTATTGTAAAGAATGATAATCAGCCACTTCAACATCACTATCATGGTTTTTACATCTATTCTTCTGTTTCCCCGAAGTAGAAGGCAAGTGGAAG
This sequence comes from Sula dactylatra, assembly GCA_013389905.1. NCBI lineage: Eukaryota > Metazoa > Chordata > Aves > Suliformes > Sulidae > Sula > Sula dactylatra. The sequence continues at coordinate 175,165 of WEKW01010470.1, forward strand.
AATTAATTAACACAAGATTGGATTAGGGCCCATTGATTTACAATGTATTTCAGACAAGTATGTGTGATCAGAGCAGAAGAACATATAAATAAAAGTAGGGATGTGTCATTGAGGCATCTGATTTGTTTCCAAAGTTTTATAATTTAACCCTCTGTAGGCAGAGACACTGCAGAGGGGGGAGAAAGACAGAGCGAGCCACGTCCAGAGGGACGGAGGACCTGGTCCCGGGCTATGCTGGGTCCCTGGAAGGGCTGGCAAATGCCAGAACACACATCTTCATCGTTGTCTTTGAGAACCTGAGTCCTAAGGACTGGAGAGATACCAGAAACCTGGAAAATGGAAAACAAGATTTCTATCCTTAAAATAGGAAAAAACCCAAGGAAGAGCAGAGATATTACGGAACCGTCAGCTCAGCATCAAGTTGCAGAAAAGTACTGGAGCAATTAATCAAAGAATTTTTAAGGAACAAGGAGATGAGTAACAACTACTATGGATTTGTCACGAATAAATCACGTCAAACCAATCTAACTTCATCGTACAGCAGGGCAGCAGGCCTCGTGCGCGGAGGAGAGGCTGCGGATGTCATACGTCTACGCTCTGGCAAGGTTTCTGATTCGAGCGTACCGAGGGAGCACAGCCTAGAGGGAAGTGCTACGGAGCAGGTGGAGACTGGAGGACCATAGCCAAGGATGAGTTTGAAGGCTGTCTCCATGGGAGTACGTAGCCAGCGAGTTTCCCAGCCGTGGTGCGGTGCAGGGGGACCGGAGCAGGCGTACGAAACGGGCAGGAACCGCAAGCCAAGAAGGCAGGGTCGGAATTCAAAGCGACTTTCCCAGGTTGGAGACACGGCGTGGACGACGGGGGCTGGTGCCGAGCGCAGGCAGCTCTGGGTGCCGGGGCCGGCTGCGAGGGATGCGCGGGGCCGGGACCGGGAGCATCTGGTGAAGCTGCGGTTGTGCAGCGGAGGGAGAGGGGCTCCTCGGACCATGTGCTGAACACACAGCCCAGCGCTGCTCCGCTGGGGAGAAGGGACACCACGCCGGGCTGGACGCACTGGCGTGCTGCTAGGGAGGCACAGGAGGAAATCCTTCCTCTCCCCTGGGTACTGCTAGGACCTCGGCTGGAGGACGGTGCCGGCTTTTGGGCGCTGCACCTCAGGAAAGATGTGGAGCAGCTGGAGGGAGACCAGAAGAACATGGCAATATGCTGCATGTAAAGCTTGACCTGCAAGGACAGACCGTGAATACCTAACTGAGCCTAGGGAAGGCAGGATGCTCCGATACAAAAAAAGACTGAAGAAAAAAAAGAAAACCTTGTCTCCCCCTCTGATTTATGTATTTATTTGACAGTGTTTTCTCAACCATATTGTCTTCTTCTGTTTCTTTCAACACTCATTGTCTCTCTTGAGCAGACAAGTTTGTGTTAGGCAATCAGCCTCTTATACAGCAGTGTTTGGGAGATCTGGAATGAAAACACGGCGATGCAGAGAGCCTGACCTGGGTCTCTGGGAGCTGGCTGTATTAGCTGGTGGAGAAGAGACCTACGGAGATGAATTCATGGCCGTGCCTGTATTTTAAGGTCTGCTTGACTTCAGCGGGCCCATCCCAATGCTGCTACGGGGTCATGGTCCACACACCCGTCAGCTTCACTGCCCAAGCGCTCAGCTCCGCAGGCATCCAGGGCCAGCCCCGCTGCTCTGAGCGCACCTTCTAATCTTCGCCCGAATTTCCAGTTTCCCTGCAGGCTGGTACTTCGCCATTTGGGGGCTTTAGGCATTGTCTGCCCTTTTCTCCTTACCTCTCCTTCTGGGGGCCTGTGCCGGTGCGGGGCCAGGGATGCTGCCCCGGAGCTGGCGATGCTCCGTCCACAGGTCCCACAGCCAGCGCCAGCTCTCTGGCGGGCAAGGCACTACCTAATGCTTTGCATGTGTTCATGCTCTTGCAAAGGNAAAATAGATTGCAAAGTGCTTCATTATCCCCCTCCTTACACTCCCACCCCTGGAATTTGTGGTTTCTTTTACTGGGTCTTTTTTCTCCACATATCCCACATGGTCACCAGCGCTGTGATACATCTGTATGGGAATGTGTTAGTCATATTCAGCTTTTAATTACATGATACGGTATAATGCTATTCATATCCCGAGAGAGTTGTTCTTTCTACTATAAATATAGTCTCTTACATGTTTCACTTATGAAGCAATTTCTGGAGTAAAATGGTTGGAAATATCCTTACTCATGCTATGTTTTTATGCCTACAAAGTCTCTGTGCGATGGCAGGAGCGTCAATGTTTGATGTCAAATACTTCTGATAAATGGCTTGAAGAAGGATACTCGGCTTTTTCATAAAAAAAAAGATGACATGAGCAGGCTGTGGAACCTCATCCTTCTGCAGACCCACTGACCACCAGCTGAGAGCTGTGCATTTTAGTCGAGGCATCGGTACAACTGCCATAAGCCACGGCTACCAAAGACCAAGCGGCAGCACCGCCGTGCCGGGGAGGGGGTGAGCGCTGCCAACCCCAGCCGGGGATGGGCCGCAGGGCACGGGCACGCAGGGATGGAAATCCCGCAGGCACGGGGCGTACTGCCGCTCCTGCAACGACCAGCCTAGTCGTTTGGTCCCTAAAATTCAGTGTTTAACTAGTCCCTGTTAAATAAGCGGTTTCACCTTCGCAGCAGTGGACCTCTTGTTAAATTCAGTGGGTAAAATGTTAAGCAGAGATAGAGAAGTCGGGTCAAGCTCACTATTAGCTCGTGTGCCATGTCCCTGCTGAAATCAAGGGGTTTGGCCCAGAAGTAGTTGATCGACAGGCTGAGGATTGCACATTATAATCCCACGCTCACACGTCTGCAGAGAAGTGCCTCTAGTCTATAGGTGGCTTGCATTCAGCCAGCATTCAAATCCTAGTGAAAATTAAGTTCTACATACATATACAAATAAAAATCCTACATCTCTACGTATCCTCTTTCTAATCTATTCCTGCACTCAAACGATGAAGTGCATAATCAGTCTAACAGGCAATTTGCTGCTGTTGCTGCAAGTTTCTGGCCGCAAAGGAGGGCCATGAATTAACACCCTCGGCAGCTCAGCGTGTGCCTTGCCTTCAGCCACGGCCACGCGGGCCCTGCAGCCAGCTGATGCTCAGCCTCCCACTTGCTCCTCGTCCGGCGCTGTACACGCTCTAAATTACTCATTAGGAAGGAAGTATGCAGAGAGATATCCTTCTGCCTGATGCAGCGCTAGCTTTCTGCCGGCCGTGTGCTTCGCCAGAGCTTCCCCGTACTGCAGGTGCCTGCGGTCCCGCTGGTCCCCAGGAGCACAGCCGTGGGCAGAGGCAGCCGGCGCTGCTCCGAGAGCCCACGGCACGCCCGGGTCCGGCAAAGCCGGACATTAAAGAGTCTCACCAGACACTTGCGCGGACCCAAATACAGCGGGCTCAGGCTGGCGGGTGCTGAGCAAGCTTGGGTTCCTCCCTGCGGACAGCCCCCATGCTGGTGCTGCTCTTTGTGTGCCTCTCTCGCTGCATCACGCGTAGAGCTGCCGGAAGCCTGTGCTAATTGGTACCAGACCCTGACGGTCGGGGATGGCTGGGGCTGATGCATCACAGCGCTGAAGCATTCAGGTCCTGTCCTTTACGCCTTGTGTTCAGAGGGGACAGCAGGCGAAAGGGATGGCGAGGGACCCGTGGCAGGTTGGGGCACGGTGGCTGTGCCCAGCAGGGACCCCTTGCCTGGCACCCTCCTGCCAGCACCCATCTTCGCCCCCCCCCCCGGCAGCCTCGGGGCGAGTATGAGTGTGAGACGGGAACCGAGCCCTAAGCTGGACAAATCTCGCAGCTCTACAAACTAAGACCAGATTTAGATAAAATAGGAACAAGCTGGGATGCAGAGCCAGGGGTTAAGACAAATGTAAGACAAACCCTTTGAATCCAATTCCGACTTTCTCGTAAAGCTCCCACTGAAATCAACGGCTGTTTTGGACAGAGCATTTGTTTCCCATTAGCTTTAGTTGTTGATGTTTCCGTACTCCTCGAGTCCAGGCAGGACGAGACACAGGCGCTCGTGGTGTTGCACATCAAGCAGCCAGGTTTGGGGTGCATCGCCGGCCCCTCGTCAGGAATGAGCTCGTTCAGGATACAGACGCTTCCAGCCGTGCTGGGTCGATGTGCACATCACACCTCTCTCTCTCTGCTTTAGATCAACCCACCTCACGGGCTTTTTTTGGCCATTTTTAAAATCAAGGTTGACAAAATTAAGTATTTGGGGTTGTGGATGAAAGAAGAAATCTGCTAGACAGTTTAGGCCAGGCTCACCTCTGGGGTTGGGAGATCTACTCTTTGAACTGTAGATGAACTAGTCGATATTAGCGGTGTGTCTTAGCACCTATTTTTATTCTGAGCCTAGCCCAGGCCCCCGATCTTATCCTGGGGTAACTCTTGGCTTTGAGAGCACTCGCCTGACCTTGCAGCGCTGGCAAACGGCAGGACCTATCTCTGTTGTCAATGGCTGCATTCGGCCTTAAACCACAAAGATTTTTGAAAATTTGCTTTGAACCTCCCTCCAGATTAGCAGGGTGTAACTAAAGGGCGTTTTTGGTTCTTACTGATCGCTACAAAAAATGTTATCTTTTTCCCTTGGGAGCCATGACCGTCAGCTGAAGCGTTGCTGAACAACGGCCCCAGATATTCTGATTCCCTTGAGAGCGAGAAGTAAGTGGTCTGATGTGCACAAAAAAAAAAAAATCTTAAAAATGGTTCTTGACATACGAGCGCTACATGAGACCACTGCCCAAGTTTGCCAAGCAGCTCCCCGAGGGGGACTCGTGCCCCTGCGGAGCGGGTGTTGGGGGAGCAATGCCGCCCACGCTGCCTGGGAGCGATGCTTTCCGTAATAGCACCTTGCAAGGCTCTGGGAGATGTTCTCCTACTCTCTGCTCACTCACCCGCTCCTGCAGCATCACCAATCCTTCTCTGCTCTGCATTCGCCCATCTCCCTTTCCTTTTCTTTCTGTCTCTCTAGGAGCACTTCTGCCCACCCACGGCGCCGTTCCCGCCGTCCGGCACACCTCCTGCCCACCAGCTGCCTGCCCGCCGTCGGCCCCGGTGCCCTCCGCGGGGTCTCCTTGCTGCCTCTCGGGATGGCCCTGGCATCCCCCTGCCCTGGCCTCCACCTTCTCTCTTTACTATCGCACACCGGGTTGCTACCAGCCCTTTCACTTGGCCTTTGCGAAGACGTTCAGGGCTCAGAGGAAGGGGCTGAAAGGACGTGAAAATTTTACAAACCCTTAAGAGACCCTTTCCCCCTGGTCACCCCAAGCCCCGCTTCATCCCGGTCCCCCCACTCTCTCCCCGCTGCTGTGGGGCATCTCGGAAGGACACGCCGGGCTGAGCCTGCCTCCTGCCCTTGCAATGCCGCGCGCTCCTCTCCTGACCTGCAGTCCCAGCCCCCTTCCCCAAATCCTCCTGCCTGACCCGTGCCCCCCACCCCCAGCTAACAACCCCCCTGCCCCATACGGGGTTCAGCTGGCCGAGCACTGCCCTTTCTCCCCATGCAAATTTCCGAATAAGTGGCAATCTTCTAGCCTGATGTCTTCCCTATTTTTCATTTCCTGAGTTGTTTTAAGAACTTGCACCTGTGTAATAACCGAATACCAGGTTAAAATTGATACCAGCCTTCCAGGAGGTTGCTTGACCCACCCTGGCTTTAAATGTAATCTTTGAATGGATAAATTTTAGACCTTAACATGTATTTTCTCCGTTGGAAATATGCCATGTGTTTCTGACATGTAGGAGAATACTGGATAAATATTAACGTGAAATAAACCTGTGCCACTACCAGACTTCCTTAAACAAGTATTTGCTAGCAAGTAACTGAAAAAGGAGATGGGAGGGAGGAGAGAGGACGATAACGCACTGAACATCCACAAACCTCAAACCTATTTCAATCCCCAAGTCACACCTCAAACCGCGCTGCGGGAATGCAAGACCCCAAACGCATTCACGTGCAAGTGAGGGGGCTGGAATAGCCCCCGCGAAGGTGGTCCTGCAGCCTCCGAAGGCGGCGTGAGGCTGCAGCGGCAGCAGAGCTGGGATGACGCTGGATGCCAGGATTCGGCTTTTCACGGATGCGCTGCTGCTGGGTCCAGAGCTGGACCAGCCAGCCAGCCTGGGGCGCGTGGACCCCGCCAGCTTCCTACAGTGCAAAAATGCCCGCACGAAATGGGAAGACCATCCAGTTAAAGGAGAGGGTTCAAGGATGGGGTGACTCTACCAGCTGTCCTGACGGCTTTGAGGTCGCCGCTGTGGGTGACCGTGACCAGCAGCAAACACCTGGGATTGCCCCTAAAATCTGCCGCTCCCCCGGGCACGGCCTGCGCCCGCCGCCAAGCCGGCATCCCCGGAGCAGGCGGTGCATGCCGGGGAGCCGGGGAGAGGCAGCCTGAGTGGGGCAGAGGGGAAGCAGCTGGGTCACCGACCCAACCCCATGACGGGACCCTGATATCCCCATCGGGAGGCAGATGAAGAAACTTCCTTATTTTGCACTTTATTGTTTTTCTTTCTTTTTTTTTTTTTTTTTTCTCCCCAAGTTTTTCTAAAGAATGAGAACCAAAAGCCGTGGGCGCTGTGCCGGGGCCGGCCAGCCCCAGCCGGCCCGAGCAGCCGCCGAGACAATACCCGGGGCTGCGCGGGGCTGTGGGAAAGGCGACGCAGGAAGGAGCTGGGGACCAGTCCCAGCTGCAGCATCTGCCTCCGCTCTGCCAGTGCCATGGCCCTGCAACCCATCACCCCGGCACGGAGGGGCTGAGCGGGGCTGCCCCTCCGGGGGGGGATCGGGGAGCAGCCCCCTGCCACCGCTGCTCTCTTCAAATAGCTCCTTTTGCAGCGTGCAGTAACAGAACCTGCCGGATCCGCCAAAATGAACTCAAAAGGCATTGCCTGCAAAAGCCGCAGCCTCCCGAATAAAGCAGATAATATCTGGCCTTCTCCAAAACAGGGCTGACGGAAGCTGGCATAATTGGATGTGTCTAGGAGACGTCTCTCTCCACCAAGTATCTGATCAATTTATACCGAGTCCCCACTGCTCGGAACATGATAGCACAAAGCCCTGGCAGTAGGTCTCCAGATTTTTGGCTCACCTCCATCACAAAGCCCCGGTTTGATTGGATAAGCCTATTTAAAAAGAGCTAGAATGACTAAACACAAATTAGAAATAGTATGATATAATTTCTCCTGCTAACAGTGCATCAGAGGGATGCGGGAAGATGCTTGCTCAATACATAGGAAGGAATGTCTATGAGAAATTAGTCAGCAGCAGCAAAATGAATACACAGTTTTCTCAATAAAAGCTGACTGCTTATTTACCCATCTGGGATGAATTTATATGCTTTGTGCAGAGGAATGAGCAGCAAGGGTCTGATTGGAGCCTGCATTCCTATGCAATATGTCTAATTTAGCTTTCTGTATTAGTTTGCCCTCATGGTCTGAGAAGGAGCTCGGAGGTAGAGATACTGCAGCAAAGCGACAGTGAGCTTTTTATAAAATTAGAGGAACTGAGAAAGAAAGAAGGGGTTTGGTGGGGTGAACCAAGCGCAGCGTGTTTCACGAGGGGACCCTGCGTTGGCTGGCAGCCGTGGCGAGCTGCAGGGACAAGGCACTCGGGGAGGGATACGTGTTCCCAGGGGCAATTCAAACTGAGAGTAAAGACGAGAAACGCCTAAAGCCACGTTTCTGAGCGGGCATAAGCCAAATTCTGCTGCTGCGCTGTGAAAATACCTGCTCCTTTCCTTGGTGGATCCTCATCCCCTTGCCCAAAAGCATCACAGCAAAGCCTGGCAGGAAGAAACTAATCCACAGTGCAGGGGAGAGAAGAAAGGCTGAAGAAGTCAGGGAAGTCTTGGTCTTTTGGTGGTTATATGAGCTCCTCTTACGGAGAGATTTCACGGGCAATAAACAAGGAAGACTGGATGAGTTATCTGAAAATAGAGACGGCGCTAGTGGAACCACTCTTTCAGTCTCCAGGCTAGTTTTTTACATGCCATAAAAAGCCCACAAAGGCTTTTATTTAAAAGCAAAAAAAACCCCTGGTCTTTAACCAGGTGAATGCGTCCCTTTTCATCTTCACAAACATGTTGATTTGCTTCTGAACCACCCTGGGATGACAGAGGTATTTGGCCAGTACTCCTTGTCACCCCTGTCTCCCAGCCCCAGCTGCTGGGGAAGCATTCCAGGGGACGTTGCATTTCGGTTTGCTCCATGGCTCCGATTTTCACATTCTCAGCCCCAGGTAACCATTTAGGATCCGTTTGCTGAAGATTCCCAGGACACGGGAACGGTATTTCTAGCGCAGGGATGTGCCTGGCCAGGCGAGGCCGGTGGTTAGTACTTGGGCCGTAAGGATGAATAACTGACTGTAAAAACCCACCAGTTGTTGGCAGACCCTCAGCTGGTGTAAGTTATCATACCTCCATCGACTTCAAAGATTATTGACTTCAATGAAGCTAAGACAGTTTACAGCAATTGCAGATCTGCCTCTAATTATGCCGGCTCTGATGCTGTAATATCCTGAGCTTCCTCGAATCCGACCGACTTCCGACTGACAGCATCAAACAGCCCCCGGGACAGGGCTGGATCCCTGCAGCTGGGCAGCCCCAGCGAAGGGCTGCCGGTACCTGGGAGGTGTGGGAGGAAGGGCAGGGTGAGGGCCAGGCTGGGGAAGGGCATTTGCCACTTGGCAAAGCCCAGCCTTGCTGCAAAACCCCGCCTGGGCAGCCTGGTGCGGGTTTCCTTTCGCCGCGTACCCAGCCCGCGCCATCGCCCAAGTGTTCGAGTGTTCCCCTGTGATGTGTCAAGAGCAATATTAATTTTTTTTTATTATTTTTTTTTTTTTTAAAGCATAACTCTTTTAATCCGAACCACATTTTCGCAAACAAGCCACTACATATTTGCTGCGGGTTTTTTTTTTCTCTTGAAATAAATCCTGCGTGCCAGATCCTCTTCGGATGTAACTCATTGTAGCTCTCGCGCAGTTAAAGTGAACCGGCCTTTTGTTTTTCACCCTCCACAAAAATCCTGCCCCCCTTCCCTAGGAAGAAGCACACGTTTTACTGATGGGTGAAGTTTTTCCAAATATTATCGCTACCGCGACAGCAGATAAATAGGTCAGGGAGGCAGACCGCTGCCGTTTCGGGAGTTTAGCTGCTTGGCCTCGTGCTGCGGGACAGGGCAGGGACGGGGCTGGGGGAGCCGGGGCCGAGGGGGTCCAGGGAGGACACAGGGACACCGAGCTGCTCCCCCGCCGGGGAGGTCGCAGAAGGGCTGGGAGCACTTGACAGGGTCTCTCTAGAGGTTTAAGAGATCTTCCTTATCATCATGCTCCAAATCTGATAGTCCTATTTCTCAGCTAAAACAAGTTCAATTGACAGCAGATAAGACTGGCTCAGCAGTCTTGCATTTTTGTTTCCTTTAATCTCCGATTAATTTTAATGATCTTTCAGTCCCTTTTATGCCACATTATTCAGGAATTTCTCATAATCTAAGTGTGGCTCCGTTGTCTTTAATCCATGCCGATACTTTTGTCTTCCCTTGGTGCTCCTCCACGTTCCACCAAAGCTTTTGTTTTCACCTGTTTGTTCCTCACCTTTTATTTTATTATTGGCACTGCAGTGATGTTAACAGGCAGTAGGGATTCATGATGGTCTTAGAAACCACAAGCTAAACCCAGCTCGCCTCTCCCTCCCCGAAGCACTGGCTGGCTGGCTGGCAGCACGGTTTCGGAGGGCACGATCTGACCCAGCACACCCGTGCTTGGGACAGGGATCTTCCACAGCCTTGTACTAACCCTTCTTCAGCTGCAGCAAGGCCTGGTGCTTTTTGCTGATGAGATGAATTTAGTGTGCAGCTGAAGGGCTCCGCTCTACAGGTTTGCCATGGCTGCAGGTGCCCGTGCCCTGCAGCGCCGCCCCATCCTTACCCGTGGTTTTCCTGGAGGGGCTGTTGGCTTTCCCCATGTAGGCTCAGCAATCCATGTTGAAAGCTATTTTCTTCACTGCTGCCCCATATTAAGTCATCCCAAATATATTGAACGTCTCTTGACTCCAGCCTCCTCGCGGCAGAACCCCAGGGCAAACCCAAGGGCGAGCGCAGCCTGGCCCTGCAGGACCTGCCTCCTTGGCATTTCTCCCTCCGACAGCTCTAATTTCTAGCGAAAAAGGTAAAACTGAACTTTATAGGCTTTGAAAGACTCCTCCGGCTCCTGGTCAACCTCCCCATCATCGGAGGGATGCTGGAGCTCGTGGCCAGCCGAGCTGCGGCGCCCTCCAGCCCAGCAGCCCCGGGGTGGCTGGGTCCCACCGATAACCCAGGCTGACCAGCTGCGGGTGCTGCTGCTGGGAGGAGTGAACGGTGCCAACGCCGTGCCCCGGGGCGAAGAGCAGAACGCTCCACGGCTAACGCCAGGCACAAACACTGCTTTCAAACCTGATCGGTGGGTCAAATGTGGTATCTCAGATCACATCTAAGGCAAAACCATCATCCGGGAGCTACGCCGAGCGTAGAGACAGGGATGCCCGTGAGCCCCGTGCCCCAAATCGGGACATTGCTGCTATGTGCCGGCACGGAGACACCCCAGCGATGGTCTTCAAATACTGAGGAAGGAGCTCTGCTAAAGGACACAGCGTCACCCCTGGGGAGGTCTAACACATGGCTTTACAGTTACTGTAGCCTGCAAGGAGTAGGCTTTGATTTCTGCATCACGCCCCGCTCAAGCAATGCTGACCCAACACCTAAGTCCCTCAAAAAGCCCTATTAAAAGGAAGGGAGCAGTGCCAGCCCTCGGACACACCAGCGGAAAAATCCCACAACACACAGTCAAAGCCCCCATCTATTGAAATGCCATTATTTCAGAGCGGTTTTTTTTAATTGATCCTCTCATCTCCACAAATACGTGCTGCCATGACCTCCAGCGAAGCCTTGTGACCCCCGGCACTGCTGCGGCTCTGGAGGCTGGGCCAGAGGGTCAGCCTGGACGCCCATGGATGGAGCAGGGGATGCCTGAAGAATTATTCATTTTAATATTGCATAAAATGGTTCCAACACGCTGCAAATGCTAAATATATTTTCCCACATCTGAACGGGCAAAACTAAGGATTTATCTTAACTTATCACCAATATTTTCTATCACCAGTTCAGTCTGTCTGTGCTGGGTGTCCACGTGTCCATTTACACACACACTGGTGCCACCAGAGTCCCCAGGATTTTAATTCTCCCTTCCAGGGCTTACATATTGCCCTGACAAATCATTAAGTCCCAGAGGCTTGCTGGGGATGCAGGGTCACAGGTGATGCCAGCCCGGCCACTGGGCTCAGATACGACCAAAAAGACAGCGGCACCTCAGAGGCTGGCGACACGCAGCGCTATGGGGATGCTCCAGCCCCCAGCCGGGGTCTGGATGCTGCTGGTGTAAAGACTTTATCACCAAAGCTGCTGCGCCTGAGCCTGTGTCACGGCTGACGGCATGGCACCCAGCACAGGACACAGAGGCACGTGAAATTTCCCCTCCTCAGCTGCAGCAGGCGAAGCGGGGTCGGGGCGTTGTGCAGCCCCAGACCAACAGCTTGCAGCCTGCAGTGCAAAAGATGGGTTTTTCCCCTCCTCTTTTTATAAATGCGATTTTTCTCTCCGGATTAGAGCATCACTAAGCCCCCCAGCCCAGCGTGCCCTACATTGCCGCACTGATCCTCACCCGCCGGCTCCCGGATCAGGCACCCGGGTCCGGGATAGCGGCTGCTGATCCCGCACCGTCTTCCCCAGCCGTGCAAGGAGGGCGGGGAACTTTCTGGCATCGCGCTAGTGACTCACTCTTCTGACAAAGTTAAAAAACCAGCAGCAACAAAGTAGTTCTGGCCTATTTCAGATGATTTAATCCTCTTTAGACTTCTTTGAATCTCAGGCTTACAGTAATTTAGCGCATTTCAGTAAGTATCTGAGCGCTCAGCAGCACATCTGCACCAAAGTTTGCTCTGTGCCGGAGCCCCCGCCGCGCGGCTTTGAGCATGGGGGTGCTTTGCTGGGCTTCTCTTAGAGGTAGACTGGAATTTAATTTGCAGTCCTACTTTCCCAGTGCTCTTCTATTTCCCGACAGAGGCACTGATTGACAACAGAAAGTTGTTTCCATCAATATTACGCTCTTATTAAAAAATATAAATCCTACTAAAATAAGGTTTTGGCCAGTTTTGGAATAGAGAGCTGCAGCTGTGAGCATTTCTGTCCCGCACCTTCCCAGCTCGAGCCCCGGCGCTGCCTGCGGGGCCACGGCAGGACCTGGGTAAGGTCTTCACCGCTCCACCACAAACCTGTTCCCTGCCGGTGCCAGGAGCACATCTGCCCAGCTGTGCCGGGGAACGGATTTAGAAGAAGGCTGCAGGATTTATCTTATAAATAACAATATTGGCTTAGTGGAGTAAAGAAGATAAATGAGTCCTAGCTAAGGATCTACCCAAGGTATTTAGCACTTCTGGAGAGATGAGTTAAACTCCGGGGCTTTGCACCCTCCCCAGCAGACCCCAAACCCGGCAGCCACCGCGTTCCTCGGGGCCGGGCAAATCCCCCCGGCTTCACCTTCAGCTTCGCAGGACCTCCCAGAGATACGACCACCAAAACTCCCTCTTTGCTAATGAAGCGGCTCTATATAAATACCACCAAGGTTTTAAGCTGCCCGGCAGAATTGCAGGAAGGCTTCCCCGTCTTACAGCCCCGCTGCGCTATACCAGGGACAGCTGACTACAATCTGATTAACACTAGATTACAACGGAGTGGGGTTCTGAGAGCTTAAAAGCAGCTCATGCTGCAGAAATCTATCTGATCGTATAAGCAGCAGTATTTGAGAAAATCAGTGCCTAGAAGTGAACAGAAAATTTTCAGCATTTCTTGCCAAAAGGGCTATTTACTGAAAGAGAAACTTTTCAGCCTGTTTTGTTTGGTGTCTGTTTTTGCAGAGACTCCTGCAGGTCAGGAAAGACTCAGCACCCCGCATCGTCCTCCGGGGGAGATTCTTGGGTAACCCTGGGTTATTTGGGGGTATTTTGGCGTAATATTTTCATTTTTCACCCAGAAAGTTTCCATGGTCCCCCCACAGAGAATGGGAAAACGTGTCATCTTCGCAAACACTGCCGGTAATAGCGCTGGATGGGAAATCAGTTTTCCTGGGAAGGATGCAGTCCCAGCCAGTGCATGGGCAAGAGCACCCCAGAAACCCCATTTATGCAGGGAAGCGCCTGCTTGCTCTTCTCAGAGGTGCTTCAAAGGGGCTTGAACCTGACAACTTCCAGTAACGTTGGTACAAGCAGAAAGGAGGGGGAGAAACTCCTTAAGTTATTCTAACTGCTTGCAGTCAGTGGTAGCTGGGCAAAATGAAGCAATTAAAAGAAAAACCAGGGACTGGAGGTCAAGGAAACGTTACTGACCGTCCTGCCTGAGGCTGGGTGGTCGCTGCCGTGCCTCGTCACCAAGCTCCCGCATGGCCCCAGCCTGTCCTGGGCCACCACGCTGCTGGGCGAACGCCAGCAAGTCGTGCAGCAGAACGCAGCCTGCACCATCAGTGGCTGCTCTTCTGCTGGATTTGTTCTTAAAAAAGTAAACCACATGGCTTGCCCCTCCTCCCAAAATGCAAATGGCCCTGCCTAACTGATGGATTGATTATATTATCACCTGCAGGAGCCACTCCTATCATCCAGGGAGCGGGGCAGCTGTTTTCCCTCACCTCTGCTCACGCTGCTGCTTCTGACCTGGTTGTTTCCCCCAGCTGCTTCGTGCCCCATGCCACCCGCTAAGCCTGGGCTGGATGTCTGCCCCGGGGCTGAGGCTTTCTCCTGCAGCACTACCTTCCCGTGGTGTTTTCCAGAACAAACATCCCAGGGACACCAGGTGACAGCCAGCGATGGGCGCCACCACCGCGAGAGCTGGTGGCCACAACAGCGGTGAGCGCCCTGGGGCATTTCAGTGCCCGCTGGGCAAAGCCTGCCCAAGCTAAACGTCACCACGCAGGGCTCTGGGGCATGGGAGCCACCCCCGGATGGGTGGTGGGTGGCACGGGCTGCCACGAGCCCAGGTTGGCTGTGGGCTGCCTTGTCCTGCTCGGGCCCCTGGGGTAACCGTGTGTGCCTTGGCTGGTTAAAGCGTGCAGCGGGGCAGAATTTGCAAAGCATGGCTTATGAGCGGCTGGAGCGTGTCCAGAGAAGGGCAACGGAGCTGGGAAGGGTCTGGAGACCAAGTGTGCTGGGGAGCGGCTGAGGGAGCTGGGGGGGTTTGGTCTGGAGAAGAGGAGGCTGAGGGGAGACCTTATCGCTCTGTGCAACTGCCTGAGAGGAGGTTGTGGTGAGGGGGGGTCGGTCTCTTCTCCCAAGTCACAGTGATGGGACGAGAGGAAACGGCCTCAAGCTGCGCCAGGGGAGGTTTAGGTTGGATATTAGGGAAAATGTCTTCACTGACAGAGTGGTCAGGCCCTGGGACAGGCTGCCCAGAGCGGTGGTGGAGTCACCATCCCTGGGGGTGTTCAAACACCGTGCAGACGTGGCACTTGGGGCCATGGTTTAGGAGGCCTGGGGGGGGTTGGGTTGACATTTGGACTTGATCTTAGAGGTCTTTTCCAACCTTAATGGTTCTATGATTCTATGCTAACCAGCTTCCTGCTCTGAGGGGACAGATTTCCCAGCCTGTCCTACCGGCAAAGCCCCCTGAGATTGCTGCCGGTGCGGGACCTGCAGCCGCTCATCCGCCGGCCGGTATGGACGGGGCCCTCCCGGGATGTGCAGGAGCTTGGGCAGGCACAGCTCGTGCTAACTGATGCAGATCTTTTGCTCTTGCTCTATTTTATCTAGTGTTCTTTATTTTTTTGCATCGGGAAATGCAGCCGATTTGAAAGCCATCGCTGCACAGGTGGCCTGGCTGTCCGGGCACGCATCCTCCGATGGAGCAGTTGCTCTCTGCAAATGGGGATACCCAAATGGGTAGGTTTTTCCTCTAATCGCAGGCAAGAAGCAATGGCAATATTTTTTTTCTAGTGACGTTCCGAACACCAGCATCGAGCTATGGGCCAGACCGCTTGTTCCGGCAGCGTGGTCCGCTCCCCCAGATACCGGGTGGCAGGTGCTGCTGCCACTGGACAAGCCTTGCTCCTCACCCCACGGCACCACGGGACTCACCTCCTCCGTGAGTACATAAAAACTGTTACCAAATCCAAAAGGCTGTTTTCACACTCCCCTTGCACGCGTGTAAATCAGCATCTGACAGCGATGGGCTAAAGCCGTAGTTTCTGGGGACACCCTGAAGTACGAGATAAGTCTTAGCCAGCCCGTACTTCACTCCAGGCAAGGAGGGCTTGTCTTCAAAGCTGGCCCATGCCACCAAACCGATGAGTGCTAGGGTTTAAATAAGCGTGGGGAACGTGGCAGCAGGGCCGGGGGCAGTTCGCATCCGAATGTGAAAGGACGATACTGCGTGGAAGGCTTTGTTTGGCGGTGAACCTCTCCGTGCACCCACAGAAGCAGGTTTTTAGATCTCAAAACCACAGGTACCAAAGCAGAAAGTAACCAGGACCAGGGGAACTGCATTTTAGCCTCAGGGCGGATGTTTAAGAACTCACCACTACAAAACACAACAAAACAAAAACCCAAAAAACCCCAAACCTGCGTGTCCGGGGAAGATCACTGCGGGGCACTTTACAGAAATGGGAGAGAGTCCAAGGGGTCGTCTCTGGCTCAGAAAGGGGCTGAAATTCCCTGTCCTGCCCGGCTGTGACCCCGTGCCGTGTAACACAGCCGGGCTCCGTGTCTGGGCTTCAGCCGAGCGGACAGGGCGGTTTCATTCCCAGTGCTCACACTTTGAAGATTTACAAGCTCAAGACACTCAAGATGTATTTACTGGCTACCAACATAATTGCAGCGTAATTGCATATGATATCAAGCCAACTTTCCTAGAGCTGTCAGCCATGGGACAGGGCGGGATGACTCTCATCCAAACTCTATCTATAGCGACAGCCTTCAGCTCTTCTATTCTGTTTTCAGAAGAAATTTGGAGCCCCGTAGCTTTATTAGGAAACAAAAAAATGCCCAAGTTCCTCATAAATGAATTACCAGCTGAATGTTCTGTTGAAAGCCCTCTAACGCAGCGTGGCTGAGTTGCTGTCAGTGGCCACGTTTCCGTCCCGGGCACTTCTGTGCCCTGCCCCGGGATGGCAGAGCCGTGCCCAGCACCCCATCCCACCCGCGCCTTTCCCAGCCCTCGCAGCCCCTCGGGGCACCTCCTTGGCAAAGCACCTTTGGTTTCTGCAAGTGGAGAAATACACGTGCGAGCTGGAGAGCGGCTCTGATGCCCGGGGGAAGGGGTGGGCATGGGGTGGTGGCCGGGCAGCTGGTGCTGGGCTGCCCGTGCTGCCTCCTCCTCCATCCCTGCCCGCCCGGCTCCTGGCTCCGGCCGCGCTGCACGTGGGACGGGACCGACGGCACCGGGGATGGTGCGGGAGCACAGCGGCTTCCGAGGCAGAGGAGGACGGGCAGCACCCGGCCGTGCTGGGCAGGCGGCTCCGGGGGCACCTTCAGAGCCCGGCCGGGGCCCCTGCTCGGTCCGGGCTGGCGGCGCTGGGAAGGAGAAGTCTGGTGGTTAGGGGTGAAAAGTGAGGGGTGGGCTCGGGGGCTGTAGGAGTTCCTCCAAAATGAAGTGAGAGTCGTCAGGGCACGTGGAGACCTCCCCTGGCTGGGCCATGCCTCGGGGCTGGCCCCAAAACCCACCTTCTCCGCAAGGGATGACCTGGAGATTATTTTCTGTCTGAGAAGTCTGAGCACCCTCCCCCAGGAAACACCTCGGAGCCAGCGTCCGCAGTTATTTAA
>WEKW01010470.1:197371-208490 GCA_013389905.1 Sula dactylatra
AGCTTCCCTTTTAATATCCAGTAAGTATAAACACTAGCTGTCTAGCACACCAACAAAAACGCTCATTTTTTTTTTCTTCAGAAGTACACTTTTTCATTATTGCAAGTTTACAATTTTAAATTAAATATTTTTTTCAGACTTACAAATTAATTATATTTTTTTTTTTTTTTTCCAAAAGAAGTTTAGGCACAAATGCATTGTCCCACAGTGTGGAGAAGATTGCCATTCAGTCTCTAGGCTGTGCACTTACAGCTCGTAACATACTGCGTTAGACATTCTGCATGATATGTTAAAGAGAGTCGTCCCTCAAGTTGCACTTTTTGTTTGTTTTTTTTTTTTTTTTTCGGTTTTAATAATCGGGAATGCTGAAATCTCTTGCGTCTGTGATTCTTAACTACTCAGACTTGTCTTATATTACAAAAAAGGGGTTAAGGAGAAGTGTTTATGTGGGTTTAAGATAATACAGCTGTTAAGGAAGTGGTCTCTTGCTTAAATGAAGAAATGTGGCAACTTGGACCTGCGGAAGAAGCAAAAGATCTCATCAGTGGCGGAGAGCTGAGCGCGCGTCCCTACACCCTCCGCCAGCGACCCACCTGAAGGCTGCCCTGGAAACCAAGCGCGCCCGAAGGGCGACCCGAAAATCAGCGCCCGGTGGGGGGCGGCACACCCGGCCCCGCGCAGCACCCCGGGGTAACCCCTCCGGGCGCGGGCGCAAGGCTCCCAGGGCACGGCTGGGGACAGACTTGCCTTTTTTACATCTGTCCCATGTGATTGGAGGCATCTCCCATCCCAGGGTGGGGTCCTGCCAGGGAAAGCGGAGGAGGATCTGAAGATACTTTCTCTTCTTCCCTTCTTTTCAGACACGCTGCTTTAGGATTCAGATTTCTTTCTGTCAAATCGAAGCAAAAGGAGATTTCAAATATTCCCATTTTTACACCAGGCCGGTCCGTTCATTGCACGGGCACTTAAAATAATCCTATTCCTTCCAGTCCCGCTACAGGAATTTAGCGGGCTGAAGCGGAGGATGCAGCTTGGTCCGGCCAAGCGCTGAAATGCAGTGCAGCTCCATACACAAGCTCTGCAAACACCTCCGTGTTTGTGCTTTGCTAAGGAGCAGCCAAGCTTAATATTGAATTTGGATCTTGCTAAAGAACGTAAAATGTGCCGAGGCTGCCGAGGACCTACAGCAGCATCCCCGGTGCCGGAGCCGCAGGGGGACGCAAGCACCCTGGGTGCTCAGAGGTGCCCGGCGGGCTCTGGGCGCCAAGGGTTGGCTCTTGCCCCTCTCCCTGGCACCGGGTGCCCCTGGCCAGGCTCCCCCCGATCCAGAAAGGTGTGTTCGGCGTGGCCGGAGCCCCGGAGGGGGGTAAGGAGAGACAAGAGGTGGCACACTGACCTCTGACTTGCTGCTCTAAGCTGAGGATGACAGCCACAGCCTGGTGTAAAATCAAGAGCTTGGTCTGGGGCTTGTCGCTCTTCAGATGGAGCTGCACCATCCGGCCCAACTCCTTGAAAGCCTCGTTGATGTCGCGGACGCGCAGGCGCTCCCGAGCGTTGTTGGCCATTCTCCTTTCCTTTTCCCTCTCGGCCTTCTGCTCCGGTGTCAGGTCTTCGTCATCGTTATTGCTGGGAGACAAAAGGAACACATCATTTTCTAATGATGTGGAAAATAAGCAGTGCAAAGATTTTCAGCAGACTTTGTCCAAAACTAGAGCTACGACTCATGAGCAGACACCTTCTGAGCGATCTTTATTTGCTGTCCCTCTTCCACCTAACCTGGGCAAAATTCGATCCTTTAAGTTCCACCTAACCTGGGCAAAATTCAATTCCTTTAAGTTCCACCTAACCTGGGCAAAATTCAATCCTTTAAGTTTTACACCGAGTAAAGCCCCGGTGTATAATGAAGCTTTACATTCCCCAAGGCAGGACTTCTGATATTTTAAAGAAGCAAAAATACAGCTTTTTTTTTTTTTCCCCAATAACATATTTTATCACAGCCAATACCGCAGCGTTTTAAATCGTGGCCAATCTCCACTTAACGGTCACCCTGTAACCCACCGGACACAGCGGTGCCTATCCGCGCTGCTCCCATCCTTGCTGCCTGTGGGTTCGCCCCGGGAGCGAGGAGCTTGTCCCCGACCAGCGCGGGGACCTGCCCCGTCTCACGCCGGTGCTGGCACCGAAGCCCCACGGGCTCCGGCCCCCAAGCAGTAGCTCCCAAGCCAGGATGACAGCCGTGCATTGCACAGAATCACCGAATGGCAGGGGTTGGAAGGGACCTCTGGAGATCACCTCGTCCAACGCCGAGATTTACAAGCTTCCCTTCCAGCAGACCGTCATTTGGGTTTTGGAAGAAACTTTCTCCATCGCTGAGGGCGACGGTGAGGGTCTGCCACCCTCCCGGGCAGCAGCAAGCCACGGGCGGTGGGTGTGGGCAGCACCCCGGGCCCTGCACGGAGCACGGGGCACCGAAACGCCCGTGGGCAAAGAGCCACCGAAGTAATTTATGGCCGTGAAGCGCCCTACGGTGAACTTCTGCATCCTTTCTGCAACAAAACTGCTTTCTATCCAGACGAAATGATGATTTTAAATGGAAAACACACCCACTGGTGAGTCACTGGCACTATATAATTTGAATTGGTTATGCAAATGGAGTAATACATTTTCAGTAGCCCTAACAACACGGATTTAGACATATAACTAAATATCAGGAGTAACCTTTTAAAGCTGCAAGCACGTTAAAAGCAAAAATGTTAGCCTACAAAAGCTTCAAAGCACAAATAAATATGCATAAGCGACAGCGTATTTTTTGAATTAACAAGAACTACGATCACCTCACATCAGCATAAAGGTGCTTTCTTCTTCCCATATTGTAAGCGCACATGAAAGCCTCGCTTATACATATGGTTACTTCAACACATTTATTCAGAGACAATCTCGAGTGTCATATATTTTCTTCCGTCGTAAGAGACGTGAATGTAATTAATCTTTTAAACATCAGCGAGCGCTGGCCTGAGAGGTCCGCGTCTCGGCACTCTCCTGGGGGCAGCACGTCTGCTCAGACGCTTCTTACCTCGGCTCGGTTTTTATACAGAGAACCAGGCGTGGAAGGAGAAAAGGCAGAAGGGCGCCGGCATTCATCTTTAAAGAAATCCCGCGAACAAAGCAGGGCTGTGCCTGGATTTCAGCTTTACTGGGATTTTTTGCAGCCCTGAGCTGCTCCTCGGGCCCTGCGCTGACATGCCGGCGAGGCAGGTGAAATTCAAGGGACAGGAGAAAAGCCTGTCCCTTGCTCAGGGTCACGATTGCAGCACCCATAGACATTGTTCACGTCTACCACGGGCATGAGCTGCCAGATGATACAACCCAGCCGCGCCTTCACTAACACTTTCCAATTATAAAGACTATGCCGAACGAGTAAAGACCTCTAAACCTTCCGCTTAAACCTCGGGAGCCCTAGAGATTTACAGAAATTGAGGACTGGGAAAGACAAATTTATTTCAGAGGTGAAAGAAAAGCACACGGCTCGTTAGTTCAGATGCAGGTGTGATCAGCTCTTAAGCACATTTTTAAAGGAAAGAAAACCCGTACTGTATTCCAATTTGCAAGCATAGGCAGAGAGGAATAACAGCCTAATTCATACGTTTTAGCGCAACGCAATTTCTTTACAGATTGTGGAGAACTTGCTCAATGTCCAAATTTGTGAATCGTTCGAATTTGAGGACGTCCTGGAGTACAGGTACCAGAAAGGTACTCGGTACTGCCAGAATAGCCATCCCGTTCCACTTAGGCTGTGGTTTTACCTGCCAGGAAAAAACCTCATAGTTTCCTCCTGTTCTGTTCACTTCATCAAAATCCAGTAAAGGAATTAAATGAAGCGACACTATTATATACTGTTACCTAGATCTTGACCTAGTAATTGATTTGATATCCTTCTTGTCATCCTCTAGTTTCTTGTCCTCAGACGACTTTGTGTCCTGGAGGTTTTCATCTCCCTCGTCGTCAGATTTGATTTCGGAGCTGCCCGAAGAGACGCTCTGCCCTTGCAGTCCGGTTGGCATGCCTGCAAGAAAACACGCGGACAAGCTGTCAAGCAGCGCTTAAGCCAAAGCCTGCGTGGTCTGGGTGTGCGTCCCCTGTCCCCGGCGAAGCGCGACCCGCAGCGCAGCCCTGGCTGACTGCTGCAGAGCCCGGCGTGGGGGCGGCAGCTCCTGAAAATGGGTTTCAGCCGGGGCTTTGAGGTCTAGCTCTGCTCCGTGGAAGGCGGCACTCGATACCTAGCTGCTGCTCCTGTTCTTCAACCACTACATAACCTTTCCTTCACCTTAGAAAAAAAAAGATCTTTAATACGTCATTCTCACAAAAAAGTCAAAACACCTTGCAGCGAATGAGCAAGGCCTTGTAAGCCATCGTAACGGTTTGGGCTCGCTCTTCCTCGCTCTAACAGGAAGATCAGCTGCCTCCAGGAATAACAACAAGCTCCCAATGTCCTCCGGGATCAGTTAGCTCCAGGCCCGCTTTGCAACAACCCCGCAGAGGACTCCGCGAGGCTTAGGACAGCGCAGCACGTCTTGTGAGCCAAGGAGAGGCACCCTGGTGCCATCCTGCCCGCGGGCGGAATTGTGAAGGCACTGGAACACCTGCAGGTCTGAGTCTCACCTTAAACTCACACCTTTTTGATGTGTCTGCTCCTGCAGTGTTTTCTTAATTTTGCTGCTTAAAGCAGTGCTGCTTCCAGGGCTCACTGTCCAGAGGTAAGTCGCTTGCTTGCTTCTGGTTGTAATAACTGGAGTACTTCAGAGAGCCGAGCCGAATTAGCGAAGGGGCTCTGCCCTGCGGTCTCCACTGCGCCCCGTGCTGTGTTACAGCCTCCACCACCCCCGCGACCCGACGCGCAGCCACCTCGTCCCCCCAGCCCGGGTCACCGCCGTCGCGGCCGCGTGTTTGGGGATGCTGCACCCCGGGACGCGTACTCACCCCTGTACGGGTCCTGGGGCGGGTTCAAATCCGGGGACGTGGCGGACTGGACGGGCAGCTGGGGGACCGGGACCTGGTTTGGCACGAGCGAGTGGCTCCCGCGGAGGCTGACCCCGTCCTCGCGGTGCGCTCCGACCTGCCGGGGATGAGAGATGCAACGGTGAGACCGTGCGGTGCCGGACGGCCGCCCGAGCCCCAAGTCCTGGGGACCCCAGGAGAGGGATGGGGACGCTGAGCCACGGCACCGGGCTGGGTTTCACTAGAGGGCGCAGATGGCCCGCAGAGCCGCACCGCATGCACCGCACGCTGCTGCGCACGCCGCCCGGGAGCTCGCCGTGCCGCACGCCTCGCGACAAACATGGCAGAGCAGCTCAGGCAGGTAAAACGTCAAATTGTCTCCCAGGGTGCTGCAGCTGAGCGCGCTGATTCCTACCCATCTGTCTTCTATCATGTCCGCCAACAGATCTGACAATTATCTTAATGCCCATATGCTTAATTGTGGGCTTCTCAATTCCCCCATTGCTATCGGAAATCCTGCAGGAATTTCAATTTGGCATTCGACTTTCATTTCGGGGGATCAGATTCGCAGGCCTGCCATTTTTTTTCGCCCGTAATGCCAGCTAAGCCTCTGACAGCGGGAGCTGCGGCAGCGAGCGGCGCGGCCCCCGCTCCCCCCAAACGTAATAACGTGTCACCTGCCTTTCCAAAACGAGAAGCCCCGTCCAAATTAGCGCTCGCTGTATTTCATTAACCACCAAGTCCCAAACCCGAAGGGGCACCATCCCTGCCAGCACCGTGACTCCGGGTAATATACCAATAAAGGTTTTATTAAACACTCCAGTAATGCCATCATCAGAGCTGACAGCGTGGGCGCGATGGAAACGCATCCGTTCCTCCCCTCTACGTGGCTCACAGACACACTCTGCGGAGCAGGGTTGCTCCTTCGTTAAATAAAGGAGACCGCCGAGGAGAGTTAAGCATCTGAAGAGCGAAACTGTCAGGAGTTGCAGCAGACTTTGATGTAAAAGCACCCGGAGCGGTAACACCGGTGCTGCCTCCCCGGTCCTGCACGGCAGCTCCGGCTGGCTGCGTGCCGAGCCGGAGAGGGACAGACAGCCAGCCAGCCAGCCAGCGTGTCCGCGCGGAAAACTCGGCGCTCCACCTCCTCAGGTGCGTGCATCCCCTAACGCCTGGTGGAAGGGGCGATAAACCCAGCAGAGAACTGTAAATCGCTCTTTCTTCTCCAAAAGTAAGTGCTCGGGCAGATAAAAAGATGGAGGGATGTTTCTAATCAGACTTACAAGATAATATAGGATAATTGTTAACAGCAAGTCGAGACCGCAGTAAGAAAGATAAAAGGGAATCCTGCCAAGGGGAACTTGAGAAAATCTTTTACTACTAGACGAAACGCAAATAACCGAAAGCAAGTGTAAAATAGCAGAGACAAAAACTCTCTCCTTGTTGAGACGTTTTAATTTTTCAGACATGAGATACTAACAAAAGACTGGAACCAGCATTATTTGGTTTGAAGAATCAGTTGTTACGGGGCGCTCAGAGCTCAGCAGTTCCACTTCCTGAAATCTCAATGCAGAAAACGTAATAAAATCCTGACGACAACCTTCTGAGGAGAAAAAGTATTTTTTCCCCCACACCTATGAAAGAAAACGACCCGTGAAACAGGCTGTCCTTCTCCATCCCCGGCGACACCCAGCTCAGCTGGAGACGACCCTGGGCAACCCGACCTGGCTTGGGAGCTGGACCCGACCCCAAAGCCGGCCCCGCCGTGAGCAGGGGTTTCACCCCGGCCACCTCCAGAAGCCCCCTCCAATCCACATTTTTCTGCAATTCTACAAAAAATGAAAACCATTTAGTTTTGAGGTCGATAAAGACAAAGAAACAGAAACATGTGACACCACTTCTGGTTGGCAAACAACCGCCACCCTTCGAGCAGAGCTCCCGAGAGCGGCTGGAAGCTGTAAAGGCGCTTTGACAGATGCCACGTCTCGCTCTGGGTCCCTCCCTTTTCCTTCCAGCCTCCCCGGGCTCCGTCCATGACCTGTGCAGACAGACAGACAGACAGACCCACAGATGGCAGGCATCCCGTCCTGTTCCTGCCCCAGAGCAGCCCACCTCGTCCCCGGAGCACCTCCTTTACACGAGGGCTACACGAGATGCCTCCAGTTGGGTGGTCCAGCTTGAAGAGGGACAACCTGGCTACCTTGACCACTTGGCCTGACTTCTTGAAGACTTACCTCTTGGTTCACCACGTCAAGAAGCAGCCATGGTGAAAATCAAAAGCTAATAATCTGGAGGATTTTTGAACTGAAGTGTTGACTTCAGATGCAAAAAAAAGATGCCGTAAAGTCACCGCCACTTTACTGCTGACATACGGATACAGAGTTTTATTTATCTTTTTAAAATTGGTCGCAATAAAAAAAGATTTCCTCACATTTCTTTGCCTTTAGGTTCTCGGGAGATCCGGAAGGTAACCACCTGTGTTATGTCTCACAACTGAATGGTAACAACTATCAACTCTTTCCTTCTCTTTTACAACCCACTACATGGTCACTCTTGCTTCTTGAGATCTGCAGCTTTTTTTCCTGCCAGCTGGCGAACTCCAGGCTTGCTTCGTGAGCAAGCCCAACCTACGGCCATCCCTACGCAAAAGACAGACCGTTTCTCATCCGGTGTGACTGACCTGAAGCCCACTTTCCCCTCTCCCCGCGTGGGAGGCAGACATCCTGAGATGGGATGGGGCTCGGGCTGCGGCACCCCTCGCACCCGCCATCCTCCCGGTGCCACAGCGAGGGGGCTGCTCCAAAACGCCGATGCTTTCTAACCCTACGGCTACACAAACCACCACCTTGCAACGACCCTTCCATAGCGTGTTTTCCTGGACAATTTATTCCTCCGGTTTCAATCGCTTGCAAGAAGATTCAGGCAGCCCCATCACTTCGTTATCCACACCCCGGGTATTTTCTGAGACGCAGAAAGTCTTCACCTCCAACTCTACCAAACGCCTTTGTGTGGGTGTATGTGCACAGCAGGTATCTACAGGAAAAGATCAAAACTAACCCACACCAAGTAGCCCCGCAAGCAGAGGACTACAGGGGCTGCTTTCTGGCAGCGCTGCGGTTTTCACCACGCCACCGCGTCTCCCCTGCCCATGGGATGCTCTGTCCCACGCGGGTACCCAAACGACCGCTTTTACAGCAAACTTCATGCCTCACACGTCCCCTGAAATAGGCTGGCCATTTACTTTTCTCCTTTAAACATCATCAGCTGCTTTCACCAGGAGCCCAGCACCTTCAAGAGCACCACCACACTGCCGAACGCGGCTGAAACCCACCGTCTGCCAGGGGATGCGACTTACTGAAATAAAGCCCAACCTATGCGAGGTGTTAGGGATGGAAAGCAGCAACGCCTGCGAGCCCGGGGTGTGGGCAGCTCCCGGCACCGCTGGGGACGCAGAGGATGCTGCCTTTTGTGCTTCCTCCTCCCTCCGCAGCCAGCAGTGCCACTGGTTTGTCTGTTTTACAAACAACAGCTCTGCCCTGAGGTGGAGCGAAGATAGGAATCATTCCCCCCAGCTCAGGAGTGCAGATTATAAATAATACTTATCTTTAGAGAATCAAACTCACTTTGAAGTTCTATTAATATTTTATTTCCATCTCTTTAAACAGCCCCCTACTGCAGCACTCAGCAGATTGGAGTGGAAAAAAACGCCCAACAAAGAACAAATCCTGCAGTGTGCATGGGAGGTATAAGCGGGCTCTGCTGTTGATGTGCAAATCTCTGCCTTACCTTCCCCTTCGCAATCCCCGTCTCGGGCACGCACAGGCACCCCAGCACACGTGTGCGTACTCACGTGTGAAGTACAGTCCGCTGGAGATAATTCAGCCGAAGGGAAAAACCATGAGAAGCCCCAGTCCTGTGGGTATTTTGGCTATTAAGGTTAAAAAGGCTTCTGGAAGATAAATAAATACCGGTACGGAGAAGGCTGATCCCAGAGGCAGGGATCAAAATCACAGCAAGGATCAAAATCGTTCTGCAGACCTTCCGGTGCAGGGCTCTTTGGAGGCACACACGTACTAGCCTGATGGACACGGCGTGAAAACCTGGACAGACGATGTCTGAATTCACACTTGCATTAGTCTTTCACGGCATTTTAAAAACTTGAAGGGCTGGAAGAAGGCTAGACCGTGTCTTCTCTTACCTCTGCATTTTCATTTTTATATACAGTAACGGGTATTCAGGCCAAACGTCAGGTTTTTCTGGTTGTGCCAGTTTGTATGTATTCCAGATTATCTGCACTATCTATGCATACATCGGGAATGGGAAGCCTACATCGGGAATGGGAAGCCGTTTTAAAAAATATACGTGGAAATTAATTCTTGAATACTCAGCATTTCGTGACGGAGATGTATACCTGTAGTTAGCACAGATAAAGAACACGATGCTGGAAAAAAGTTCACGGTTTCCCCCTCATTCTACAAGGTACATTTTTTGTACTTTTTTAAAAAAAATAACTATTCTGCTCTATCTAAGAGCCTTGGTTCACTGATGACAAGAGGTGCTGCATCGGCTTTGGCAGTTATTCAGTCCTGATGAATACCGTCCCCGTGGACGAGTGCCCCCAGAGCAGGCTGCTGGCCTAAGCCGCCCTGGGGAGGGCAGGGCCAGGCTCGCTTCTCCCTTTTACGGACAGCAATGAAGGCTTTTGCGGTAGCAGGAGGGTTTCCCCAGCTCCCTGCTGAAGCTGTACAAATGACCCCCCCCAGAAGCGAGCCCCTGCTCTCCGAAGGCGCCGTCCCCACGAGGAGGAGGCAGGTCCAGCGGGGCGAGGGCGAGCAGGGCGCCAGGTGCCCGCCCCGCGTCGCCCACCGCTGCACGGCGGTCCTCGGCACGCTCGGTTTTCAGTAAAGGGGAACCCCACCGCCACGGAAACCTGCTTCGCTGCCTCTGCCTTGAACCTTCCCCAGGAACCCCAACTGCACCTGACGGCGCGCCCGGAGCGCTGCTCTCCACTCTGAATTACCGCGGGTTCTCTCGCCCCCTCTGCCTCGTGCGTATGATGATGGAAACTACCCTCCGGAGCAAGGAAACCCTCTACCCGACCCAGAAGCGAATCCTGAGGAGTGGTAAGAAATGGTCGTACAAAGGTTTCTTTTATTGCTCACAGATGGGCATTTGAAGTTGGGGCACGGTAAGGAGCAGACACAAGCTGTAAAAAATGGGGAAAGGTTTCCTATGAAGTCATGAGCACCCCTTTCCTCACGGTTAACCCTTCCCGTGCTGAGAGGTGGCCTTCACACCCGCAATTAACTTTCTAAATACAAAGGAAAACCCATCACCTATAGCCTGGATCCCAGCTTCGGGCTACGGTTAGGAAGAGGTTGTTCCTAACTTGCCAATATCGTGAACAAACCCAACAAGCAACATGCTTTGTCCTTTTAAAAATGATGACCTTGTGTTATCCAATTAGATAAATAAAAACATGCGGCAAGAAAGTTGTAAGGTGATGCATGTTAACATGTGTTCAATATTGTCAAAATTTATAAGTCTGACAGAAAGCAGATTTGTGCAAAGCCCTTATAAACCTCTACCGCTATATTAAAAAGGGAACAGCACAGGGCACTCTGACACAAATGGTCTCTCACTGTATGTGTGTATTATTGGTCCAAATTATTCACTCTTATTTAACTGCGCTGAAGTCTTTCATCTCCATGCTATACAATAATAGTTTCCATATGACCGGTGGCTCAGCTATAAATAAGATCAAAAGCAAAAGAAAGGATTTAATAAAAAAAAAANNNAAAAAAAAAAAAAAAAAGACATTAAGAGTGGCATTAAATCAGGAAAAAAGCAAAGTTCACTTTTTTTTTTTTTCTAGAGAAAAAAAGTAGTGCCGAGTACTAAGCAGCTCGCCAAGTATCTTATGAAAGGGCTGTTTGCGAGCCAGTTGCATGCAAAAGCCATTTAAAGGGAGCTGAAAGTGGCAAAGCTGGACTTCGGCGTTGAAGGGAAGGGGAAGAAGAAGATGAAGGAAAAACAAAAAGCCCAAGCGCCACGTCTCCAGGCGAGGCCGGGACACCCGCGCGGCGGCGGCACGCGTGCCTCGAGGCCGTGGGAGCGTGCAGCG
>WEKW01010470.1:211297-245384 GCA_013389905.1 Sula dactylatra
GTCGCCCCGGCGCGCTCGGGCAGCGCGCGGAGGTGCGCGGTGGGCACAGCCGCTTCCACCAGCGCTCTCTACAAGTTTCCGGTCCATACCTCCCACTGCTACTTTATTTACTGCAGCTGGCCAGCCTTTTATAGCCTGTTTCATGTATTAAAATTCAAATGTGGAAAACATTACCAGTATCCTCCTTGATTTTTTTTTTTTTTTTTCCTTAAAAATTTTTTCCCCCCCTTCAACTTCCTTTTCAGCGTGGAATGTATCAAATGGTCAAAGGCTAACTTCAGACTGACTCTACTCAAAAACTATTTCCTTTGTTCTTATGTTTTTACTTCAAAATTCATACCAGTTTTCCAAAAGAAATTATCGGGCCCGACTCTTTCACCCAAGTTACGGTTTCAGACAGTGAGTAATGCTGCTCGGGAACGCGGCAGACTCTGGGTTTTCGGAGATATGTCCCCGTCTTGTTCGCAGCAGCAGCGCGGCTCTCCAAGCATCCCAATTCTCCTGCTCAGTTACCTTGCTCTGACCATATACTTATTTAGCAAAGTCCAAACAAAACCGGTCAGACCCCATCACTTTGCCTGAAAAAGCAAGTGCCTACGTGTTCCTACAAACACGAAGGCGTTTTTTAGGTGCACGGTACCGGCACTTCCATTTCTCATTGTTGCTCCTTTTTTTGTTTAAATCCAACTTCACCTACATCTGGTATTTAAGCGAGGAGCACATATTTATGGAACAAACCGTCTCTGAAGTAATGCCCTGGGTGCATGTTGCATCAGTTTAACATATGCAAAGCGAACAAAGCTACAAAAATTAAACTCTTTTCTCTTGATTGAGAGCAGATATGCAGAAACAGTTGTAAGTCACAGATCTGGCTTTTAATAAAGCCAGATTTCTTCATTAAAAGCAGTATTGTTTAAACACTGGAGGAAAAAATAGCTTTGTACAAACTAAAATCTTAGATTATATGTATCCCAAGTGTATTTAACATATTACCTGAGGCCAAGCTAAATTACAATCTAGAATTTCCTTTTGTGAATTCGCAGCAACTGCCACAGAGAGCAAAACAATGTCTGGTTCATGCTAATTTTATTGGGGAAGGGGAGAGGAGATGGATTTAACCGAGCTGCTGAAAAAGCATCTTTTTACCTCTCAGAGCCTTTTGCCAGACCATTTTCACTTAACACTTCACATTTTTTTTGAATCTGCAAACGGCGCAGTCTCAGTTGTGGCTTTTAATGATATTTTACCCACGATAGAGTCATTTGCAGTAACGTCTAATTTAACGAAGAGCAGAACCTGTCACAAAGCTGCCCCAACAAAAAAATAAACAGCCCCCCCCCCCTTATTTTCCTTTCTCAGGTGCTTCTTTTCAACAACTGATGTTACATTTTAATAACCTGAAGCACCAGGACCTATGGGCAAATATTTAGCTTAGGGCATTGTATGCGGGCAAGCCTGAAGGGGAGACCCATTTGGTCAAGGAGAGCTGGGTAAGGATACCTGAAAAGCAAACCTTTTCTTGCAGGGGGGAAGCAGGAGCCAGCTGGGATATTTTAATTTCCGTGTGAGATGGCAGACCGCAGCCGTGAAGGCTTTGGATGGTGCTCAGCACTCAAGCTTAGACACAAAGCCTTGCCCTTGGCCGGAGAGGGAGCGTGCCGAGGGCTGCGGAGCCGTCGCCAGCGTGGGATGGAGAGTGGCCGAAAGCCCTCTGCTCCGCTCGGCCCGGCCCCGCGGGCTGGAGCAACGCCAGCCAGGCTGGACGAGCCGCCTGAGAACTTCCCCCGGCATCGCACGAGGCTCGGGAACGGCCCTGCTGAATAAAGCCACGCACTCAATACCGCTGGAGGCTAATTAATTTATAATCACCTAACCGACTGTCACGACAGCGCCGAGCGCGGGGGCATCCCCAGCGTGCAGCAGACCAGGGGACGTGGTAATTATCGAATAATTGGCCACCAGAAGAAGCTCCTTCCTTCCCCGAGCAGTTGCCTCGCGCTCAGGCATCAAAGTTTTTCTTTCTTTCTTTTTTTTTTTTTCCCCTTCCCTTGTGAAAAAAAGGAGGAATCCTGTCTGAATCCTGTCAAATAAAACTCTTAAATGTTTGCATTTTCCATATGATGTCTAATCCTATTTGGAATGCTTCTGAACATTTGGCCTTGATTACATCTTGGAGCAATGAATTTCACAGGTCATTGTGTGTTGAATAAAAAGTATTTCTTTTTGTCAGGTTCACTGAATGTCCCCTTGTTCTTTAATTATAAGGCAGGATGAATAGGAGGGCTAGATTTACCTTCTCTATGCTGTCCATTATTCTGTGCACCTCTATTATGTCTCCTCTTATTCATCTCCTTTCTAAACAAAATCACCGCAATCTGTTCAACCTCCCTTCACATGAAAACCCTTCCATGCTTGCAACCCTTCCTGCTGTTTGTCCTCGAACTCCTCCTAATTCCACTACGCTTTTTTGAGATGGGAAAACCAAAACAGAAGACGGCTCCGGGGAAGGTATACACACACGTATGTATATGTAAATACATACCCAAGGCACATACTGCCACTCCATCGGTTTTGGTGTCCTTTCTCGTGCGCCTTTTCAATTCAATGGGTTTTTGCTCTTGTTTTTAGGGATTCTTGCGCGCTGAGGAGAAATTTCCACGCGACACTAGCAGGGGCATATGCTCTCCTCCCTATATGTATACGGTTAATTGAAATTCTTTTTTCTAATCTGCCCTGCCTTGCCCTTAGCATGCGGGATGAGCAGGGGATCAAGCCTAGTCCTCCACAGCGCCACGCAGCAGCAAACTGGCCGTGGATCTGTCAGGTCCCTTCCTCTTTCCACATATTTTCCCCTAGTCTTAATTGACCTAAATAGCTTGAACCGTCTGAAAATACTGCCAGATAACCTCTTGTTCCCTCCCTCCATTCCACGTGTGAGTAAGCAACTCTATTTCTGGAATGAAATTTGGAAGTATAAAACCGAATGCCTTTTAATCCTGTTCAAGACTGCACTGATGTAGTTCAGCCCTGCACGTGCGCAACTTCGCCGCTTCCTCACGGCGAATCGCGGTTTCTCAGCTCCTACGGGACCGTTATTGTTTTCATTAACTTCTGCCAAAGGACTTCAAGATTTCTATAGACTCAAATGCATTGTGTTCAATGGTTTTCCTTATGATTTTTCTGACGTATTAAAAAAGAAAAAGATTGAAGAGACACGCTTTTCCTTTGCAACAGAGAAAGCAACTGCAAAATATTTCCTTTGCAAAGCGCAAGTCGTCTGCACTGGAGACGCAAGTGATGCAGAGGAGGCAAATTACCGACCCGAACCCGCAGGCTTTTGCGACACACCGCTTACCCAGGCAGCCGTGACAGACCGGGGACTCGGTAACGCGAGCCCGAGCTCAGGAGCCCGAGGAGGGTCCGCAGAGCCAGGCTTCTGCGCACCGGCTATTTCACGTTGGAGGAGGGTTACGTAGTCCAGAGTGAAACACACCCCACAGCGTGCTGCACGTGCGGCTCCAACTCTGAACTGCCTCCTCCACCCAAATTTAAGCGTGTGTTTAAAACAGGGACAGGATTAGCTCTCATTCCTGAAACCTCCTCCAGCCCTGCGCGCCAAAACCGCGCCTTACGCTAAAAACTGCACCCAGCTTCCCAAGCAAGCGGTGGGTCCCGAGCGCAACGCAACGCGAACGAAATCTTTTCGAAAGCAAAAAAGGAAGAGCATTTCAGGACCTGGGTAGGGGCAGTGACTTGATGTTCACCTGGCCTAGAAATCACAGGATAAACGAATCCCCGAAGACTTCGCACCCCCTCGCGCCCCCCAGCAGACACGCACGCACGCAACCTGCTCCTCTGTGCACGTGGCTATAAGAAGGGTAAAGTGGGGCTGCGCAGGCGGCCCCTGAAGCGCGGCCACGCGAACCCCCGATGGGAAGGCACGGGAGAGCCCGACCTCGCCGCCGCTCTCGCTGGTACGTGCCTGCCCCGCCGTCACGGGCAGCTCTCACCGGCACCCCCTGCCTGCTGCCGCGGGGCTGCGGCTCCCCGTACGCCGCGACTCCTTGGTGCGCCCGCGCCCTCGGCCAACCCAAGCTACGTCAGCAGGGATGGTTAGCGAGGCCGGAGGCAGAGCCGAGCGGCTCGGTACCAGCGCCAAGAGTGGCGCCGGCAGGGGCGAACGGAGACGGGTGCGCTCGCCGCGTGCAATAGCGCGCGCTGCTTAAAGGGAAGGCAATATCGCTCCCTCCACGAACACGCGCGCGTGTTCATGACATCTATGTTATGTTATGTTCATAACATAACGTAACATCATAACATCATAACGTACATAACATCTCCGAGAAGCGGCAAACCCTCGCAGACCCTTACACGCGCCCATCCCTTCCTCCCCCCTCCCCGAGCCCTTGAAGTCGGTCCGTTTTTCACCCCAGCGCTGCCGGCGAGTCCCACGGCTTACCATGAGCGAGTGCCGGTTGGCGGAGAGCAGGCCGGTGCCGTAGCCGGACCCCAGCCCGGCCATGGCTCCGTTGTGCGACGGCCCTATCAAGCCGTGCATGTCGGCGTGGCCCCCCGGCATGGCGGTGGCGGGCCCCACCGCGTGGTTGCGCAGCACGTGGATGGCGTCGTCCAGTCTCTCCAGGCGGTCCTCGATCCGGCTTTGCTGTTTGTGTGCAAGAAACAAAGCGGGAAGAGCATCAGCAGGCGCGCAGGGCCGCCCAGCGCCGGGCACGAGGCGCTGCCGCCGGTGTGCGTGGGGCGCGCGGGGGCACGGTCACTGACAGCCAGTCCTTCCTTCTCAACNTTTTAAGAAGTGGTTTTGTTTCCCTAGGGCAATGTTTAGAGTAGCGTTGTGGGGAAGGAGAGAGCATGGTTAACACGAGTACAGCTTTGATTTTCATGGGCAAAACAGGTTCAATGATTCCTCATGAACATAATCATTACAGTACATATGTTGCCCTCTATGTCTTTGAAAAGTTTTAGTGATACTTAAAAAAAAAATAATAATAAAAAAATAAAAAAGAAGTAGAAGCAAAGAAACAAATATACCCCTAATTGTAATCAATCTCTGACCGGGATTTTCCTCCCCCCATCTAATCCCAGGATCACACACAAAGAGAGAAAGAGAAACTACCAGGTCCTACAGTCCCTCGCTGCTAGTTGGATTTTTGCCCTATAGGTTTGCATCCTGAAATCACTTTTTATCACTTGTAAAAGCAGCAATAAATACTCTTCCCTAACGGAGCAGCTTACGGCCGGTGAGCAATGTGGCAACAACTAGCAGCCGGGGCGGTCGCGGGGGCGAGGGGTGAGGGCTGCCCCGAACCGCCCCGGCTGCAATGCCATTGGGGTCCCTACAACCGAGCGCCCGGGAAGGACGGGCCCTCGCCTCCCACTTCTCCAACCATCCTAAAAGCCAGCCCATCTACAGCCCTGGGGAGGGCCTTCAAGACCGCTGCTTTCCCGAGTTACTGCCTCCCAACATCCTGCTCCTGCTAAGCCAAAAAGTAGCCCCCGAGGCGTGCTGCTGGCAGGGCGAGGATGGAGAGAAGCAATGGGCTGCGGGGAGTAACAACCTCAAGGCTTCAGCCTGCCTGTTGCATGGGCTGCTCCATGGAAGGAGGGACCCGTGCCCGCGTGGGGGTGCTGCGTGCCGTGCTCCGGCACCCACCGCAGGAGCCGCTGCGCACAGAAACCCCCCCCTGCACCCCCTGCTCTGCTTCCCCCGAGCCCCACCGCTGTCCTCGGCCATCCCCAGCGCAAGCCATGTGCGGACCGGGGCACTTGAAGTCTTTGCTCTTTAATAAAATAGAAAGGGGGGAAGCTCAACAGGACAGTCCCCAGGCACTGGGGAACCTGAGCTGCAAAAATAATTAGGCATAGCTTACAGATCTCCTCAGCAAATCTCTTAACCAACCCACTGCTCTCCACAAACCAAAATAACTAAAAAAATCCTCCAGAAGACAGACAGCCTAGAAAATATCACGGTCAATCACGAGAAGGATTTCTGTATCGGGGCGCAAAAACCAGTCCACGCTAATTCCCGACTCTGGCAAGCTTCTGACAAAGCTAACGTGACTGCTGCGCCGCCCCGTGCTAGGGGGGTGCACACCGTGCCCTCGGGAATTCTCTCATCACTTCTTTTTTAAGGAAACTCTTAAGTTCTAGCGCCATTTATTTTACACCCAACAATACATCAGGCGTTTCTCACCGATTAGTGAAGCCCCCTAGACTTCCAACTGGGACCAACAACCAAGGGAGAAGAGCGAGGCAGAGGACATCGGGCTCTCTATGCTGCTTCTCTGTCCTAACGTGCTTTTGGCCAGCTCCAACTCTTACTTAATCTTTCCATTAGGAAAGGTAACAAATCTTACTGACTCCCCTTTAACCCTCTCTGCCACGCGAGTGTTTAGGACCAGCTCAGCCTGGCAAGCTCAGCCCGCCGGCTCTTCCCGGGGAGAGGACTCCTGACCATCACTGCTGCATCGGCCGCGTTCCCTGCCTCGCTCCCGGGACTGACGGACGCTCCGTCCTGTGTGACAGCCACCACGGCCTTCCACTCCCATTTTCTCTTCAATCTATTCCATCTGCCTGCTCCCCCTCCCCTCTTCTTGTGGCCTTCATTCCCCCTTTCGGTAGGTTTCAACACCGCATCCCCTGTCGAACAGGAGACCCTGACCAGCAGCATCTCAAACCGCATCACGTATCTAGAGCACGGGGCACCCATGACACGAATTTAGAGGTGGTGAAATCAAGTCCGAGGGCATAGCGGTCGCTAACGAAATGAAAACCTGTGTGAGAAGAATGGATGAGAAATGGAAAGAACAGCAAGTAAAATACTGAGGCAGAGGAGGTCACTAATCAAAACATACCAAAGAGTGTAAGGGACCTTCATAATTGGGAGATGATGACGCTTGACCTCCATTTCTAGACCAAACAGCTGTGCCTGCTAATAGTAAAATTGGAATTACCATTAGAACTATGCAAACAAAAATGTCTTTCAAAATTTTGGACAGTTTTGTAGACATGTAAATGCCGTATTCCAGATAGACTATAGAGCAGACATATGGAGAACTTCCAAAATACACACGGATGAAAAAAAAAAAAAAAAAAAGGTATTTTGTAGCAAAGCACGTAGATGCAGGCCACAAAGTTCCCCCAGGCTGCTCCTCCGCATAGAGGGCTGCATTCATTCGGCAGCTGGAGCTGCGAGAGGCTCCGGCAGAAGGAAACGTCTCGGTGGTGGAAGGAGAAGCAGCGCTGCCGCAGGGTGCTGCGGGCGGCTGGACCCCTGCGCGAGCCCAGCACAGACTAGCCCATTCTCCTAGCCTTGCTTCCAGACACGCTCAGTGCCGCTGGTTACGTCATCCCACCATCAAATTTACAAAATCTTTAAAAAAAGCAGTCAGTAAAAGCACTGCACACAACATTCACGTATACGCTGATAAGGTTTGCGCTCTCTTTGGGCAGATTATTTGGTTTGGCCCAGCGAGACCGCCAAAGGTCTGACCGACAACCTTCTGGTTTGTATCCGCTGCTCTAAATCTGTTCCTGCTGCCGCGGGAAGAAAAGGGCTCCTGGTCTCCAGCAGCATTTTCTAAGGAAAAATTTGCTCTTGTGAAAGAGGCAAACGTGGGGAAGAGAAGTTGTTTTCAAGTATTTTCCCAACAGCTTTTATATATATACGTATAGTACAACGCCTAGACAATTTATAATGCTCTTTTGAACGAGTGATCTTCTGAACGATCTCATAAAACAGGGTTAAGAATTTGAGATGGAAGTATCAGGATTTTAATCTTAATGTCTACGTTGAGCGGCATTTGCTTGGACTGAGATAGGCCAGGGTGGAACTCATGGCAATTTTTTTTAGGCTCTCACAGCTAAGATTTTTTTTTTCTCATAAAAGTCAAAATTATGTCAGTTCTAATTAAAACTCGAATCTTCCCTTTTCTGGTCCCCATGGAGCTTTTAGCCAGGGTTTTGCTACAGTGCTGAATGAAGCAATGAGCAGCAATCTTTACTTTCAAAATAACTTTTAACTAGCCCTTGATACCCTTGAGGGAAAGCGTCTTGCATGCTAAACACTCTCAGCTCTTATTTAAACGCACTAATACTCCTTACTTTTATTGATTGTGACGCTCAGTTCTCCCTATTTACCCAGCAGAGCCTGCAGAAAGCAGCGCAGCCCCAACTCGCGGGGGGGTTTTTCTCTTTGGCTTGGCCCCTTCCGTCGGGAAGGAGGGCAGCGCCTCGCTAGGCGAAACGCAGCCCCAGCGCCGGGGGCGCCACGCCTCGGGGCCGATTGCAGGCAAAATTAGGGCAGCAAGCCCTCCCCTGAGGCTGGGAACCCCTGCTAGGGGAGGCTTCGTGGGGACATCTCTTGCCTGGATGGCACGCGGCGTTACGTGCTCCTTCGCAGCAGGTGAGCGTGACGGAGGCGGACGTGGTGTCCTCCCGGACCGCGTCCTGCAGAGGCTGCCGGCTGGCACAAGCTTCTCGCCACCCCTCCTTCCAAAAGGCTCTCGTCACCGCAGAGCTGCTATTAGGTCTATGTCTCTGAGGCTGGGGCACCATTTTAAAGGATGAGGAGCCCAGGAGCTCCCTCCACCTCTGTCGTGCTACACATGCCCCACGGAGGATGCGGGATGGACGGCACCTCTCGCCAGCGCTGCCCCATGGGAACACGGCGGCCTCGGCTGCCATTTAGGATTCCCGGTGAGGTTAACAGGATCCAGGGCTCAGGCACAAAGAAGAGGAGACGGGGGTCTTTGGTTCTGTGCGATATAGACCTCGCCTCAAAGAGGGGACGGGAAGCCAAGAGGCGTGAGCGTGTGCTGCGTGGGAGGAGAAGCCTAACGCTCGAGCCGAAAAGTCTCAGGGTTTAAGAAATCTGAACTATACTCAAGTAAACATTTAAAACACCTGACGCTCATGAGAACTACCCTGGGCCTCCGGATCTTTTCAGTTTAGGCTTTTATTAGTAAAGTGGGTCTAGTTAAAATATAAACAAAGCGTAAAATGAATCAACTGGATTCACAGGGGCTCAGTTTGTCCAGAGACATATTTTATGGATCAAACGGGCTTTTGCTTCAGCCCCGGGAGGGGATGGGGGAGCATACGAGGAGATGTACCTGGCACGGCCACCCTGGAGCGAGGCTGCCGCGAGGGCTTGGGTGTCCCTGCGCAGGGGCACGGCCACGGCACGGGGACACGCTCTGCACCGGGCAGAAATCATCTGCCCCAAGACCCCGAGGGCGCTGCAGGAAGCTGCAATAAGGATGCATAAAACCACTGCTTTTCTGTAAATGCATCTGCCCGGGAGCTGCAACGACCTTCTCTCTGCACCGGCAACAGAGCGTGTAGGACAGCTCTGCGCTCATCTCTGCGGGACCACCAGCCACCTGCACGTGCTGCACAGCAATACGGGAACCGCCTGGTGCTGCCGGCTGGATGCACATCTCACACCCAGCACCGCAGGAGCTCATTTAGGCACCTCCTACCAAAAATATGTTGAAACGTTCAGTAAAATAGAATTGTAACAACAATACCTGAGAGAGAAGGGGGAGAACCAACAGGAGTTGAAGGATTTGATGAAAAGCTGTTGTTGGTGTGATCTGGAGAATAGATCTTTAAAAGATGATACAGAATTAATCTAAAGCCATCACAAACTGATGCAGAAAGAAATATGGAATTCTTATGCATTCAGTTCATTTAAATGAAAGCAGGACAGGTTAAAAAGCCTCTTATTCAAATATTAATATTTTTATAAAGACAAAACTGTATTAGATGCAGGAAGCTAGACAACAGACCCCTTTTGACGGGAACAGACACTAGCCAATTAAGCGATGGTTTCTGATTGTCACACGGATCTGCTACGGTAGATATACACATTTTCATTGCATAGGCTACTTTACGAATGAGTGTCATTGAACAAGGCCTTAAAGCACGCCTGAAAATTGCTTTTTTGTTATGCTGAAATCCCTTAACGGCCAAAATAAAGCAAAGGGAGCCGAGCACGTTAAACCCTGGCACAGCGGGTAATCCGCAGCAGCAAACTCCAACCACTCGTCTGCTGCTCCGGCGAGAAAGCCCCCGCGCGCCCCGTGCCCGGGCGAGGGTGCCACCGCCCCGCGGCGTCCCCGCTCACCACCCGTGCCATTTGTCAGGGCACCACTTCAAAGTGGATTCTGTACTGTATCAGTTATTTCAGGCAAACTAGAGTCTGACTTTTCGTCTTTTTCAATGAAGCATCGAAGAATATGCAAAAAAAAAATTAACTCTCATGAGAACTCAATGGAACCCACTCTGCCCAGAAAATAACTATAGTGGTCCTTATTAAAAGTCAGCCCGTGCCAACCGGTACCGCAGCGATAGCTGGGGCACGGCAGCATTTCCTCCCGCTTTGAGCCGGAAAACCGCCGTACCCCGGCTACCCAGGTAAGAGGTTGGTCACTGCTGACTTTAACAGCAACCACAGTAACTGAATAGGTGGAAACTGCCATGAAAAATAGAAAATCTAAAGGCAAATTCAAAAGGAATCCTGTTTGCGGATGGCTCGGTAGTGCAGAAGTCATCCTGC
Source organism: Sula dactylatra (assembly GCA_013389905.1). Classification (NCBI taxonomy): domain Eukaryota; kingdom Metazoa; phylum Chordata; class Aves; order Suliformes; family Sulidae; genus Sula; species Sula dactylatra. The sequence continues at coordinate 221,877 of WEKW01010470.1, forward strand.
CGCTGGGTTCTGTTCGGACCTCCCTCGCCCTAGGAACTGCAGTGTGTGAGACTAACAGACCCAGCTCCTTCGCACCCAGTCAATGCGACCAGGCCAAGGCTTCCCCTCTTTCCATTTCTATTCTACCACAAAATTAAGTCTAAAACTTTTTAAACACCATTTTGCACTGATTGTTCAATATTTCGGTTGGCAGTAACTCCACGTGGGTGACCTCTGAGACCAGATCTCTCCCGTTTGCTGTTCATCTTCGCAAACTCCAGGCGTCCAATTCTGATTAAAGTTCACACTTTCAAAACGGTAAACGTGTATTCCAAAGTAAATATTTCCTTACAGAGGCAAGTGCTTTCCCCAGCGCATCACCAGTCTGCGAGCTGCCTGCTGCCCCACTTCCTCTGTTTGCTGAAAAACAAAAGACTCGATGTAAAAACAGACACTAAGATATCACAGACTCTTATTCCTGGTCCACTTACTCATAATTTAATTGCATTTTAATGCTAATTACATAACATTAATCTTTAATTACCATTAATTTGCTTGCTAAGGTAGGTATCAAACACATTCATGCTCCGTTTTTGCAGATAAAATACAAACTTGACATGCTTTTTTTTTTTTCTTTTAAATATATTGTGTATTCGATAGGACTTGGCCACATAGCTTTACTTTTTCTGAATGAAAGGTTTCTAATAGAAGAAGATGCTCAAAGATATGGAAAATATGCACGCGCATAGCTAGGCAAGCCCGCGGTGAGCCGAAGCCTGGGGTTCGGGAAGGGCTCCTGCCTCCCCTGCCCCGTGCACAGACCCGCTGCCCGTCCGAGGGTGCTGAGTTTGCGCTCTAGGATGTGCAAATCCACCCTAACAAGGGTTTTCTTCTTCAAAAACTCTAAGGCACTTATGAACAAGGGCAATATTTCACATGTAAGATGTCAAAAACTGCCGCAGAGGAACATTATAAAGGTGGCAAAGACAAAGTCCCCGGAGCCGGGAACGCCAGGGCTCAGCCTGCCCGCGCAGCCCGATTTCTCTCTGCGCCCGCGCTGGGAGCAGGCATCAATTCCAGGCTCTCGCCGCGCTCCCAGGCAGCCCTAGCCTCCCTGGCTGCAGGGGAAGGACAAAGTGCCGTTCGTGAGCAGCTACCCGGTATTTGGTTTCCTCCTCATGCACTCTCTGACCCTGGTCCTTTGTATACTTTTCAATGCATGTTTTACAGATGTTATTAAATTCCATACGGACTTTTCCAAAGTGTCCCTTCTGACTTCGCTTGAACATTTCACGAGCATCTTTCACCATCTCTCAGATAATGGGATTGCACCTTTTGTATAAGAAATTTAGGGCAAGAAAAACCATGGTGTTGCTGGCCACCGGTTTCTCACGTTCAGGTGATGGGATTGAAACTTCTCCATTACAGGAGAAATCGAAGGAAAGAAAAAAATAGGGCAAAACATCCCACTAGTTTCAGCACCTGTGTGTCTGCCTATAAACTAAAAGCACAGCTTTGGCTGCCTGCTGCCTGTGATCAGTGCTTCTGCTTTCATCTCCGAGGACCCTAAGTCAGGCAGCCAGAAAATGAGAAACAAGCAGTCAGTAACCACCCCGGAAAGCCTGGATTAACGTCTGGAACGCGAGGGCTGAGGCAGGAGAGGATCCCGTAACGCAGAGGGGTTTGAAGGGCTTCAGTCCCCCCGTCTCTCCCCCAAGGCCCTCGGCAGGCTCTGCACCACGAGGCCACGGGATCCCGCACCCAGAGGGCTTCAGGAGCAAACCCACGCCCTGCCCTGAGCCGGGGGCGTCCCACGGGGAAAGGAGTCAGGGACCGAATGGTCATTAAAAAGTAACATTAAAAAGCCTCCTCCAAGTTTCCTCCCAGCATTATGCACTTATATAGTCAGGGCATGGGAGGGAGCAGGGTTGGATCCTCTCTGCAGCTCTTCGATCGTGCCACTGGTGTAACTGCAGTCTCTAATAACCGAATGTACATGGACCCGCACTCAGAGCAGATGAGCTGATCCACAGCAGCAGCAGCAGCAGGGAAATCTGAGCTTTGGAGACTTCGCTGGACCGAGGGATGTCCCGCCATGCCCCTTCAGAGCAACCTTTCTGCTCCACCTCCTCCAGTCTTCCCACCCTGAAAGCATTTCTCTCATCCACGGTCTCCACAGAGCTTTTCCTAGTCTCCATCCCAGCCTTCTTTGCTTAGCAGTTACCGTATCTCTGCTGTCAGGGGTATCAGGTATTGACCCTGCATCCTGACTAAGCCCAAAATTTCTAGCAGCAGCTTCAGCAGGGTCTGGTTAGGAAAACTTAAGGAATGGCACAGAACAGCGTTCTCCCTCTATTTCTTACATACAAATTTAAGTAATGGAGCCTCTTCACATTTAACCTGACGGCATAACTTGGATGTTTCAGCGTTTCTCCTACAGCAGACTCCTCTGGAAAGTCCTCAAGGACTACACGCGTCCCAGATGCTGTTAGACAAACTTGTACAGTGCAGTGTGCAAGTATGTCTTTGCTTACTCCTTTATTTCCCCCTTTTCTTAGTTAAACTGTTATTATTGACTACTTGAAAATGTGCTCATCTGCCAACGACAGCTTATTTGTGATCTCAGCTCAGTTTGAAATTAGGCATCAAGATCTATAAAGAAAGATATATAAAGAAACGTGAAGACAGACAGAACAGGCGGTGCTCTAGAACAGCTAGAACACCTAGAGATACAACTTATCAGGGTAATCTGACGTTGTAAATCACAACCTAAAGGTTTGCGACTCGAATTAATACCAGGCAGATGCCCAGAAATTCAGTTACTTTGCTCTAAAGTGAACTGTGAATCCAAACGTAAATCATGCATTGTTTTTTCCTTTTTCTAAGTGACTCTAACTACATTATTCTAAAATTAAAAGTCCTACGTTTGTCTGTCTGAGGGCTGGTTTCTCCTAATGAGATGAGCTATACCGGTCCTGCGGGAGAAGGAAACGCAGGGACCGCAGTCTTGCTCCACGTGCTTTTAGAAACCTGACAGCGCTGAGCCGGGTCATGTCTTCTATTAGTCACTGCTAAGAACAAAGGAATTCTTCAGATATACTGAATATTAAACTTTTCCTGAAAGACTTTGAAGACAAATTAATGCGGTAGGCCTGGAAAACATACAGGGAGAGCCGCAAGGATGGGCAGCAGTGTGCAAAGTTCCCTGTTGCAGAGAAGAGGGAGCTTCACCGGGAAAGGATTGCTCGAAAAGCAATACAGGAGAGGTTTGTAACACGGGGAAGGCAAGCTGGCATCGTTGTTTGTTGCTCTCCCTGTACACAAACTGAAAGCCACCCATTAAAACAAATAAAAAAAAAAGGTTTCTTCTTCACTAGTGTCCAGTCAGATGGAGAAACCCATTGCTTTAAGGTACGCAAAGACACGTACATAGATTTTAAAAGAACTGGATGAATTCATGGAGAAGAACATCCATCGGTGGCATCCAAACACCAGCCCCAGACACAACCCCAGCTCGCGACGGCTCTGAGCTGCCGGCTGCAAAACCCCGAGGAAAAGCCCAAGGAAGGAGGAGCACACGCGTGGGTGCTTTGGGCTGAGGCTCCTTCCCGGCCGCCTCCAGCCTCCAGCGCTCTTGGGTTTGGGTTCTCAGGGACAGAGGGGAAAATGGGCAAATGAAGGTAACTATGGCACCTTCTGTGTGAAGGGCTAAGTTAAACATAAGGAGACCAGAGACCTTCTAAAAGTGTTCATGTCCCAAAAAATCACTGGGACTACTTAAATACAGCTGACTTTTTAATGTATGTTTTTGTTCCTTACATCACTAATGCTTTGAAATGTAAATCATTATTTGCTTTAGCTATCATTTCGGTAACGTAAGGGACATGACTGAAATCTGTAGGGAACTAAAGAAAACTCCATATTTGAAGGAAGAACAGAAAAATAAATTCTTAGGAAAAAACACAGCCAGGAGTGTCTGCTGCAAGAGCCCAAAGATTTTGGGAGCAACAGGATAAGACTAAACTAAAACTAGTGCCCAGGATCGGGCACTACAGAAGGAAGAACCAGACCTCAAATGCAGGAAAAGATAACCCAGGGTATCACTGCAGAGAAAGGAAACGCACAGTGCTGCTTTACACAGGGAACGGCTATGGAATATACTCAGCTGTTTCTACTAATATCGCACAGTTGTTGGTCCATCGCTTCACCATTGGCTTCAATGAAACACTATTTAAATACAGCCGCAGATGCCCCTAAGGCTGAGCAAGGACAGGCTTAGCTGACAGCTTCGGTGCGCACGACAACTGTCAGGTTTAAACCATCGGGGTATTTATCCAAGCTCTGAAAAGCACCGCTGGTGCCCAGAACGGCATCCAGAATGGAGTAACATTTATATGAAAAGCAACCACGGTTCGGACTAGGCTGGGCCATGCATCGTGAAGACAGATGCAGACACGCAGAGCACGTCCGCGCAGACCCCGCTCCTCGTGCGCGAGTGGCCGGCGGGGAAGAGTCGCGGCGAAGAAGGATTGCAGCCCAGCCCAGCTGGCATCAGATTTGTCATCCTGCACCAAAGAGCAATCCGATGAAATCCGTGGACGGGGCTCCCACAGCAGCCCCATAAATCTTCCCGGCAGGGGCATTTGCAAGGTAACCTGCGGAGAGTGTGCCAAACCTCGGCTGAACGAACTCTGAAATAACCTGCGGGTCATCACTGTAGGGTCTCAGACTCTCTAAAGCCTCGCTCTTCACCTCTGGGTAAAACCGATCCTCAGGTGGTTTTCCAAAAGCAATGCAGAATGCACAACAGATACTGATCCTACCTAAATAAAAGGCTCCCATCGCATCCAACAAGTGCTCCTCCACTTCCCCTCAGCTTTTGGAAGAAAACCGTAAGATGTACGGTTAAGCAAGATGGAGGGCCTTAGGCAAATATTTAATCCAAGTTACACGTAAATCCAAGAAAACACTTTGAAAGAGCGATTTTGAACGGCTTAAAAATTAACATTAGAAGCTTTTTCAAGCCCATCGGAAATAAGGACAATGATGGAGAGTTGGTAGGACCTGCAAACAACCAAGATGCAACAGAAGAATTCAAGGAAAAAAAGGGTAATAGAAGAAATGCTAAACAGATTGTTTTTATCCGCCTTGCCATAGGACGGATGATATTTTACAAGGGATTAGTCAGAAAACTTGGCACCAACTGAAGTGTCAATGTAAAGGCTTTAAAAATAATCAATAAAAAGAAAAATAAAGAAGAGCCAAAGGACGTTTCTAAGAGCTCTCAAGAAACTCTAACACAAAATTGTCTGACTTCTAACTGCAGTGTAAACCGACAGCTTAGACCAACCTAGTGCTGAAGTAAAGAAGGTAGAAAATATTAAAAACCAATGGTGAAAATGAAGTTCTGTGCATTCAAAGAGCCACCAGATTTTAGATGTGACTTCTTTACTAGAAAAGATAACAAAGAGCAATATACATACGGATAAATACACCATATTGCACAACCAACACTGCTTTGGTAGAGGAAAATGTGTCTTGCAAATCTTTCAAAAACATGATGAGCACGTCGATGCAGGAGATCCAGTAAATATAACGGATTTGTACTCCCAGGTTTCAGCAAAGCCATCTCCCGGAAGCTCTTAAAGAAACTAAACTGTCTTCAGATAACAGGGAAGCGAGGATATTCTTGCAGATTAAGAAGTGATTAAGACAGAGACTACAAGAGCAGGAATTAATAGTTAGCTTTATAAGGGAGGAGTATTACCAGCAAATCCCCAGTTGTGTGGATCTGCTCAACATACTCATACATGGCCTGGAAAAAGACATGGCATACGCCGAGGTTGTGACGTTTGGCAAGATCCTGATTCAGGATAATAAAATATAATGTTATGTGTAAAGAGCAGCTCTTGTAACACTAACTTGCTGGGCAATAAATGCCATACATACCTAAAAACAGTAGGCAGCAAACATGGGGGGGAAAAGCCTTATGCCATAAATACACACAAGCAAGCTCTCAGTTACCTAGTAAGCAGTCCAGAAGGAGAGGAAAACCTAGAGGCACAGCAAGTAGTTAGCTGACAACCTGAGCTGATGGTTAAGCTGCAGAACCAGCCTCTCGCTGCCCCCAGGAAAACCCCAACAATGAGCAACGACCGGGCAAAGAGCAGAGACAACCCAGAAGCCCGTTACGTCCCTCCGTGAACTCACGACACACCTGTATTTTGGATATGAAGCAAAGACCTGGTAAGTCCATCAAGAAAGAGCATCAAGGTCTACAGAACAGAAGAAGCAACGAGAAGTCAGAAAAAGCAGAGGGTGGTTCCTTTAGAGGATGAACTCAATAAATGTGGATTCCCCAGCTTGGAAAAGGGATCGCTACAGCGGGGTACGATGCAGGCTACATAAACCCAAGCAACGGGGCAGAAAGGTTTTTCTTCTGGTGCTTATGGAACATGAGAAGGAGGCAGGACCACATCGGGTCTTGAGGGAGCAGGGTCAAAAGGAAAGAGGAGCAGCACTGCTTCACAAATGTGTAACGTCACTGTGCCAGGCCAAGCCTCCAGAAAGGCTGGGTCACCTCATGGAGAAGGGTGAGCTCAAGCTTCCTAAACACTCAGCGCTGCACCCAGCACTGGAACGACGGGCAAAATATCATACACGCTTCCTTTGGTTTTATACTCCTCCCAAGGAAATCCTTCAAGTCCTTGCGGGACATGAGCTTTGGGTCTGAACAAGGACAGACGGTCTCAAGTTCTTATGCAAAACATGGAACAACTTAGCTCAAGGAACGCCATGAAACTCCCGCAAATCTGGCACAGTTTATCCAAGACATTTCTGCATTGGGCTTCAACTGAATGAAGAAGCCAAATCCAGCCTTCAAGAAAGGCTGCAATGAACGATGGACAAGGGTTTGAGGCAAGAGCAAGAGAACACTCAATGAAACTTCCAGGAAAAGAAATTAAAACAGGTAAGTGGAAGTCCATCTCCGCACAGCAGGTAGTGAGCATGCAGCCAGGGGAAGCCGTGCACGCAGACGGCTTCAGCGGGTTCAAAGGCAACTGCATGGGCAACAGGTCCATAAACAGGTGCTTGAAGAACCAGGCAGGGGTGTCCCCTCCAACCTCGCTAACGCGACAGTCCTGGGTGCTGGGGCAGTACGAAGGGCAGGACCTGCAGAAATGGCCAGGATCACATTTCGCCACTGAGCGCTAAGCTAAGAGGGACCACCCGCCCGAAGCAGGACGGCATTTCTTATCTACCCACGCTAGTCTGTTATTTCCTCCAACTGGTCTAAATGCACGTATTATTAGAGAATACAACTACGCACAAGTGAGCTTAAACGCTGGCTTCCCCGCTTGAGAAGGCAGGTCTCCACTGACACGAAGCATCAGCAAATTTTGGTACGATGCAGAGGACAAAGATAACTTGGGAACAGGATTGTAAAAGAGGACTTGAAAATGCACCGCAAAAGCTGTCGCCTTTGTGAGCTGCTTCCCCCGCTCACAAGACTATTAATGTACTGAAGACATCGTGAAAGACTGCAACCTTTTGATGGATTGATTCTAACTCTGTTGAAGAGCGTGTTTATTGTTACAGTTAATCTCCTAAAACTTTCTCAGCATGTTTCTGCGAAGAACAATTCTGCACTGGAAGGCAAAGGGACAGAATGATGAAGTACCGCCTTTTCACATCCTTCTGGTGGGATTCTGATTGTAAATCTTAGGTTATTGAATAAACTTCCAGGAATCTGTATCTCAGCAAGTATAATTATATCTAGCAAAGCATCTAGTGTAACCGATAGGCTGGAGCCTTCTACTAGAGAATTCCAGCCAGACTTTTTATAGTTTAAATTCTAGCACAAACTCACGCTGTTCTGATGGAATAGTGCTTTCTGAAACAGCAGACTGGAAATTATGTTTCTATGTTAAGGAGAGTGGAAAAACTTGCACCATCTCGGTATTCACAGCTGATGATCTTCCCAAATTATGAGGAAGTGACATTGCTGGATAAAAGTCATATTCTTCTTATACTGCGCAACAGTTCACCACCCTCCTGTAACTGGAAGCTTAACATTCTTGTAAAATATACAGTGCAGTATTATGTGACTGCTCTGGTAATAAAATTACTGTGAAACCAGTGCCTCAAGGGGAAATGCACATAATGTTTCTCCTGGAAAAGCTGCATGTCACAGTGCATAATGTCATACAAACAACATGTCATTAGAAGTGAAAGCAGCAAGCGGGATTAATACGTGCATCAGATGGATACGATAGACTCGTACAGCATATGCTAAAGGCGCTCCGTCTCAATAACCGGTTGCTTAAACACTGCACTGCTTCAGACCTCTGAAAATAAAAAGCCAATGCTTAGCGTACAGTTAACCACTGCCAAAGCCGCCCTGTAGTCCCGTGAAAGGATTTCCTCCCTGCTGCCTTTCAGAGCTGCACGGCCATCGGGGAAGGCAGCTCACCTGCCCGAGCCCTGCTCGCTGTGGGCTGCGGCCCCGCGTGGGGATGGCACGGCGCGGCTGTGCCAATGCATCCCGCCCGGGGACCGGGACGGAGGCGCGGCGGCTCCCGGCTGGGCCGGCTCCAGCGGCTTTCTCGGGAAAATCAGGGAAAAGACAGTGCGTGCCCAGACTTCAGGGGAGGTTCGCTGGTTTAAGAGGAGAATAGGGCTTGCATCGAGATCCAAGAAATACTTTTGCCGCCCTCAGTTCAGACATAGCTCAACAGTACTACTTGTTGAATATTTACAGCTGCTAAAAAAAGTCTGCATCTTTGTATTGTTGCTCTTCTGATTCACACGCTGGGTTTTTCAGGAGATGAGTCCAGATGAAAATCTGGATGCATTTTTTTTTACATGGGAAATTTAGGCACTTTTCTGGGTGGCTCCCAGAGCCACGGGGGCAGGAGGCTGCACTCGCACTCCTACCTGCTTATGTCCCTCTGCAAGATTCTCCATCCCTGAACGTTACCTGTAAGGCTTCTGCATAACTGGTGTGAAGACAGCAGAATTATATCTGACTCTACTAGACGTGTTTTGAGGGAGAAAGAGAGAGTGATTTTCCCATGTCGCGCGCACAGAAGCGGCAATACGTTGTAAAGGAAGAACTCTCAATGGAATGGCAAGATTGAGCACAGAAATGCTACCCTGAAATGGGATACGTTTTTCTCAGACAGTGACAAATTAAGAAGAGACTGTATTTAGTTTCTTCTTTGTTCAGAGACCTTGAAAAATATGATGCCCATGTGTTAATGTTTGAACCCACCCTCCATTCTTACTGCATTAGTCCTGCTCGCAGTCATTCAATACAGAATCATGTGTGTAATCTGAAACATGTGTCCAATGATGTGTTCCCTATTTACCAATTATTTAATTAGCTTTATTTGCTCTTTGAGATACAGGCAAAGAAATACTTTTTTATTTCCTGTATTTAAGTATGAACCAGTATTTGCCAAATATTTACGTATACCAAGGCATGCTCTTCATTCAGAGAGTCACTCGCGGCACCGTCAGAGGTGGCCCTCCTCCTTACAGGGATGCCCCCCCATCGCCGCTTCCCCCACACCACATGGAGACCCAGCAAAGAACCGAAGGAGATGAATGTCATGATACAGAAGCACCACCTCACACAGCACTGCAGGCAATTAAATCACTAAAGACAAAAAAATTGGACTTCAAAACCAGTGGGATCAGGCACTTAGCTGGTGCAATGCCTTCCACACAAACTCTGAAGCAAAGTGCCTTGCTGTAATCGTATTTCATTCACAAAAAGAAGTAGTAGTAGTAAAATGCATAAGCAAAGGAGGCAAAGGTCAACTGCGATGTGCTTATTTCCATGAAATTCTTGCTATCTCTCCGCACCTACCGAACTAAGGAGCCAGTCCTTCCGCACACTGCGATACACCGTCAAATAACCCTCCACCTTGATTTCAGCCCTCTGGCGCTGCTGAAGCAGGTGCAAGGGGAGGCAGGAGGGAAAGGGAGAGCCGCGGGCGGCAGCCCCAGCACCCGACCCCAACTCACCCATGATACTGTCCGTCCCGTTGGCAGGGGGTGTGCAAGAAGACGCGCTGTAATGATTTGTGCCACTGCGGTGGAAGGTGGACATCGGAGGAAGACTGGAATTGATGTCTGCTGAGGAGTGTGATGGGTAGCTCTGCGGCAAAAAGGATAAAAAAAACCAAAAAAAAACAAAAACAAAAAAAAAAAAACAAAAACAAAACAAAACAAAAACAAAAACAAAACAAAAACAAAAAAAAACCAAAAACAAAAACAAAAGGAAATGTTTTAACGTTTGAGAACATGGAAGGCAGCAGGTCGCTTATATTGCCCCAGCCCCAAGCACTGTCGTACTTCACCCAACTGAGAAAAGCAGAATGCTGCCCTAAGACTAAGCAGGGAGCGTATTTTTCTGCCCTAATTTGACATCTTCGGGAGGAGACGCAGCATACACCTATCTGATATGGATAAATATCCACAGTGCGCAGTTCATAACTGATGATGGTACCATAGAGGTGTAACGAGAAGAAATTAAGAAAGAAAAGTTAGGTGATATATCAAGCAAAGCTTTTTGAGAGGCTGGAGGAGAAGCCTTCCAAGGAAAGTGCTAGAAACCCCACATTGCTTTTGACATTAAAACCGAGATCTGACTACAAGACGCGCGCGCCGGCATGACAAAACGTGCCGTACGGAAACACACCGGTGCCCCAGGTAAGCAACCGGATCAACGTTCCCTCCCACTGCAGCGCCCGTGCGACGGACGACTGAAGATGCGACGGAACAAGTTCTCCGAACAAGTGCGGGACAAGCAACTGGGCAGGGCACGGAAGACTTTGGTAGCTACACGGCTGGATCAACACAAACCTTCCTTACCGTGACACAACGTCGCCGTGGTCAAATGTTTTGCTCAATTTGCATTACTATAAACCTGGCTTACGTTCGCGTCACTTGTCACCGTTGACTAGTCTTTTCTTGATCGGTGTAAGACACTGTGTGCCGACAGGTCCTAGAACATGCCCAGCTTTCACCTCTATCACAGCGCTGCCCCCAGCAGAGAAGAGGTCCTGCAGAAGACCTCTGGGTTTTGGAGACTCTGATACAAAGCCTCCTCAGAAACACAGGTAGATGGAGACACGTGGCAGTACCTGACCCAGGACCAAGGCACTGAGTTAGCGTAAGATCATCTCTGTGCCCCCTGCCTCCCCCTAGGTGGTTCAGAGGGGGCTGGCTGAAAACATCCTTCCCTTCATTTGGCCTTTTTAATTACTTTTACAGGATTTCTTGTAATTAAGTGCCAAGTAACTGAGTAGTTGAAAGTTAGCTCAAAGAATGTAAACGACATAGCCGAAACCTATTTTTCTTATCCGTGGAAAACCGACCATCAACTCTGACTGCGGTCTGAGTAACATTTTCAGCCTTTGACTCATTATAAACCACTCCAGGACCTCAGCCCCGAACCCAACTGGCTGAAATGGCGCCGCTGAACAGAATTGCTCACGCGATGGAGAAACGAGTAAAGGAGGAGTGCTTAGGTCAACGGTCTGAACAGAGTGACTCCATCTCTCCTGCGGAACGGCTGTTCCACGGCACGTATCGAAGCGCTGGTTTGGGATTGTCTCATTTCTCAGGGGGAGACATCAAATCATACTGCCAAACATTTTAGGAAAAATACGGGCTCTGAATACAACTTAGTGGAGAACCGTTCTCTGCATTCAATGCATCTATGTAGAAAATCACCGATATGCCTGAGAAAGTAAAAATGAAAACCAGCAGCTTTTCTTTCTTTTGCTATAGGCATTTTCTCTACAGGTCACTGAGAAGTTAAGGACATTTGCAGGGAACTGAACTGAAATCACTCAAACTCTCCTCGACAAGCTGACCACTCATGGATGCTCCAGCTGACCTCTCACTGATTCTCCAGCAGAAATTATGCGGAGTTTATTTAAAGTATCACTGCCTCCCTTCTGTCCCAGTGCTACCTAAAACACAGAAGGCTCTGCCAGTCCAGACATACATAATAAATGACTGATGTGAGCATCGATGGCACTGAACACCTGCAGCTCCAACTGGTATCAGTGGTCCTCACTACTTCTGAAATTTAGGATAAATATAACAATACCTACATGGAAAAACATTTTGGGGAGTTTAGGTGGAATATTCCTACCTATTTTACATCGCAGAAATACTTTAACTCTCCATAAAGCCCCCTACACATTACAAACCCAAGAAATTCAGAAACGAGGTAAACTTAAATGCAAAAATGTTCGCAGACTTGCCCCACGAAGGCTCTCAGCTGTCTTACCTCTCGCCTGAGCTGATACTACGAAAAGCCACCTAATTCTGATGAATGAGTACCAGCGTAGATAAATTAGATTAAATTGGGTTTTAAAAGTTATGCTCAATTTTTATTATATATGCTTGTCGCTTCAAAGCAACGTTAAGTTTGCTTAGTGCCTTAATTATGCCTTTTATAAGGACATGATTAAGCAGTTTTTGAGGCAATTTCTTTTGCTTTTGACTTCCTATTAATTTTACATAGCAGTGTGCTAACCTCATTAAATGTGAGACTTTAAAGATTTGTTTTGCAAATTAATTTTCAGTTTGCAAGAGTGAGTTTAATTCTTCTTATTCCTTCAAAAGATGGTTCTACAAGACTTTACAGCAACAGACTCCTTCCTCCCTTAAAACCAGTGCTGCTCATTACTCTTCCTTTTTAATGGTCTTCAGGAATGAAAAGTAGAGGTACAGGATAGAAAAACATTACTTGTAACATTTCACACGTTTTGAGAAAAATGTAGCTGTCTCTTCATTTCTTTACCTCTTACTTAAAACCAAAACAAAACGAACTGAATTGATGCCATCCAGTGTTATTTCTACATAATCAATTCAGCCGTGATACTAGAATATCCCCTAAGCTGTACTCAGCTCAGATTTAATTCCAATTTTATTCTATTCCAATACAATAGATGGAATCAGTCCCAGCAACTTCCTCCTGCGAGAGATCAGGATGTACCGGAGAATGTCAAAAAAGCTCCCTTTTTTAAAGCAGAAAATTGATGCTACATAGTTATCTATCAACTCAGACCAGCAAAAGGACACGGCTGCCGTGAATTACGGACGCCACAAAGCAGAGGCGTGTGCAGCTCATCGGCAGGCTGGCGGCCCCAAGACGAGCAAGAGGGTTCAAATACGGGCTCAACCCTCTTCTTGCAACTTCGGCTGAAGGAACGGTCTGCGTGGCGATTTTCTGCTCCTCTTTTCACCTCCCAGCTGCACTAGCAGACGTTCTGTAGAGCGGCGGTGACCTTCAGCGGAGACACGGCAGGGAGAAGCTGCGGCAGGACCAACCCATCACCCTTCCAAAGGCAGAGGCAGCCACCTCCGCTCCCAAGAGCTTCCCAGCCTGCGCCACCCTCCGGCTTAAAACCTCCCTTCCCTCAGCAGAGCCCGAACAAAATCTCTAAGGCAAAGCTTTCTGAGATTTCTCAGGCTGGGTTTTGCAGAGCTGGGAACGCACGCCGGTGCGCGGAGGACGTTTTAGCGGCACCACTCGAAGACGCGTCCGCGCGGTGAGCGGGTAGGCGCGACGTGCTGACCCCCCGGCCNGCGGTCGTGCGGGTGCAGGCTGCAGTAGCTGCTGGACTGGGGGATGTGAGAAGAGTTGCCCAGCATGCCCCCGTAGCCGGGCTGGTTCATCCCGCTGGAGGAGCTCCACGGGTCGCTGCTGTGATGGCCATCTGTAACACAGGAAGGGAACACCGCTGGCCGCCGGCGCCAGACCCCGCAGAACCGCCGGCTTTGCGCCTCCGCAAGCTCCGTCCGAGGAGCCTACCGGGGCTGCGCCGCTCTAGCGCAAAGCCGCGTACTTCAATAGAAATGAAGCTGAACTGAGCAACGGTGAATACTCGTGTCATCCTGCAATGCTTCATTACAGTCACATCACTTAGGCTTGGAAGTTTCCCGCTGCTTTATTCCTGCTCTGGTACCATAAACTCAAGTACATAAACTCCATTATAACAAATTTCATGAGGGACAAAAAGTCTGAACATTGAAACGAAATACGCTGAAGCCTACAGAACGAGGATGGGCTAACGAGCTTTGGAGAAGCCTCAGCTTGGTAAATGATCAGGTAATTCCTGAACTTTGAACGCTTCCACATCCAGAAAGTTTTCCGAGTTGTTTTGTTGGTGCCTTCTGGTTTTGTTTGTTTAAAAAGAGAGCAGCACCACTTGTATGGTTTCTCCTGTTAGGGATTTCCCAGCTTGTGTCTCCGCACCTCCTAAAGCACGGCGTTCATCCTTCAGGCCACTTCGCTGCCGAGGTACAATGGGCACTGAAGAGTATAAAAACGGGCTCCCCAAATTTTACCGAGTAAAATAGTTGGTTGCGTATTTTGCATTTAACTAGACGTGCTGAAATGGAATTATAATAACGCAGTGAAATGTATTTTCTACTGGAAGAATGCCAACGTGCTAACAAAAAAAAAGAGAGAAGAAAAAGGTAACTTTTCCCTAACGATCAGCAGACCTGAAAGGCGGGCACGTGGGCTGGAAAAGTTGTCGGCTTTTTTAAACTCCAGGAGGTGGTCCAATAAAAAAATTATTGTGTCTCACCTCCAGCTCTGCCTTATTTATACACTTCAAACACCCTGGCAGCAGCAGCACTTCTAGCATCACCTTCCCATGGCTGTTTGAACAGTCATTTAACTCAGATCTATGTCTTCAATACAAATCTGTGAGAAGATAACATTTAAAACCGCAGAACGGCTAAGCACTACAAAGGGTAAATATTTGATACCATTAGAAGCTTATTAATCCCCAGCTCTGTAACTCTATAGGAGTCTCATAGCAGGTTGCTCTTTGGGCGGTATTTATTCGTGTTGTAAGCCAAGAGCACCGTTTGCTTTCTAGTCATGGTCTGTCCTTCCCACCGCTCAGGAAATGGCCCAGATGCGGATCCCCCACCGCAGGAGGTGACCAGCGGGGTCAGTGCTTTGAACCACGTCCTCTTCCCACCCACGAGGACCCATCAGAGCTGGTGGAGGACCGGCAGAACCCCTCCGTGCCGCGCTCGAGCCCCGGACCCGGGACGGGAGGGTCCAGTGGTCCTTCCTGCCCGCATCCCTGCCGGACCTGCCTGCTGCTGCTCCTTCGCAGCAGCCAGCCCGTCCTCCCGCGGCGGCTGCCTAACGGAAACCCCGACACCAGCATCCTCCGACGAAGAGCCGGAGACGTGGCGGAGCTCCGCAGGAGGTGGCCCGTCACCCTGAGACAGGGAGCCGAGCCATCCCTGGGGACGCTGAGCAGCGCCCACCGCCTTCACATCGGGGGGACACAGAAGGGGGTTGTCTTTTTGGTCTTTTTCCAAAGGGTGGGAATTGGAAAGTGTAAATATATGTATATGGAATAAAACCCAATCCCTTGCCCTGCAAATACTTTAGCCTAGCAGTCCTGCTGAATTAAACAGATTTACTTACCCTTTACTTCGCCTAAAGCAGAGTATACGTAGAAGTGCTTAAAAGCTAATTATTTTGCCCTAAATGTGGCAAGAGACGGGTGCCCTAATTGTGTGTGGATCTTTCCAAACTCTAGGAATCTCATTCACTATGTCACACCAAATTTCATTGTGCTTGCACGTAACCATTGCGGGAGATAGAACATGGTAGCAGTGAATACATGAAAACTGTTAACCTGTCCTCAAGTGAGAGAAACGGCTTCATTTTAAAAAGGTTGCTCTAATTCCATTTGCACGCAAACAGACGTACTTGTAGCAATGTATACGTTACATAAGACAAAATCTTTCTCGTTAACATAAAACAACAATGCACAAAATACACGCACAAATTTGTGTGCGTTTAGGACATGCGTAATATATGTGCACACGCACATGCTGGAAAAAAAATGCTTCAAGAACCTCAGGTGATAAGAGGCCGGCAAGTTATTCATTCTGCTGCTGCTCTGCAGGATCAGAACAAGATGTGCAGAGGCATAACGGTCAAACGAAGACATACAGGTCTTCGTTTTAATGCTAGTGCTACAGACCACAAGATGATATTCCAGCGTGTCTCGACTACCTACAAACCGAAATACAAACACAGAAAATGTATGCAAAATAGATTTCCTTTTGAAAGCAGCATCTTACCTTGCATGAAGAAGGAGCTAGGAAAAGTGCTGGCTGCTGGTTTTGAGGATGGATAACCTGGTGAATCCCTATTGTAGTCGGCAGTGCTTGCTGACGGGGCATAAACCTAAGGAAAAAAGACTAATTTAGTATGCCTTTAGCAGGAAGCAGGAAAGAAATATTGAGTTTTTACCTTGCTCAGTATAAATCAGTTCACAACACCACATAATTCTTCTCTCAGAACACAAAAACCTCAGTATATGTGTGACTGGAAAATAAATCTTAAGCTTCAAAAGAAACTCCAGCCTGACATTTTCCAGCTTTAAACAAGGATATTTGCAAGGTATTTGTCAAACTATGTATTTCTGTAAATAAAACGAACAAACAGATGCACATATGTTCTTCCTAGAGCATTACGGAGCTTAAAATAAACAGGAACTTGAAACAATGCTGATTTTCTTGTATGAAAGTGTACAGCCTTCACCCGCTTAAGAACAAAACTGAAAGCACTGCAAGGAAGTAAAAAACTTTATTTCCCAAACTAAAAAAAAAAAAAAAGAGATTTAGAAAAACAGCATTATCAAGACCACTGAAAATTACAAACATATCTCGGGATATTAAATTCCCATGGATCAAGCTCTTTCCAGAGAAGCCTGAAAGGACTATTAAAAACCTGGATCTACACAAGACCACCAACACAGCATGTGTACACATCAGGGGAAAAACTCCTCCTTTCTTAGGACTTATTATATTTGTCTGCGCAATGAACTTAGTACGTGTGCCAAAACCCTCATTTACTTATAATTGTTTACTAATACACCAGAGCTTTCTGCAGCTCGCCTTTTAGAAAATATCTGTTGTATTTCTTGCTGTAGTTTAGTTCGACCAGGACAGCATTTAAAAACAAACCAAACTAAACAAACAACAAAAAAAAAATCCCCCAAAACCAGTCCAGGCTGATAAATGTAATTTATTTTTTACAGTGCGATTTATCCCCTCTGCCTATACGCTCTCTCTAGTCCTCCGCGCTCTGTTTCTGCGCTGGAGGTGCCTCTCTCCAGATGGTCAGGAAGACTGAAGCACTGTCATCTCCTTGATGAAAATGGATACCTTCCTGCCTCCATTTTGAAGCAGGCAGCAGATCACAAAATTGGCAGAGCGCCTGCTCCGACGTTCGCAGGTCACAGCGAAAGGGAAGAGAAATCCACCAGCGAAGCACGGCCGCCGGCGGGGCTGGCAAGAGCGCCCGGCCCTCCTCTGCCAGCAGCCCCCAGCCAGGGCAGCGGGAGCAAAGGGCTCCTTAAAAAAAAAAAAAAACAAAACAAAACAAAAAAAAAAAACCCAAAAAACAAAACCACCCAAAAAACCAGAAACCAGGGAGCAAAAAAGCCAAGGGCTGCGGGATGCTGAGCAACTTTCCCGCACTCCTCGGGGCCCCCCGAGCCCAGGAGAGGAGCAGGGCTGTGGGACGGAGCCCGGCAGCCCGGCATCGCGTCCCCTGGCTCCGTGAGCCTAAACGTCACCCGTGCAGACAGGGCCAACAGCAGCGCGGTATCTGGGACAAGCCTAACGTTACAAAGCAAAGCAAAAGTCTTTTTTTCTTTTTTTTTTAATATAGCGCCTTATGCCTCAGCCGAGGCCGACGTGCGTTTGAGGTGCTCAGCATCGGGCACTCAGGAGGAGAAGTGCCCCACCGCCTGTGGGAGCCAGGAGCGAGCCCCAGGAAAGCCTGAAGACCGCTTGGACGGGTAAAACAAGAGGCAACGCAGCCCTGCACCCGACCGGCCAAACCAACCCAGAGCAAAGCCAACAGCCTGCGCCGCTGAGCCGGCGGCACCGGGCGGGATGCGATCCCTGCCAACTGCCATGACGCTGCTATCCTGGGACTGAACTTTCTGCTCCGGTGTCAGCCTTTAACTGGATTAAAGGTACAAATACATAACAATAGCCAAACCCTGCCGCCAGCCTGCACGAGGGTGGGCAGGGCTGGCCCTGGCCGGGCAGCGGCACCCGGCTCTTGGGCGCGCTGTGCCGTGCCGGGCTGTGATTTTTGGAGCAGGGCTGCCAGGGGCTCTCGCCGGGCACCGCTGCCCCAGCCTCCACCGTGGCGGCGAGGGACCGGGGGGTCCCGCCACCCCAGGGTCGGTCCCCGCACCCATCGGTCAGGGCAGGCACCAGCTGCGAGCTATGCCACCTCTAACATTAGCATGCTCAGCATCGCTGTTTTCAGATCAGCTCGCCCTTTAGGATGCCGAGTAACGCAGAAAGCAGGCTGGCGTGGGACGGTAGCGGCGGTTTCAAGCCGGGGCTGGGGAGAAAGTCCCTCTTGAGCTCAGCCCCTCTGCAAAGACAAGTGCTGTGATTCAGCTAAGGGAGGGGAGGTCGGGGACACAGGCAAGAGGCTTTTTGAAAATCCTGAGAGGTGGGATGAAGGAGAGCTGTGGGAGGCATCAGTCAGCACAAACCTCCGCTCTCTGCTCAGCAGGAGGCCAAGGGGATGCCTCCCCCAAACACCCCTTCCCGACCCTGCCCTCTCCCGCTGCTGCTCCCGCACCAGCTTCAAAACTGCTTCATGCAACTTCTGCGTTTATCAGAGAGCCCTACAGAAATCACAGACGCTTTCAGAAAAGGTACCTGAAAGCCAGGTTTAATGCTGAAAGATTAAAGACGGGCAGGTCGGGGAAAAAAACCCGGGTGCCTGAGCACACCCAGTGCCCAGACCGAGAAGAAGCGAGCACACAGGTTGGAACGCAGCAAGGACATCAAAGGCAGCGTGCTGGCCGTGCCGGCGCTTCAGTAAAACGCACGTCGGGCACTTCTTGCACTTCCAGGCAAAGCGGCGTGCACGCTGACCGCGGGGCGGCTGCGCCGCTCCGACACGTCTTGCGGAGGCGTAACGGGGGCCCTGATAGACCAGCTTCACTGCGCGCCCCTATTTACTGTACAGCGGTGTCTCTGTTCTGCTGATCGTGATATATTTAACAGCTCGGGGCCTTTTGCTCGGCACGCTCTGGGCTGCGCCCACGGAGCGGGGAGGGTGTCCTGGGAAGGGCGGGGCCGGCCCCGCCCCGCCCCGCCCCTCCAGCACCACCCAGCACCGGGGCGCCCGCGCCACCGACTTGTGAGAGCCATCGCCCCTCTACCCGGAGGTGAGCACGTCTTGCTCTTAGCGAGGCAGATCTCGGGTGTCCCCCACTTGTCGCGCCCGAGGTTACCAGGCTTGCGTAAAAGTTTGATGCGCATTTCTGAGGAAAACCAGTCAACGCTGATGTGTTTTTAACTCGTGCAGTGAAAAGGTCAGGCGCAGTTACAGCTCTCTCCCCTTCCGCTCATTTAACAGGTATCCCGCAAAGCGCTCGAACCGCTGGGGAGTTTTCCCAAGGGACAGGCAAATGCCTAGATGACCTCATCAGTGACGCAACGATTCCAGCACATCCCAAGCACCGCGCGAGAAGAGCGGCTACCTGGGAAAAACAAGATGGGCCCTGGCTTGAAAAGAGACGAAGAAAAACCCTCCTGCGTCCCCCGTGATCGCTCCCGCTCCCTTAGGAGTGATTGCCACCCCTCCCACCCCTGCCCCAGGGCAGGGCCGGTCCCTCCGCGTCCCCCTCTCCCCGCACGCAGCCTCCCCGCGCGTCCCTGTCCTCCCGCGCGCGGCGGTGTCCGTTCATCTCAACCCAACGCCTGGTTTTCCCTGTATTCCTCCAAGCTAACTGCTTTCAGACATGACTCCAGCTCAACCAAAATCGCACTCGGAAAGCGCCCCGTCCCGCTGATGGAAATTTGGCTTTGCACCTCAGCCTTCTGCAGTACCTGCGGAGCGTGAGTTATAAAGGTCTAACAGCTCCCCGTACGCACTGTAAAGAAAACGAGTATGGATTGTACGCCTCTTGCTGACTTATTCCCTAATTTATGAGTTTGCTTCGCTTCGTTGCCTGCTGTCAAACTGAACCATAAAGCTGCGGGGCCAGAGTCCCCGAGGCGGGTGCCCGAGCTGCAACTGCCCCCGCGCCAGCTCGCCACGCCGCCGGGGCTCCGTAGGAGCACCCGTCAGAAATAACCAGAGCCGGTACAGCCAGCACTTCGGTGGATCTGCAGAAAACCATCGCGGCGGGTGGCGCTGGAAGGCTGGGGATGCCCGCGGCGAGGCAGGGCGCTGGGTCTCACCTGCCTGAGCTGCCATCCAGCCTCCCCGTCCGCAGCAGGACAGGCGCCGGGACAAGGCGGCAACTCAGTCCGGGTCAAACGCCCTCGGGGATTTTCTCCTTCCTGTTCTTCGCAGTTGTATAAAGGCAGTGAATGAAGGCTTTGGCACGCACCAGCCCCGGCTCTCCGGGGCACGCCGGTCAGCTTGGAGGTCGAGAAGGGAAGGAAAGCAAAGCATCAGGAGGAGCAGGGGAGGGCGGACGGAGGCTGGCGGTCATGAAGTGACGGGAAAGATGGCCAAAATAAATGCCAGCTTACAAAGTGTCATGTAACTGGGTGTAACTCTTCCCCGCTAAAGACAGATACTTGATTTATTCTTCTGTTGGTTTTACAGCTGAATTTTCACACAGTGAAAGCCACTGGGCTGAAGCAAATTAACTCATTTTGCTGTGACAGGCTCTGTCATAGGAAGAATTGGAGGAGATACGAGGTAGCTTTCTTACAAAAATCATCTATTTCCTGAAGAAGTGTCACTCTTACACCGTAAATCATTCATTATTTTCAGATTTTTATCACGGTGGGGTTCTCATGTTATCACGACATTAGCTAAGAGCACGCATGGAAATTCCTCTCATGCTACGATGTGCAGAAGTCTCCAGATCTGTTTCCCTCTGTATCGTCAGGACTGCAGTATTTCCAACAGGCAATAAAGAGAGCGAAGGAGACGATTAACTGGATGAACAATATTCTGACTGGCCTCTGTCTTTCTGTCATTCTTCCACAAGGCAATGTTTAAAAAAGCAAGAAGTGTATTATTTAATCACATTAATGATCTGTCCAAAAACGTTTGCCAGATAATTTTACGAAGATGGAATTGTGCCGATAACGCCATTTAAACAGAGACATTCATGAGTAAGTGCTGATAAAGAAAACAACCCATTAACTTGATCCAGAATAGTGAAAGTAAAACGGGTTAAATTTACGGCCCTGGTAAAAAATGGTAATATGCCGCCTCCAAAAAGGCAAGAGAGAGTAAACCGCAGATGTGTACAAGTGACTTTCTGATTTGACAGAAAAGATATTATAGATTTAAAGATGTTAATATTCTTAAAAGAGAGCCCGAATTTAGAAAATCACTCTGACTCATGCTGGGAGGTTTGAAGAGATGATGAATAATGATCTGGGAAAAACACGCCATTCTGTAATATGACATGATGAAAAAATTATCACATTGCTGCCATTTTTGGGAGCCTGCCTGCGAGTTCCAAACACCTTTCCTTCTTCAATTCTTCCGGAAAGCTCGCCGTCCTGGGAACACGGTTCCAACGTTTTTCGGATTTCAAGAGACTCGGTTAGCGGCGCTGCCGATGCAGCGGGCGCTGCCCCAACGCCTCCGGCCGAGCCGAGCATCCCCGGGTGCCCGCGGGCTGGATGGACCACGCGCTTCCTCTCTGCCCGTGGAGCCGCGCTCATGCCTTGGGGATCCGGAGACTACCCAATAAAGGATAAACGGCCCTGGAAACGCCTATTAATAAGTCTTAATATTGGCTACTGAGTGCAGTGGAGGGGGGCTGGTTGGTGCTGGCAGGGGCCAGAGGGAAGAAACCCCAGCTCCGCGGGCCAGGGACGCGGCCACCCTCGCAGACATCACCAGCGGGGATGCGCGGACTTGCCAAGCACCGGGAGATGCCTCCAGCATCGGGGCACTGCGGGGCGGGCCGTCCCCCCGACCCAGCGCCGCCTCTCTCCGTCAGGCTGGCTGGGGCAGCTGGCTGCAGGTGTTTGGAAACCCAGCCCGAGCAAGGAGGCGTGAGAGATTGTCCCTTCCCCTTCCGTCTTGGCTCTTCTCCTCGACTCCCTCCGCCTCTCGTCTCAGGCACCGGCTACATCGCTGCCAGAAGACTTTGAATTTCCCCTCAAGTTGAAACGCGTCTCCATTTCCCTGCTCGCGAGATGCTCTGCGGGAGGCAGGCTGAGCGAGAGGGCATCCCTCCGGTGCGATGGCCACAGCGGTGCACCGGGGCTCGGGCAGCCCCGTCCCGGCCTTCACACGCAAGGTGAAATTAGGAAAAAAAAAAAAAAAATAAATCTATTACCTGGCACGCGCGGCACAAATGTAAAGCACAGGCTGTAAAACACAACCGTGATTGAGAGCAGCGTATTTCCATATACGGAGAAATCCATTTAAACAGGTACCTGCTATAAGGAAACATTTGTGAAGAGAATAAACCCATCAATCAGCAGGCCAGAGACTTTAAAATACATGGTGAAACTCCTTTAAAATTAAGATCTCAAAGAGAACATTTATTAAATTATAAGTGCATTACCAAATGGCAAAGCGTACTGGCTATCAAAGCTGTCAGGAGGAATAAACCTGCTCGCTGGAACAAGCTGCTCCGCATTAGCAGATGTCAGCTTCGCACAGAGGGAAAAACTCTTTTAAGCGAGTACCTGACCAAGCAGACAGCGCTCGTTGCGGGAGCCTCTCCGAGCCTGCGGCACCGGCCACGCGATGCCGCCTCTTCCCACCAACCTCCGCCTTGGTGGCGGTACCAGTTGGCTCCCGCTAACCGGACCGAACACAGGCGAGCCAAGGACCGACCGCCGCTATTTTGCGCTCTCGGGTGTTACAACTTTCTTGGTCACAACCTGTTTGACGCTCCTACGACCGGCAGGGCCGCTCGGAGCCTCGGCGGCCCGGGAACTCTCGCCATCGGCACCGGGCGGAACGCGAGACCCCGGCAGAGGGGCGCGTGCTGGGGATGGCAGCGCCCTGGGCAGCGGCAGGGTCCCCAGGCGGAGCACGCAGAGGGAAACGCACTCACCAGCAACACTAAAAAATTAAATAAAAATAATGATTAAAAAAAAAAAAAATCACTATTCCCTCCTTTACAACCACTTGAGGGATGCATTCAGCTGCTGTCCTCGCTCCTCCCAGCTCTGCCATCAGACCAGAGACTGCTCTGCCAGGCTAGGGGTTAATTTCCCCAGCTTTTAGTTTAAAAAAATAAATATAAAAATTAAAATTAAAAAAAAAAAAAAAAAATCTGTACTTTAATATGTGCGAGGAGCAAACCCCCCCCTTTCCGTGGGCTGACCTGCTCCAGGTTTCCAGCAGAAGGGCACTTTTCAAACCGCAGGTCCCTAATTTCGGCCACATGTTGCTGCGGGTGAGCGGGGGGAGAGGAAGAGGAGCGGGGCGCGGGGGCGGCGGGCGCTGGTGAAAAGAGCAGCCCTGCCAGGGAAGCACATTAC
>WEKW01010470.1:245815-256880 GCA_013389905.1 Sula dactylatra
GCCCCCACCGCCGCGGTGGGGCCCGCGGGTTCACGGCAAAGGTTGGGTAGCGCTGCGGAAAGCGAGCGCAGGTGTGAGACTGCTCACACGGCCGCCCCCCGCCATCGCCTTGGCGTCACGGCTTGCACCGCGTCCTTTAATTGACGCCGGTTGTCCGGCACGCACCGCGCGTCGTGCGCCGAAAGCCCCAGCTCCGGGGCTGCGGGCTTTGCAGCAGGTTTAATCTCGTGATTATCTCCTCTCCTGCTGCTCACGTTTATTAAAAAAAAAATTTATCAGGCCCTCGCTGAGCGAGGCTCGTTGACTGTAACCTCACGCCTCTCCGGGAAGGCTCAGCACCGGGGATGTTGGCATGGATGTGCTCCCTGCGCCGCGCTCCTGCAAGCGCGGGTTTTGTGCAGGACTGGCCCAGCGTACGCAGAACGTCTCCGTCCCCTCCCGCACTGCCCCGCCGGGCCCTGCGTTTCCTCTCGCTCGCACGAACGCCATCGAGTAGGAACTTGCAAAGACTGACGTCGACTCGAAAGCCACTACAAAGTGCCAGCTTTACAAACCGCAGCTCGTTTTGAGGTGAAATGCTGAAATCTGGACCAAACCACCTCTTTGCTGCGCGCTGGTTGTTCCGCTCCCGCCAGGAATCGCTGCTCACACAAAGAGCTGCCCTGCACTCCGCATATCCT
This sequence comes from Sula dactylatra, assembly GCA_013389905.1. NCBI lineage: Eukaryota > Metazoa > Chordata > Aves > Suliformes > Sulidae > Sula > Sula dactylatra. Next base: position 246,496 of record WEKW01010470.1, read on the forward strand.
AAACATTAGCTGCCTGACTTTTTTTTCCTTATCCCACCCTATATGATCCTCTAAGTCTGCAGATCCTGTTCAGTTAAAATGTCTTCCAGATGGGACTGTTGAATACTGCATCTCGTGAACGCCCAAAGTTAAAAAGGGGTCAACTAAATTAGAGAAAAAAAAAAAAAAATTACAACATTATGTCATCCCTGTGCAGTAACACACGCTCTAAAAAAGCAACAATAACATAAATAAGACACGGAGATTTTCTATTCAGACTCTGATTTCTTTCTGCCATTTGTCTTTATCACGCAGCTGTCCTGGATCATTACCAAAGCAGTGCAAGAGCGAACGCCACCACCCGCAGCCGGGTCCGGAACCGCAGGTGAATTCTGCTCTAACGTGACATCGGTTTGCTGGGATCCCGGACAACCGGGAGGCAGAGCTCACCAAACGGTCCTGCCAAAGCACAACTGTTTCCAACAGGCATTAGGGAAAGAAAAGGAAGGGCGAGAGGAGCAAGAAAAGGCGAACGCCAAAGAGCGGCTAAGGAGGGCTTGGGAGATGGCCACCCACGGCAAGGGGGAGCCCCAGGGATGAGGAAAGCAAAGCAGAAAGAGAGAAGAGCAAGGGAAAAATCCATAGAGAGGGAGATTTAACAACTAAGTAGCCACGGGCCATGGTGATGGGCATGGCAGAAAGACCTCAATGTTTTTAAGAGTATATTACAGAAGGGACAAAGCAGAGGGGGATGCCCAGGGTCCCCGTCACCAGCGGTGAGACCAGCCAAGATGGGCAGAATCAAAGAGCAGCGTCAGAGGCAAAACCTTCGGCACAGCTGACTGACATGCAGCTGGGCATGGCTTTGCCATCTGGGTTTTTTTTTTTTTGGGGGGGTGGGGGTGGGTTTTTTTTTTGCTTCCTTTCATTATTTGTTTTTTTAGCCACCAGGTCACATGGATGTGAGCACGGGAGGATCTGCCTCCGCCAGGTCGCAGGGACAGGAGCCAGGGAGGCTTTGAGAACCAGAGACCTGTCCTGACAGCACTCCAGGCTTGACCACGACTCTGGTCGTGCTTTTCCGAGACACGAGCCCGCGGTCAGCAGCCCGGCTGGCATCCGAAGGTGAAGGGATGGAAAGACACGCCAGCACAGAAAATGCAAGAGGCTGTGGAGAAATGAGAAGATCCCAGATTTTTGGAGACGCTGGCTCCATGAAAGCCGATGAGGAGCTGGCGACTCAAGAGTGGAGGGAGAGAGTTGGCCAACTTACCTGTTTTGGGTAAACCAACACCCAGCCCTCACGGCGAGCAGTGGCTCGATCGGCCTCGCTGCGGCGGGGCTCGGGGAAGGACCCCGAGGATGCAGAGGGCAACGGAGAGGAGCGGGAGACACGTCCAGGAGAAGCAAAAGTGCAAAACTGAGAGGGAGTGGGTAGGAAGAAAGGACAAAGAAACAGGGGTGTGACCGGAGAGATGGGACAAAATTAAAAAATTAAGCCAACATCCTGCAGTTACCAGGATTTCAACAGTTGCAGATGCTCAGCAAGGCAGAACCAGACCTCCAAAAAGCAATAAAGAGGGAGCAGAGGAAAAAGAGAGGGAAAATAGAAACAAAAGTGATGATGAAAAGAACAAAGGTGCCACTTGGCTGAGTTCCAGGGGCAGTTTCCATACGTGAATTCTAATTCACATTTCACGTAGGACAGCATGTTTTTAAGCATCTATTTTTTCAGTAAAGGAGTTCCCAGAAGAGACAGAGAAAAGGAAAAAGGACTATTTCATGCATTTCCCTTCTTACAGGATCTGCTTTCTAACTTCCTTTTCTCCACTGCATTTATTGAGAACCATTTTGTGTTGGGTTTTTTTTTCCTTTTTTTTTTTCCTCATTTTCTGTGCTCTGTTTACAAATACACGCAGAGACAGCGAATGTATCAGACATCTGCCCATATTTTCCTCTCAAATCTCTCCGCAAGAAAAGAGCCTTAATTTTGCCATCTTCCAGTGTTTCTGGTCATTATCCACCTAGCACAGTGTGATCAAATAATTTAAAGCATATACAAACATTAATTAGACCTTATCTGTCTGCCTGAAGTCCTGACACAAGCTCCTGATCGCGGTGGGTTGTACACCCAGCGGTGTACCCTCACGGTGGGTGTCGATCAGCAGAGCTGACGGCGGGGCTGTGAGGTTCATCGGTGGGGAAAGAGGGGACCGAAGCGGGCGCAGGCTGAACTGGGCGCGCTGGGAGGGACTGGGACAACCCAAGGGAAACCGTCCTTCACCGGAGAGTGCTAGGGATGGAAATCCCCCCGTTTAGGACTCAGGTTGATGGAGTATCCCCGGGAAGTGGGCTCTGAACTCCTCCAGTACCGGCTAGGATGCCAAGCCTGCCATGGGGCGCCCTGTGCCCCAGCCCCAGCCCATCCCTGCGCCCCCCAAGAAGCCGGGATTTCGCCCAGTACTCTGCGTGAACTGGGGAACTCCGGGATAACCGGATGCTCAGCCAACTCAAGTGGAAAGGAAGGTCTTGGCGACAAGCAGAAAGGAGCCCAGACGGGATTCCGCCTTCCTGCCGTTTGATTTTTAGGAAGAGGTGGTTCCTGATCCGAACCCAGCGCCTCAGACCCGTCTCGGGTAATGAATCACGAGCTGTGCCCTCTGCGGAAATGTCCTCATCTCCGGGAACGGCGGGAAGCGGGGTGACAGCGGTTTCAGGTGCCGAGACACAATAAAAACAATGAGGAAAGAAAATGTTTGCTTTTTATGTCAGCAGAGATGTCAGTACCCATTAATAAATCTATCTGCTAAATCTACTCTTATTCATGTGGGACATCACCAAGTTAAAGTAAAATAAATTATCTTTAATTAAATGGAATTGTCGTCTTCCTCCTGCTATCATCCCCAATTATTACATCCTAATCAGCCCTTTTGGGAGAAGGCATGAGGGAAGGCTGAAAGGCACATTTACTATAAACAATTTCTCTCTCTGTCAAGAGATGGAAATTTTATTTTAATTATTGTTTAGGACTATGATTTTCACCCAGTTTCTGATGAAAGCGATTAAAAGTTGAAAATGCCATCATTCAAAGAAAGAAAGAAATCTGTTCGTGTCATCACCGCAGAGCAATTTCCTCCTAGTCCCTCCTACAATTAAAGCCCAGAGCAAGGCAGAAGCAGTTAGGAAATGTGCAAGTCATTTGTTTAAACTTCTTTATTGTGATTTCCAGCGGGAGGTTTACGGTATAAAATATTTTGATCGAAAAGACGAGGTGAATGCATTAGGTTGGAGGAGAGGGTGGGAAGGGGATGTTTGGAGGCCAGCTCCCGCTCAGCTGCAAGCGAGCGCCAGACTGGGCTGCAAAGATTTACGCTCTGCCCACGTCTCCGCAGCAGCACTGTGCTTAAATAAATGCCTCCGAAGTTCGAACCCCCTGAACCTCGTTTCTTGGGGATGAACTGCACTTGGAAAGCAGCCTGCAAGCTTTCTGCTGCCTGGGCAGCGCTTGCCTACGCCGCGCACCTCGTGCTGGGGAGAGGGAGCGGTTTTGAGCAAACTTGATTAATATCGAGAGTATCAGGACCGTGTGACTCTGCACGGTTTAAAGGCGAACATGGGAAATTCAGAAGGTTGACATGCAGATTTGGGCTCGGCCGAGTCTGACTCAGACTCAAACTTTGTCATGCGAAGATGGGCGGATTCAAATCGGAAAGAAAAAAAAGAAAAAAAAAAAAGATACCGCTGTAAAGCTCCACCGGTTCACAGCCTGAGCTGCACACAGCTGTATTTGAGAAGTTTAGTTTGCTAGTGTTTAAAAGCACTTTGAATGAAGGGTACTCTCGGGGTCTGATTTTCAAACACGCTCCGAGTTGTGTTTTCCCCATTACCATGACTGCATGTAAATGAAGCACTTGTGCCCGCGACTCCGCCGCGCCGCTGCTCCGTAATCCTTTGTACACAGCCGGGCTATGCAATCACCGTAATTGTGCACACAAATTAGGCACACAAAACAGCCCAGGCACAGGCTTGAGAATCGAGTCTTACAAGCGTGAATAGTGTCACATACTCAAACACACCAAAATCTGGGGCTGCGATTCAAACCAATGGGCTCCAGTTGACTTGGGACAGCCCGGGGCAGCCCGAGAGCACGCGGGTGGAACCAGCCAGGACACGGATGGGACACCCTACCCAGCAAGTGAAAACCTTAAGAAAGAAAAAAATCCCCCAACATAAGTTTTCTTTCAGAATTTAGCTGCTAAATAATATTAGTAAGGTATTACAAAATATGGATACTGTAGCTTAAATAACTGCATTCAAAGGGAAACCAATGATCAATACATGTATTTTGAAAAATCTCAGCCTGCTTCATCCGTTTTATAAAGAAAACTCTGCTGATCAAAAACTCAACACTGTTTTAAACTCTACTTTATTCACCATCAGCACTGATAGCCGTGTTCTAGCTCGATTTAGCTTTTAACAAAGCTGGGCATTTAACGATGACTTTTCACAAAGCTTGTAGCAGTGACTGAGCGCTTTCATCTTTATCTTTGGTTCCAGCTTACTGCTGAAATGGCCGAACTATTAGGTGAGCAATAAAAATCTAACCCAAAATATTTTTAGAGGACACATTATGACCACCATCTGAACTGTGCCCTTCTTGAGCGCAACGTTCACTTACCAGAAACCTTCGAAGATGTAATTCTTAAAATAACCCCTCAAGCAAAATTTACCAACGATGCATCAAGCCTTTTCTTAAGTTGTTGCTGTTCAGCATCACCAGAAGTTAAAGCTGCACTTCTCTAATTAAATCTAAGGCCCTGTACTGGTTTTAGAACACGTTCCTCTCTCTGCCAATTTTGTTTTCGCTTGCTTGTCAACTGTGGCGTCCCCGAACACACCCCGAACAACTGCTGCCCAATTATGAAACGAGATGTATTTCAGATAATAATGAAATTATTCACCAGAGAGAAAATACAGATTACGACAAGAAATGGAACAAGGAAGAACCGCTGAATCCTAATTAATGCAACTTTTTTTTTAAAAAATGCACTTTTCAGGGTGTAGCACTGTTTTCATTTAACACTGCTTTGAATTGCCGCCTACAGAAGTTAAAAAAAAAAAAAAAGGAAAAGAAAGAAACCACAGCTATACAAGCCTGCTGACTTCTTATAAAAGAACCAGTTTTAAACTTGTTTACACTACTGATTCCAAATGAATTCAAGATGGTGGCTAGTTAAAGAAAGGGAGACCATGCCAAGGATTTTGATCAAAGAACTTCAATTCAACAATGTTCAGTTTTAATTGACCACTAATTAAGCTACATTAGTCAAAGAAAAGTCTATATCACTTCTGAGTAATGAAGAAAAGAATTCATTTAACCCTGTCCTAGCCCTCCTTCAGCCAGCTTACAGAAAAGCAGCTTCTCAAGCATCAGCCTTGGAAGCATTTCCAATATTAATATGCCAAAAATTTTTTAAAGAGCAAAAAAAAAAAAAGTGTCGGAGGAAGGCGAGCTTTCCCAGCTCGCATTCCTCCTTCCGCGGGGTGAAGCCGTCTCCCAGGCAGAGGCATTTTTGTACCGAGAGGGATAAGCGACCGGGGGCAGAAAATCCAGAGAGCTCTCAGCTGCTTGGCACCGCGTGCTGGGCAGAGGGAGAGCGGTACCGGGCGGCAGCAACACAACGTACGTGTACGGGTGCGTATTTCTACGCGCCCCTACGTACTTCGTTCTGACACGCTACAGAAAACTCTCTAAAAAGGTCCTCCACGACCAGAAGAGTCTCCCGAGCAGCTCTGCTGACCTGCAGGGATGCTGCGGTCCTTCCTCGACGTGACAAAGCATGACGCTGGTTCAAGGATGCCAAGGAAAACCTAGGCCTAATGAAAAGTCGGCTGCAAAAATTAGGCTCTGAAATGCACTAGGGAATGAAATATTGTTTTTCAATTTAGCGTTTATGCCTTTTTAAAGTCCGCAGGATCAGATAAATTAAAGGAACCAAAGAGACGCCAAGATGAGCTTGCTTAGAGCAGGAAGGTTAGACATGGAAGCGCTGAGAGATGGCACAGGGACAGGCAAGTAGGTTTTGGGAAATGCTGGAAGTTCCCAGCATTCCCGTTTCGCACTTCGGGAGAGGAGTTTGCACGATGCAGTGAACAACGCCATGGCTCTGCAGCTCCACAGTGTCGCAGCACTCTCTGATGAGGGCTATACTCGTGGCCTTAACTTGCATTATATTTTATCCTAATGATTTTTGGCAACAAACTACTGCATTTCACAGAATAGAATTTAATGAGTACCGTATCTTTTTTTAACATTCTGCCAAATGCTCATTAAAATGCACTTGTTTTTGCAATGCAATAGCTAGCTATATGAAACCAAAATATTAATGCAAATTGGCATTTCTAAGTTTAAAGCGGTATTTGCATAACAGGAACCAAACATGGTGCAAGCTGAAAGAGAGCACACAACACAAATGCCTCTTAACACCATAATTATTGCAAGGAAAAAATGATGGTTTGTGCACACCATCACGAGCTCCAGGGTAAAGCATCTGCCAGTTTGCGACACTGTTATCTCCCGATGCCCAGTCTCACCAAGAAAAGAGTGTCTGAAAGGACTCTGCACCCACTGGAGCTGATAAACAAGATAGGTATAAAGTGCGATTTTAAAGAATAGGAACGCATTTATGCAAATATGACTATCCTAACTAAAAATTACAAGAGGCATTTGAATACGTGGCTGCCAATAGCGGTGAAAGATTAGCTTGTTAGTTGAGAGCCACAAGCCATGCCAAAGGTATTCCTGTTCTAACAAAGCAGTCATTAGCTGTAGTAATCAGTATCTCAAAGTAAATACGGTTATGATCCAGACACTTCGGACTCTGACGCAGCAATATTTCAAAAAATGTGTCTCCACCACAAGTGGAAAGGAGCTACTCCGAAAACCAATTACTCCCTACCTATTAGCAAATGGGCGTCATCAGACCGAAAGACATCTCCGTTGTGGCATCAGCACTGGAATAAATCTTTAAAGCTTCCCTCGGGGTGTACGCCGCTTTGCTTAAACACAAAGGGGAGCGGGCAAAGCCCGGTGGGATCTGCAGTTGTTGCAGGGGTACAACTGTCAGCTCTGTTTTAAAAATAAAGCTGAACCATGCTTTCTCAGAGCTATCAGAAAGAAGAAAAGCAACTCCAGAATTTATCTCGTGGGTCACCTGTAACAGATCTTTAGATTACTGCTGGAATGCCTCGTATGTCTGGGAAGAGGGAAAAGGCGCCTACCATTGCAGAGCAGGGCTCAAAAGTCCTCCAGCTCGTGTTAGTGGGATCTGCTGGCATCAGCACAGAGCGAGGCAGGGCTTTTTCAGGATCCCACCCCAGGGGAGCACCGAGCGCAGGACTGCGTCTGCGGAGCCTGTGCCTGCTGCCACGGAGTTCAAGGGCCACATTCCCACCGACGCCGGCGTAGAGAAGCAAAACTCCCTCCAGCACAGGTAGCCCCCGCAACGCCCGCTGCCACGTGTCTCTCTCCATTGAGAGCTTTCATCAACTGCACGAGGCATCACTGCAGAGCATCGCCAGCGTTGCTCAAATGCTTAATGGTTACTTCTGTGACCGATGTGGAAGGGAACCAAACCATTAAACCGTCCAACCGTGCTGAACTAAGTGCTGAAGGTACAAATCTTCAAACCCTCCGACCTGAAAGCGCTCCCACCTGCGCGCTGGTAACTGCAAACACACCAACGCACACGTGAAAGTCTGTATTTACGGATCCCTTTTCTTTTTTGCAAGTAAGAGTCCTGGGACCTCCTCCAGCTGGGAGTTTTAGTATGCACAGATTTAAGCACATGAGTATTTCCAGTGAGGCCACTGCATGTGTGTACGTGCTTAGGAGAATCTGGTCTACATCTTACTGGAGATTAAAAAAACAACAACATCATTTTTTTTAAAAAAACCCTTTTTCTGCAAATGACAGCTTGACCTAAGTACCCAATACCTTATAAAATTACTCTGGGTGGCCGGGACCTCAGGCTGGACGCCATAGATGGACATCAAGACGTTACAAACAGTGCAAGTCCATAGTCACATATGTAATATTTAAACACCCAGGAAAGGCGATTCAGAAATGCAGATGACTGAGCCAGAGCCCAGTTGTCACCATCCACTCTTTCTGCATTAAACTTTCTGATCTTCCCCCAAATATTTTTCATTAGAGAGCAGTTGTGCTTTGAAAGCATTTATAATCTGCTTTTAAACAAAAAAATCTAAACGCTGTGGCTGCTGTGGTGCTGCACCAAGGCCAGGGCTCGCAGGGACCACATCCCCGCATCCCGGCCAGCCCCCACCTGGGCTGGGCACAGGCTATTCCCCCTGGATTAAGGATCTTGCCCCATGAGACTAAAAATGCTGTGATTTCCTCTCAGATCAAAACCAGAGCTACAGGACACAACAAGGATGGTTTAACGTGGCATGATTTCATTTACTGGATCTTCCCCCCCCACCCCCCGGCACAGTAAAAGTTGCTATGAAAAATAGTTAAGGCTATAAATAAGACACTGAAAGCAAATTACCATCCTATGAGTTAATAGCATACCAAATTAAAGACCTCAGTCTAGACCTTTTGAAGATCTACAACTGCAACCTCAAAATTGTGGCAGATCTCTGCATGCAATCGGAGCAGCAGAACTTATTTCGTATTCCGACTTCCACAGATCTGTGTGTGTGGCTCAGGCAGCGAGGGGGATTATCAGAAACAGGCTTCTGCCAGAAGTGATCAGTACAGAGCTGTCTATACATGTGTAATTTTATTTTCCCCTACAAGGTGCCCTCTCTTGGCTTTGGCGGAATCAACAGCCCTTCTTCACGAGACAGATGTGTGCTGGCACGGCGCTCGCAGATTTGATAACCAGGGGAGACGGTGCTCCCCGGGAACGGGGGGGAGAGTTATTTCTTCTTGACGCTGAGGCAGACCATTATCCTACAGTTCCTAAGGCCGTACTGAATATGAATTCTCCGTGGTCACAGAGATGCTGAACAGCGGCCACCTCCGCCGCCTTTCGGCGCAGAAGTGATCCCCCCCCTCACACATGTGCTGGGGTGAGAAAGGGGGGGCTGGGGGGGAGAAGAGGAGGGGGAAACAAAAAGGGGGGGGGTGGAGAAAAAAGATCATCCCAATGGATGGCGGCTGTCGGCCACCAGGTCCTGGGGCTGAACTGGGACCCGGCACCTTGCATCCCAACCCTGCCTGAAGCAGATTAGCACAACAACATTGTATTCTAATGAACCACTGAAAACAACATGTGTTTAACTTCTGAAATGGTGAATGGTTTGTAAAATACTAATTTAGGAAGTCAAACAAACAAACAAACAAACAATCAACATCCACACCATTTGTTGTTGTTGTTTTCATGATAAAAATAGTGACCGGCGAGTTTTATCCTGGAGATGTTTTTTATTTACGAGTTAGACGTCTCAAACGGTGGGAAAGAAGAAGAAATATTAAATTTGGTGACTCGACTTGCCCGGGAACCCCTTACCCGGGCAGCGGGCTCCTGGCTCCCACAGCCCAACAGCCCCAGAAACTTCCCCGCTCCCCCTGCGAGGGGTCCTGACCACCTCCATCCAGCCACGGTTGTGTTTCGTTACGCGACGGCTGAGAAGTGGGATTACTCTCCCGAAGCACTGCCTATCAGCTTACGGTGCCCAATTTAAGTTTTCAGCGCTACCCCGTCTCCGTTTCAGGTGTTAATAGGAAAATCAGTTTTGCATCCCGGCAGCTGCCGTCCCTCCGAGTCTCGCAGCTGTCCCCGTTCCCAAAGCACACGCAAGGACGTGCCGCAAACGTAACGCCGGGGAAGATGGTTGACCCCCGCTTAGCCGTCCCTTCGCCAGCCAAACCTCCCGTAGGACCGGGCGGCTCCTGACGGGCTCCGGCGCTGAACCGCGCCGTGACGACTGCGGATGCGAGGGATTCACCTTCTGCAACGGGCACGGGCGAGGTTTCAGAAGGCAAGAAATACATCTGGTTTTCTGGTGACGCCCCCCCCCGCCCCCCCCCCGCCACTGCTGGAGAGTACTTTTTAATTCTGGAAATAGCGTTAATTCTGAAAAAGCTCTCGTCCAATAGCCACCGCAAGACTGAGGACGTATTGATGCAAACGTTTTGCTGCAAAGCTAGAGGGGATGTAAGAGAGATGCCAACGTATCAGGTGCCGAGGAACCGTAGGAACTCAAATCGTTCTGTAACTCAAAATCTGTAATTGTCTAAGCACCTCAAACAACCACCACTTAAAAGACATTGATAGCTTAATCATTTCTTCTTCAACTCTTACAGTCTACCTATTTTACGTGGGGGCAGAGCAACATTCAAGAGCGGCTGAACTGGAATGTTTCTTTATTCCCAATCC
>WEKW01010470.1:269012-295482 GCA_013389905.1 Sula dactylatra
AGGAGAAGGAGAAGGAGAAGGAGAAGGAGAAGGAGAAGGAGAAGGAGAAGGAGAAGGAGAAGGAGGAGAAGGAGAAGAAGGAGGATCAGAAAAGGAGAAGCAGAAGCAGAAGAAGCAGAAGAGGAAGAAGAAGGAGAAGAAGAAGGAGGAGCAGAAGAGGAAGAAGAAGGAGAAGAAGAAGGAGGAGCAGAAGAAGGAGAAGAAGAGGAAGAAAAGGGAGAAGGAGAAGAAGAAGGAAAAGCAGGACAGAAAGGCAGGTTCTGCAGCTCCTGCAGGAGGCCATCTCTCCTGGTCCAGGAGGGGAGGAGGGAATGAGTCCCTGCTTTTCCAGGAGGATTTTCAAGATAGATTTGGAAATTTCAAGATAGAGAATTTGGAAAGGGCCTCATCCAGTGAGCTGCTAAGCACCCTCCTCGCTCAACCAGGGGTGCTGCACTGGATGGCTCCACCACCGGCACACTCCGTGTCTGGAAGCAGACCTTTCAAAAAGTCCTAGCAAAAGGATGCTGGAAGGAAGAGGGAGCAGTCGCGTTCCTGACGCTACTGTAACTGAGGTCCTCGGCAGAGGAGCAAAGGAAGGGAAGCTATCTGCTGGATGACGAGCTTGCAGCCACAAATTGAAATGGATAATGGTAAAATATCAAGTAAGACGACTAAAATAACCAGCATTCCTCTAAGTCTGGGTCACTTGGATAATCTCATCCTTCTTACACAAATCCTTGAGTGTCGTTATTAAAACGTACCCGCTGTGGGTGGAGAAGTGGCTCTGAATGCCCAGATGTGAAGAGTTTTACCCAGCTGTGGTGCTTTGCCCCGGCGGGGTGACCAGGACTCCGAGGTCCCATGAAGACGTGCCCCACCTCACGTTCCACCAGCTTCTCTCTCCTATTTAAGGGAAACAAAAAGAGAAGCAAACCCCAGCTCCGCTCCCCAAAGCCAGGCCTATCTTAGGAGATGCCAGAGCTGAGCTAAAGGTTTCTCCAAATCCCCCGCTCAGTACCTGCGCAGGGGCTGTGCCGGCGCAGCAGAGCTTAGCCAGGGACGGCCCCCGGCGCCTCCGACCGGCGGGGACACAAACCGAACCTCAGAAATCTCGTTCAGGTGCTGGAAAAACAAAGGAACAAGTTGCACCATATTTACCTCATACAGACATGAAGATGGGGCACGTTTTCGGTAGCGCATGCTGTGACCATCTTCTGGTCTTGGTTCTGGAGGATCCCAATCCTCCGAATCGAGTTAGAGAGTAACCCGCTGAACCCTAGACGACGCAGTTTTATAATCCTGGGGTTTTTAACTATTGCAACTAAAGGTAACACTTACTTTCTTACATTTTTGTACATTAATATTCTCTCCTCCCCAGGAAGAGGTTCATATTCAGACACTTGTGCACCATAGACTGAATACAGTATAAATATCTAATTATACAGATGCTATATGAATAAATCAGATCCTAAAAGTCACAGTCTCTAAAAAGCTACTTTAAACCAGCTAAATGTGGATGCATCTGCTTTCATATAATGGACTACCTACCGACGGCAATCCTCATCAACCCAGTAATCCTATGCCTCGTCTGCCAGGAGGAAGCAAGCCTTTTTCCCAGCACTGAACCAGCTCCTCTCTTTCTCGTTAAGGGGACAAGCTCTCCACCAGATGTTTTAACCGGGTGCAGCTCGTGGAGTGGCCCTGACGGTTGGTTATTCCAGCAGAGAGCCAGGACCGAAGAGCCGGGACAGCCGGCAGCGCAGCCTCAGCCTGCTTCTGGAGGACTCAGGGCTGACCCGGACAGCATCCACGGCCATGCCGGAATGACAGCCCTTGTCCCCAGTAACGCTCGGTGCACGAGTCAGGTCATTGTGCTAGTACCCAGACCTTGCTAAATTTTCAAATTTCGCAGTAAAAATGCATTCACAAGCTTTTTTCTGAATTCAGATGGTCAGTCAGACATGAGTTGTGGGTGTCAGGACCGATTCCACCGGATTCTTGTACGTTTGTATGTACTGACCACGTCAGGCGGGCACGGCTGCTATGTCCGGAGCAGGTTTTACGCAGGTTGCCCTTTCAGCAGTGACTGATTCGGTGATGTAATTGCACGTGCTCCTGTTCTTGCACTGCCAAACACAGACTAACTGGCCAAAGTGGGTGCTGTGACAGAGGTTGGAAGCCAGGAATATGGCAAAAGAGTTAGCCTGAGATTGCCAGAATAAACCATAGAGCATCTCTGCAAGCATCCGCCAAGTTTAATACGTAAAATATCAAACTTCTCCTTTTACCTCAAATGCTATACAGACTATATTTACTAGATAGCACATGAAGTTAATAACGTAATAAAACCCTAGATCAAAACTAGCTATTGGAAACCAACCCAGCAGCCAACGTTTGCTTTCCAGATAAGCCAATTTTAACACATGATCGGGTTGAGCACATCCCCTCGGCTGCAGTACGAGCTGGCCTGGACCCCGGGAGCTGCGCAGAGCACCCCGGGCGGGGGGGAGGCACTGGGCACTCTGCCTTACCCCTCACCTTCCATAAAACTTACCTTACACACACAAAAAGAAAAAGAAAAAAAGACCATAGAAACGTACTTTACAGTTAATCTATTTTAAACAAAACTGTCTATCTAAAATATCCATTTGCCACTAGGTTTATTTTTGACTACGCTGCTTGTGAAAAGCCAAGAGAGAAACTTAAACCACATGGGCCAGGTTTTCTTCTTGCACAAAGGCATTATTGCCAATTTTTACCATTTTATCTTGAGTATCGGAGTATTTGGTGGGCTTTCTTTTCTGGAAAGCCAGAGCTGCTGTAGTCATTGATTACAGGATGATCTCAGATTTCGTATTTTGAAGACCGAGCTTCTAACTCCGATAACTGCGGAGGAGAGCTGGGAAATGGGAACGCTGAGGCAGAAAACCCCAAAGGCTAATAAAACCATCCCGATCTTTGCTATTTTTAAAATCTCGTTATCTCTTTTTTTGTGGATGGGAGAGCAGCTGACTCATGGTACTTGAACCTTCGAGGTTAGCAATCCTCCGGCTGCTTGTCCACATTGCTCTGGCAACATAAACAGACCCTGCAACGACTGCAAGGTGGCATCGGGGTTACGAGCCCGAAGTCAGGAATTCTGGTGGCCCAGGCTACGGGCCTGAACATCCCACGGGCTTCGATTTGGGATTCCCTACGGAAACGGACAGGAAGGTGGGCTTAAGGTTTATTTCCGACATTTTCTTTACGTTGCCAAGGCACACAGGGTTAAAGTGGTGGGAGGTGCCTACATTTGGCAATTTCAGTGTCATTGGTCTCAATAGGAGACTACGGACGTTGCACCGTAGTTTAGAGTCCACCGGAGAAGTATTTGGTAAAATAAACGAAGCGAGTAAGATTTTTAATACTTCATACAGTGCCGAGCAGTTCACCGATTGCACAGACCACACAATGAACAAGTAATTTCAGAGTATAAGGGATTATCTTTGCTTTTGCAGTTGAAATACAGTCTAGAGTGGTCAGTGCTGTAGTGAGCGTTGCTTTCCTGAGAGGTTTCCACAAGTTCTTGGTCAGTTGTTCTCCATCAGCATTAGCTGCCATCACAAAATAAAGAAACGTTTTTGAAGCATAAGGCAATCAAGGACCTGATCTTATGTTCAGCCTTTAGGAAAAAAAAAAAATCACGCTGTAATGTAAGGATTTTCATTAGTAACAATATATATTCTCCCAAGTGGATTCAGTGCTTTATAAAATGATAAAAGACCTACTTGCACCAGAACAAGAATTTATATATATTGTGCTATTGCACAATTGTTTTCTAAAACAATACAAGAAAAAAAGGAAAAAAAAATGTGGAAAAGGTAAGAAAAAGCTGTGGACACCATGGCTAATGTTAAGAACCCAAACGTGGCCTTTTTTTCAGTCACATGCAGCAATTTGTCTACATAGTAAACCGTTAGCAGAGCTGATCAAAGCACTCAAAAGCATTTCTCGCTACCCTCCTCTCTGCTAAACGATCTGCAGGACTGAACAGAGATGTGGGATCCTGCAAACTCGGATTCGTTCCCACTCTGCCACAAGAATCTGAGGAGGGAGCGGGAGAGGAACGCTGCTCCTCATTTATTGCACATTGCCATATGGAAGACTTTTCAGCTGTTACATAGTTAGGCCTCGCAGCCCCTCTATCTCGCAGTTAAATATTATTCTGTCACCGTTTCCCTTTGTATAGACGGAGAAACCGAAGCTCGGAGAGGCCACGGGCACCGCGCCGGTGCTGCAGTCACATCGAGTCAATGGTGCCAGGGGGATTAGAGGCTGGGGCTCCCCGAACGCGCTCCTCTGGCACGGGGCCTCCCCGGGGAATGGCTCGGGCTCTCGGCCCCGACTGCGAGGGAAACCATGAAGTACGGTCACCCTGGCCCTGGTCACGGGTGTCCGGGCCGCGCTGCGATGCACGAGGCGTTTGGGAGGAGGTCGTGCCTGCGGCAGAGGAGGCTGGGCTGCCTCCGCGGCTCCGAGCTCCCGGGGATGCCCAGGGATGAGGAGGTCACGCTTACACGCCTGTAACTTGCTCTGAAGATCAACTTCGTACTTGGGAATTACCCGTACTTGAAAATAACCCCCAACCTCTAACAGCCAGATAAAAGTAGGGGTAGAGACGGTGCGTTTTTGGAAAAAAATCAGAAAACGAGGTAAAATCCTTTTGCGTTGCCCACCCACGCGCATCACCCTCTGTACCCAGCAATACGGTTTGGTTTTGCTGCTGGGTAATACAGAGAAAGATGAAGTGGCGGGTCCTGAAGACCTCAGAAAATTAGGGAGGACGCAGGCAAATCTGAACCTCGTTCTGCGGGGAAAGCAGCCGGCGTGGAAGGGGAGATGGGCAGGGGAGATGGACACGGCACGGTGAGAGGTCCGGTCAAGGTGGAGACCATGAAACTGGGATGCCGCTCGGAAGGAAGGAGGGAGGGCCCTGCGCAAGGCTTGCTTTGAGGATACTGCTCTAACAGGGAAAAGAATCCGCAATAACGGGTATTTAATGAACACAAAATGCTCCTCGGTGATCCCAGACCCTACTCAGAGAGTCTCCCCACGCCAGAGGGAAAAGCAGGGCTTGGGCTTCCCAACCGCGCAAAGAAAGCACCGTTCCCTCCGCATCCCCGACTGCTGGGGTTGTGTTTCTGTCTGGGGTAGCGCTCAGGTTACCCGAGAAGCGAAGATGGAATTAAAAGGGTTTTATAACACCTCAAAGATTTCTGCTGTCCCAACTCTGGATGTGCAGGAGCAGCTCAGCTGAGGTGCAGCACGGGAGGGCCGCTAGCACACCGTATGCGTCTTGATATTTTATCAGTTTTATCTCTATGTTAAGACATACAGGAGGTTATTCTGGAGTCAAAAGACTGTGTCCTGCCACAGAAAGCCTCACCTGATATTCTGCCAGAGCTTTTTTGTGTTATTTGTGTCTCATTACTCATGCTTACCTCTCCTCCTCTACCAAACCACATCATCCCTCTTCCCTTTTGCAGCTTATGCTGAGTTGGCCTTTAAACCCTGAGCACGTTGCAAGATTTCAGAAGTCCTGCTCACTTTCCAAGAAATCAGGAACTGAACTTACTGCATAAACCTCGTTCTGGCACACGGGGAGAGGAGCGAAATCCAGCCTGGGACCGGGGGCAGGCTGCAAGGTTTGCAGGAGGTAACTGAAGCACCAGCACGAAAAGCATCAGATCTTTCCCAAGACTCAGCTCTCTGCCTGCTGTGCCGGACCGGGCTGTAACCAACGTTAGCATTTTTGCTTCTTACAGCCTTTTTTCCCTTCCCTTTGCATAAAATCGTTTTGTCTCTAGTTCTCCAGGAATATCGCCCGGAGGAAGAAAACTGTCAGGTATCTGTCTTTCCTTGGAGATCTTCAAACAAAAGATGCTCTTTGCAACATTTGTCAATTTTCCCATTAAAGAATTTAGCTTTCAGAGTGAATTTTAACCCTTCGGATAGTAAAACTGGATTAGATGCAGCAGTAACGTAAAAAGCAGCAGACAGTTGTCTAGGCTGGGCATCCAGGCGCAGTGAGAGCGCCGCACGCCCCTCCCGCAGCCGCGAACGCGTGCTCCTGCACCCGTGGGCGCTGGGCGCGGTGCCTGCACGATGGCCACGGTGTGGGTTTACAGGCAGACGGAGCAAAGATTGTGACCGCTCTCTAAACGGGGGCACAAGTCGCACTAATTAAGCGACTCCTGAAATGGCGTGTTTGTGTCGGACGTACAGCGTGCGCGGCGCACAGCCTGCGTCGGGACTGAACTGGGGCCAGGGATGTTATTGTACGCGGCATCTGCTAACCGCGGGGCTGAGCTTGCTGAATTTGGCCCGGCCTTACAATTTTCTTGCTTTTGTAGATTCGTCCCTTAATGGTATTTGACCATTCTTTTGTGGTTTAATACCGAATTGCACAGTGCGGGAGGATAATTAGTGGTAAGTATTAAGCAGTTTATGTTCTTCTGTGATTAGAGAATAAGTCTGTGAGGTCTTTGGGCACTAGTTCCACGACATTTTATTTTTACTATGTAAAATCCTTCAGGAGAAAAGGGTTTTTGTACCTTTGATGTCATTGGGCTTTTCACAGTGAATGATGTGCTAAAATATATCTCGCAACCTGACTGGTTGGACTGAAGATGTCTGGCTGCTGGGTCTTCTGACACGAAGTACGTGATTTTGTGAGTAATTAGGGCCGTGCAGTGGTTTTGCTGTGTATTTTATATTATATCAAGTATGCATATTATTTATTTAGATACAAAACGCATGCACTTAAAATACACAGCAAACCAACTGTAAACATAGACATTGTAGAAGAAACCTCTCACTGAAATGACACGCTTACACTTTCCCATGAACTTTTCCTTTCAGCAACCCTCATTAATACTCCAACAGCACATTTTCAATTATACAAACCCAGATGCTATATTAAAATACATATTTTTCCACCGCAGCCGTTCCTAGAAGCCTCTGTCACCCTGCGCGGCGCAGGCACCTTGCTGAGCCGGAGCCCGACCTGACGGGGTTACAGCCTGGACGAACAAAGACAGCCAAAAAAATAAAAAAAGAGGGGAGCCGAGGCACCCAGAGGTGAAGTCACTTGCCAGAAAACAAGCTTGGGGAGCAAGGTCCAACTTCCCCGGTGCTGCTTCCTAACACTGTGCCATATTCCCATCGACTGCTCAAATTCACACTTAAATGCCTAACACATGTTAGTGCCAACTTCTATAACAAAATATGGTTATTTGGAAGTCCTCTAAAACTGCTTTTGCTTGGAAAGTAGTTAAGGTATAGCCAGACGAAGGAGGAAATCAAGTGCTCGCTGATAAATGCAGTGTAGTCAACTCTTGGGATTTTATCAGGAGTCCTGCAGCATTTCCTGTTCTTTCTGGGTTTTACGTTCTTCTAAAGCCTCAGCTCCGAAAATTCAGTAATTACATAAAAATCTAGATTTCATTAAAAAGAGCAGTTTCAGCCGTGGACAAAACCTGAAAGCGTGATCAGAGCACAGCCAAGAGTTCAGAAAAAGCCAAGAGGCAAACACGAACCCACTGCACCTACACGTTTCCACGAGTCTGCTGAATTTTGTGAACTTGCGCCTCGGGAACCCGAGTCCCGATTTGTAACGTGTCTCCGGAGGCCGGCAAGCGCGCCCAGGTGCTATCCGAGCACGGTGGAAACGCGAACCGACAACCCCCATGAGATCCCTCTGCAAGATGGAGCCTGGCACGAGGGGTGGCTGCAGGCAGGGGCGATGCCGTCCCTCCGAGCGGCTCCCGGCGAGCTCAGCCTGCCGCCGCAGCGCCGGGCTGCGGCAGCCGCAAACCCGACCCTCCCTGCCCACCCCCCGCGCCGTTTTAGGTGAGGCTCGGCACTACACAGGCGGTAATTTTGGTAGGCATGATTTTTGCACTTGGAACGTCCTTGATTATTTACTGCAGTAGCCATAGCAGAGAAGCCTTCAGCCATGAATTAAGTGCGGCTCGTTTCTTCAACCTCAGTAATAAACCACAAAATGTACGTCGCATTTTAAACTCTTCCTCCAAATATCACACGCGAGGAAAACCCGAAGGGATGGCTCGTGACAGAGGCAAAGCAATTCAGGAATAGTCTCTCAAATACTACAAGTCGTACTAAAAATTCAGGCGCTGCAGCCCCAAGACTGGCAATGAAGTGGTTAACAGACATATGCTGTATAATTAGGAGATGCATTAATGATTATGAATAGTAAATGACTTGGTGCAAGGAAAAAATCTAGTCAAAAGGGACATGCACCTATCTTACATGTTTATTAGAAACTGTATATAACTAGAGAATTCTGCTATTAAGAATCCTGCATTATTGGTGTAAATACTTCCAAGGGTACATCAAATTGTAATCTTTCATACGACATCCATCAAACCAGGCTGGAGATTTTGACAAACATTAAACACAGTAAGGAGGCAATTATGTATGCATGATTTAATCTGCAACTAATTAATATGCAAATTTATTCATATGTTAGTTACTAAATTAAAAATGCAAAGAAGCCCTTATGGTGATTCTCAAAATTTTGCACAAACAGAACATTTAAAATATAAGAAAAAATGAAGTTTTTTGGAAACCTGCGGCATACTTTAAATCTTTGGAAACCTGTTGCACGGAGATGGTTCAAAAATATTTACTTAAATACCAGGGAATGATAAAAGGTGCGTTAATTTTATGTCAGAACGTGGTGGCAGAAAGGTTAAACACGAATCTCTGAAAGTCTTAGGAGATGTGCACTAATTATCAAACAAACTGTATTCTAGACCGAACTCCCACAGCCTGCAAAAAAATCCAGGCTCGGCACAAACCGGGCATCTTTCTGGCATTTTGCTCCATTTGCGGGTGCGTGTGCGCCGCATCCGAGTCTATTTTAACGCCAGCCGATACCCCCACATCCTCACTCGGCACTTGGAAGCACTTTGACGGTCAGCAACACAAAAACCCACACTCTGTTTTCACCTGAGTAGGTTTTATGTTTAAGAAGTCTTCTGGAAAGATGGAAAATAAGAGGTGTGAGGGAACTAATTGGGTGAAGGCGGACAGAAACTGCCTTTAATTCTTTTCCAGATGCACCTTCAAAGAAAAACAAGGATGCAAACAAGAAGCAGACATTTAGAATATTTCCGGGAGAATTGCTAGAGCTATGATTCGGAATAGTTTCAACCCCCTAGTAGGTAAGTGAAGAAGAATAATTAAGTACGTATTACACCATTGCTTGCATTTTGAGGGTATCTGTTAAGGCATACGTTTAATGTGCCAGAATTCCCTTTCGGTCCTCTTTCCAGGGAGAGTTCAGTTATATTCTGAGCTCTGTACGTGGCTCTGGAGCAGCCAGAAGAGCCAAAAAATGAGGCACAGGTCGAACGCAGAGGAAAGCACAGTAAGTACTTCCAGGCTGCTTCCTGGGCCAGTGAACTCCGTTTCCCTTTTTTTTTTTTTTTCCCCCTCCTAAAAAATAAAAGTCATCAGCTCTGCTGCAGGCCAGCGCCAGAACAGGATGTTGGCATGGGTGGCTCCCGCTCCCACCGCCTGGCTTGGCCGCGGCGCCGAGAGCCGGGCGTCCCACGGAGGTCCTGCCCGGGCGTCCCATGGAGGTCTTCCCGCGGGGACGGGACCCCGAGGGGACCCTCGGGGCTGGCGCGTGTCCTCGCAAGGGCAGCTTCATCTGCTGGGTGGGATCGCACGTAGTGCCATCACTGAGCGACGCTTCTCGTTACAAAACCCATCAACTGTTCCTCAATTTTAATCGATACGGTTGTACGAGCGCTTCCTTCTTTTGTGGCTCACTGATGCGGAACGCCTTTAGGATCAGGAAAGAGCATCCAAAGACCAAATTTACCCAGCTGAAGGGGAAAAAGTCTAGACTGGAATGGAAAACTGCAGCAAAATCACTTTGAAAATACGAACAGGCTTGGCTGTACATATTTAAATCTACTTTGTTGCGCCCTGATAGGTGACTCTTGATTTTTGTTTAGGCCAGAACCAAATGTAAGGCTTTTAAAAGCTTAAATGTACACATTTATGCATTCATTACACAGTGTTAAATCTAATTTGTTCTTTTTACTGTCACAGGAAGCACATGTTTAAAGCAATCTGTTTCCTCATATGAATGCTTTCCTGTCTGTTTGAAAAAAATTGCAACACACTTTACCCCAAGTAACCAAGAGGTGATCATAAATATCCCTAAATAGCATTAAACAGATATGAAAGACATTAACACTTCCAGAATGCCAAAGTAGTATTAAAAAAAATTCTAACAGATGCTCCTAGGTCAAAAAGTGAAATGTGTGTTTCCTGAAAAAACACTCTCATCAGAATCATAAATGAACTGTGAGCGGAGAAATGAGGTGTTGCAGAGCAAACGAGAGGATCTTTTTGGTTAAGGACTCTCGCACACTATTGCCAAAGTGTGGTTGCAATAAAAGAGCCAAAATTAAAAGCGAGTTTGCAGAAAACCAATATCCTTTGTACTCCACCAGGTGGCAATGCCAACCAGGGAGGGCTGCGGCTCCCACCTGCCCCTGCCCCGGCCCAGGCCCGGTCCTAGGCCCGGCTCAGCGCCCGCCACGCCGCGAAGGGCTGCCTCCGCCAAACTGGCCTCGGACCAAGCGATTTAACTTTGCCTTGTCGCTTTCTGGCTCGCGTTTGGCAGGGAAAAGATGTTCTCATCTGGAAATGCAGTCAAATCACCTGTAATATGCAAGTCTAGCTCAAAACACCCAAGTTACCGAAGCCCACCTCGCTCCGGAGCGGGGACACGCGCTTCCCCCCCTTGGGGGTCTCGCTGCAGCACTGGGCGATGCTGCCACGCACAAAGGCTACCAATGGAGCGGGTCTTTCGGGCACCTAAAATATTCAAGTCTTTATCATTTGCTAGAAAAGCAGCAAATAAGGGAGCCTGTAAGCCTTATCTATGGCGTAGCGCGGACGGCGTTGGTAAAACACCCCCTGCTGAGCCACCCGTGCCCTTAAATATTGTGGGTGGGCGCTGGGTCCGGGAGGGCTCCCGTCCCCGTGGCCAGCTGCGGGCCCCGGGAGCCACCCAGAGCACCTGCGTGCGCCTTTGCGGAGCCGGGGATTAAACCCGTACGCGCTACATCCGCACGCGTTAAATATGCGGCGCCAACAAACGTGAGCTTGTAACATCTCAGAGCATCGGCGCGGCTGAAAGGAGCCCTCCCAGGACCTGCGAAAAGGGTGTTCTTGAGGTCTTCCTAGGGATTTCCAGCGGGAGAGCGGGTGACCACGGCCCTGCAGAAGCTCGGTGGGGAGAGCGAGCAGGGCAGGAGAGCCCGTCCCGCTCTCCTGGAGGTGCCCGTGGGGCTGAAGCTTTGGGAGGCAAAATGCAACACGCTTTTATGGGTCTAAAACCGCGCCGGGGCCGCTGCGGTGTCCCCTCCACTCGGGTGCTGACTTTAACCGCTTGTTTGGCCTGTCGAAAGGCGCTGTATGCCATTGAAAATAAAATAACAATAAAAAAACAACCAGCCATTGTAGGCCTCCTAGGTTTTGTGCCAAGAAACTGTCAGGGGAGCTTTGCTATGCATTTAACAACGTTAATAGTTATTGGAGCTCTTCATGCAATTTTTTTTTTTCTGTATTTTCACTATGCTGATTTTTTTGCTCATTTACCGCTTCAGCGTAAAGGCAAAAAATACTTCAGAGCAAAAATTAATGTTCCTTTGATAAAACACAGAGACTCTGTTAACAAATGTACTCCAGAGTGCAAGCGTATCAGTCTTGACGTAGTATCTTAAACTTCTGTAGATAACTTCTTCATTAACGTCCTGCCCTCCCCTCCGCACACTGCATCACTCTCCCCACCCCGACCCCATGGCCAATCCGTTCTGAAATGGAAGAAAAACTTAAAGCAAATGAGATCAAATAAATAAATCCCCAGCCCCAGAAGCCATCCTTTCCTAAAACCACGTTGGAAAGGCCTGATTCAAGATAGGATTTAAATGCTTATATCTTAAATGCTGAACTGTGCTAATCAGAGATCTGAAGGCGCTGCACTGCTTGTACTGAATACAATCTACAGATAATATTTAAAGCTACAAAATCGAATTACTGCACAGAGATTTTTTTTTTTTTATCTTTAAATGCCTTTTCCTAACAATCGTCCTCAAGTTCAAACAGAAAAATTAAGTGCTGAGTTTTACACTTGTGAAACTCGGCTCAATTCCAAAATGAAAAAAAGAATTACAAATTACATAGCTATATAAAGAAAATGATTGAAAGCTGGACATGAAATTGCCGTTTATTTTTACATTTATTTACTGAATAACATGCACTTTCTGGCCGATCCTTGCCGAAGGCAGCAAGAGGGAAGCCGAGGTGCGGGGCTCAGCGGGGTGCGGGCAGGACCGGCTCCCGGCGCGGCGGCCAGGGCTGCAGCAGCTCCTCCAGCTGCAGGGTCACCGCTGGCAAAACCGCACATCTCTGGTTTTCCTTTTGTTCCACCGGGAACCTTCCAACACTGACGCTCAGTATATGCAAATAGATGGATGAAAAGTTTAAATGAAACATGTGTGGCAAGTTTAGAAGGGAGAAAGACACCGGGCTTAAGCATGCGGGGCACGTTTCATCTCAAAGAACAAGCCAAGCTCCCCGGGAGCGGGGTCTGCTCCTCGGGCGCCAGCACCACCCTCACTGCGGTGGAGGCATAAACGCCACTCGGCCTAAAGAGCAATTTTAAAAGAACTGCCTTAAAACCACTGCTGAGTATCTACTGTGTCTCGTTTTGCCCTTTTTGCAGGCACTCAGAAATCATCTGGATTTGTTGGCCAAAACCTTCAGTCCATGAAGACTAAGTGGCTTCTGCACTACCTGCAGTACTCTGAAGAGGGAGTCTCTGCTCAAGCTAAACAAAAAACCCCCACTAGTCCCACACCTCTGTTACCAGCTGCTGAGAATGGGCCAGAACTACTCAGTACTGGATTTTTTTTTCTTTTTTGAGTCCAAAATAGTTAAACATCCAGAATTGTGTCAATTTTGCAGTAAAGCTTTTACCTTTGAATATAACATAGGGCCAAGGCCTAAGGAAAATACAAGTATCAGACCATCCCTTTCAAATTGCTTTTTCATGTTGAAGATACCCTGTGCGATTCATTAAAAACTAAAAACTAAGCCACTGCGTTTTCTCTGCCTTTGAATCGATTTTAAAACAACAACAACACGGCATTCCGTCTGCAAAGTGACTTCTTAGTCCTTCAGATTCGGTGAGCGATTTCAGGTGCGGTTTGCAACAGACGGTCTTTTAACTGATCACCCCACCGGCGTGCAGTGGGTTTTATCGTTTCCTTGGTTTGACTTCATTTGCTACGTGCTAAAGCTGCATTTCCAAATTTATTTATTTATTTACTTTAAAGCAAAAAGCAGAGCATTGTTATAAGTGAAAAAATAAAAAAATCAGCGCCGTGTGGAATTTCGTAAGGTTCTAATTTTAATACGCGAAATCCCCAAACAGAACGCCGGATGATTTACGTGGCTGGCCAGAAGGGCGAGGAGGGATGCGAGCCAGGCTCCGTCCCCTGGGGCCACCGGATGAAGGGGATCTTGTCAACCCGATAACGCGGCGAGCGCGAGAGCCCCATCGCCGGCGGGAGCCCCGGCAGCGCCCGGGAAGGGCGGCCGCTGCGCGGGTCGGACAAATTACTTAAGGAAAACGCGCAGGCTGCTGCGAGGCAGGGGAAAGCCGAGCACCCCGCTGCAAGCGTGCCGCAGTGCATTACGCGGGTCTAGCCTCGCCTCTGCGGGCTCTGAGACCGCGGAAGTCACTGAATTACACTAAAATACGATGATAAAATCACAGCATCGGTTCCTGTGATCCCCGCCGTAATCCAGCTCGTACCTCGCTCCCTCGCACTTGACGCAAGGCGTTAGCGGGGCCCCAGCGAGCTGCCTCCAAGCTTCCACCCCCGTTTCACCCTGCTGTCCCTGGACGCCGATCTCCAGGAAGGTCAGCTCTGTCCCAAGGAGGCTTCACCCCATGTCGCTGGTCCTCAAAGCCGCCCAGACCGGGATCCCCCCACCCAGACAGGCACCGCACCGCTGCCCCAGTGCCGGCTGGCAGCTGGAGTGCTCCGGCACGTCTCCGGTGGGTGACAATCCACGACCCCGGGGAGCTCCAAAGCACCCAACAGGTCCAGTGTGGAGAAATGTCCCCGAACACGCTGGCAGCAGCGACGACGTCGGCATCCCAGGACCGGCTGATTTTCTGATATGGCAGGTGGCATAGGGAAAGCCGGGGACATTGTATTTGTTTTGGAAAAGTCCCACAGCAGTTGGATGTTTGAAGGGAAATTCATACGGTTATGGTTTTTCACTTGAGGTAGGAAGTCTGCAAAGTCTGCACAAAAAGCACAAGCAGTGCTTCCTCACCTCCCAGCAAAACTATCAAGGCTTTGCCCATGGAAATCAGAATAAAGCTGTGGAAAAACTCCAGGTGGCATCCCAGTAGTATTTCTCTTTTCTTGATTTTTGGAACCAAGCAGGTGTTTCCTTAGGATGTACAACTGAGTCACACATTTCCTTATCTGTCTGGCCAGCAAGGTCAGAGCTGGTGCGCTCGTAAATACACGCAACAGCGGGTGCAGATAGACGTCTCCAGTCTAAGAGGGGACACTTTAAGGTGAAAGAAAGAGGCTCTTGCCATTAAAACTGAGGCTTAGGAGATTTTACCTGCTGATTCGTCAACGCAATCAACTCATTTTTCAGTTCCTCTCTTCTCTTTTAACATAACTGAGATGATATTTGACTTCTCCCACTCTTTATTCTGGCTGTAAAGTCTTCCCCACAAGAACTCTCTCATTATCTACATTCAAAATAACACGCGGTTGCAATCCTGCTCCTCGGTGCAGCCCAGCTCCCACTGCCAGACCCGCTTCCTTCACCCCGAGCCCACTCGCGTCTATTTGATGAATGAAGAGCGAAGTAAATGCCACGGCCAGAGATGAAGCCCGTGGCAGAGGAGGGAGCTGAGCCCCAAGCCCCCTTCCCAAGCAGGACGTCATCCGTCCTCCCCAAGGGCTCCTACAGATGCAGCTTCCAAGGAGATGGTTCAACCTGAGCAGCCACCACCCTCCTCCTCTTTCCTCCATTTTTAAGCCTTTTATTTATTTTAAAGCTGTTGGTTCTATTAAATTAACCTTGGAGACCAGAAAGACGTGACCGTGATCGCTGGCTGAAGCCACGGTCTCTGTCGCACTGGGCGGCTACGCCAGGGCTGGGCCACGGCTGCTTTTACAGCCACGGCTTTTGCTCCCTTTCCCTTTCGCTGCAGCCGGTTTCGGGGACGAGGGATGCTTGGGGACGCTCCACCTCTGCTCAAGGGGTCAGGAGGAAACAAGCACAGGGTGAACCACTCGGTCAAGAGAGAGGTGTGAACGTAGGGCAGCGGCGCGGCGGGAGAGCCCGGACCCGCCGAGCATCGCCCTGCTGCTGCCCCCGCGGCGGCCGGCACGCAGGATTCAGAGAAACCGGCGCTTCTCAGTACAGCCAGATGGGCAGCTGTGAAACGAGAACTGCGTCATCTCCCGCTCAGGGTTTACTATCGGCAGGGTGCAAGCTGGAGTAACTCCGCCACCATCCTCCCATTTTGCTAGATACCAAGAGGATCTCTTACTATAATGCGACACCCCCCCCGCCCTTAAAGCATCCTAAAATCAGCTCTGCATTAGCTCTGCTGTGCACCGGTGGCCATGGAGCCATGGCGGCAGAAGCGGTGGTTTACAACTGCGACTTCACTCCAGACCACGCGGTTACATCGCTGAGCTCCTCTGGATGCTCCTGCAGCAGAGGAGGCAGACTGGAGAGGCTGTTTGACAAGGCTGCTCAACTGTGGGTGCTGCTGACACCTCCAAGCACTAGGACACGGGGACAACCCCGCAGCTCACGCCAGCGCCTCTGGCTCCGCACCCAGCTGCAGCAGCCTGCGGAGCGTGGCGGTTTCGGTCCGCCCTGGGAAGGGGCTGCGAGGACAGGAGCGTGGTCGGGGATTCGGGACAGGCTGAAAGCCGCATTTATTGCATTTTTATGCATTGCATTTTTATTATTTTTATCACACTTATTGCATTACTATGCATTTTTAATGGCATTTATTGCATTTATTGCATTATTATTTATGCATTTATTTAGCACGGGTTGAGAGCCTGAACGCCTCTCTCCAGGGGCAGAGCAGGACGTGGGATTTCAGTTTGTGTTACAGCTCCCGGGTCTGCCATAAACAGGGATCAAACAACTGCAATCATCCACTTTCCCCGTGGAGCTAAGGGAGCAGGAGGCCTTGGTGCAGTTGGAAAGGAAAAGAGTGCCCACGGAGAAGGAAAATGGGAAATGAATATATTGTCCCATAACAACTGAACTCGATAGCACGTTTACTAGATGATGATAATCCCAAAAGAAAAAGCACTGGCGAGAGAGGAAACGCATGAGCTGAGCAATATATTATATCCAGGCCTGCTACTGGGGAGCTTGGCCACAAAGAAGAGCAACTGGAGATGCAGAAAGCCTGCAGACGGCCTTTGCTGGGCTCACGCGCCCGTCTTCATTCTCAGAGGTGAAAAGCCTGCCTTGGCCACGCAGGGGGCTCAAAGGCAACGTCACCACTTGTGCTCCTCCGAGCTGCTCCCGCTTCTGTCCCAGTAACCCCTCCTTCTGCTGAAGCATGCAGTCCTGCTCCAAGAAAGCCAGAGAGGCACTCCTACCATGCCCGCAGACGACCGGCATCACCAGCTCTCCATGAGGCTTCACTTCCGAGCCTCCTTTCTGTCCTCAGTGTATCGATCGCTTTGCATTACAGGTGCGACCTGTTGGAAATCAGCACCTGGGCAGGCACCACTTCCCTGCCACGGTGCCACCGTGGTGGACTTAAGTCAGGATGATATAAGTTCCTGTAAAAACACCGCTCAAACACGACCTCTACATCCTAAGCCCTTCCCTCTTTGCTCACTTTTCCCCCCAAAGGCTTCCCATTCCATACCCCAATTCCTTCACAGACACTTCCAACCATACACACCAGCGCAGCTTGCTCATTCCTGACACTTACTGGTCAAGATAAGAAAGACGGAAAATGTCACATCACTTGGCAAACACTTAATGTAAAAGGTCAGACGCGATTAAAACATCAGCAGCTAAAATGGATGAAGGCCTCAGGGTAAAGATTAAAAGAACAGCAAAGGGTTAGGATGAAGTTAAGGGTGAGGAGGTGACTGCGCAGCGGAGCCGCACGGATTGCACGGTGCTAGGTGACAGCAGCATCCGACACTTGTAAAGAGCGTTGCACCAAATGACTGCAAAGCCTCTCATAAAGCAGCTGTTCTCATCGCTCGGAAAAGGCGGCTCTGGCCCGCAGGTCCAGGCAACGTTCGCGTCCCCTCGCATTCGGGGCTGCATAAACACCCCGGTCAAACCGCGTCTCCGCGTGGGTGCCTACCGCCCGCACCAGCCCGGGTACAAACCGTCACCATGTCGTAGCTTGGTAAAGCGGCACGGGCACTCAACAAGGAGAAACAAGTTTTAACAGAAAAACCTCATTTTTGCCAATATAGACGTGCCCGTATCTCATCTTGAGCTGGCCCAAAACACCCTGACCCTCACCGCGCCGCTCGACTCGCCGCAGAGCTCAAGGTGGAAAGTTCCAGTATGCAATGGTCCCGTAAAACCCCCCGTCCCAAAGAGACGACATTGAGTCTGTTAAGCCCAAGGAAGCGCGTCAGGTTGCGTTATTTCACGGGCAGGAGCCCGGGACACGGAGACGCCGTGCGTGCCCAAGGCGCGGGCAGAGCCGGGGGGAGCCGCCCCCCCGTCCCGCTGCCTGCAAAGGCAGACCACGCCGTGGGTGTGCAGACACGTTCGGGTTACGAGCCCTGCAATTTGCGTGATCTCCTGAAACCTCAGAGCTGGGAGAAGCTCCACCAAGGACACGGTGAGCTTGTTGGGCAAAGCCAGCCGTAACACGCGCCGCGGCAGAGCACCCCGGCTCCCCGCGGCCGTCGGACAGGCGCCGGGGCACACAGGGAACGGGCTGCCTTGGCAGGGGGCGCAGCCACCCCCGACTCAAGTCCCCCTTCAGACCACGCTTTTGGAGTTCAAGCTTTCGGTTCCAGCTCAGCTCCAGGCCCGTCTCTGGTTTCTAACTGCTGTGACGAGCTGCGGCTGAGAGCGGCCGCAGGGGTCCGGCACCGGCAGGAGCGCCGCAGCCTGGCCTGGGACGCACAGGCGCACAACCCCGGAGCGCACCGGGAAGAGCCTCGCCTCCTCGACTCCAAATTCAGTTCAAATCTTTGTTATTTTTTTAAACTCTGATTGTTTCCATAGTTTAATTTACTTTGTTTTCCAAACTCGTAGCCATTTCTTATAATAAAGGGGAGCTGATACAACATATTTATTACCATTTATCATTGAAACTTTTATAAGACTACTTATGAATTAATCAACAATAACTGCTTTCACAACCGCTGCTGCATTAATCTCCATATCCACTGCATAAATCACACTGAGAACAAGTTAATATACATATTTTAAGAGAAATACAGCAATATTTCCACCCTATCAACTAAGTGTATCATAATCTAGTTAGTCAATTTATAAATGCACATACTTCATTCAGCATCATAAATCCTGGCAGTTCAGCGTGACACAATCTATAACCTAAATATAATCTGACCTTTTATAAGATATCCATTCTGCTTGAGACACACAGGTGCCTCTTCTAAAGCAGCATCATTTCAAATGAAATGTATGATACATGATACCTGAGGACGACAAGTCCCAAATACCTGTCTGCATGTTCACCTAACAAAGGCTGTACTTCCTTCTGAACCATCCTATTCCCGTATTTGCATTACTGGACTTGTATTTTAATTTACTTATTAGTGGAAGACAGAGCTGTGGGTGATTGAAATATTCAGGAATACCTTTTTATATTTTATTCTCGAATAAATTGTACAGCTCGTTAAAATAATTTGAAGTATTTAAAGTGCATGTTCTACTTGGAGATAATTTGGCTTAAAAATAAAAATACTGTTAAAATAGTTGAGAGTATTGAGCTGCAGAGGTATTTCTGTTCTGTACAACAACCGTATTCACGAAAAATTAAAGGAAGCCCACGTTTGAGACTAATCTGCGACAAACATAAATTGCCTTTCGTTCTTTCCAAGCAAGAAGCAATCCATAAAAAACTTTTGCAGCAGTTACAAATCCCCGCACGCCGACATTTCCAGCAGAACCGCTGCCACCCTTCCCCACGCGGTGAGGGCAGGTAGCAAGTACCGTTTTACTGGAGGTATCTTTGATACCACGGATACAAAAGCGCCCCTGGAAATGTCCTGAGATGGTCACCTGTCTACGGAGCGGCAATTTAAATCATAAAAAAATGCAGGTTTGGGGCGGCTTGGTTTTTTTTTCTCCCCTGCAGACGACTAAACAAAACGCGGCGCGGTTCCCGGGCTGCCACGCGTCGCTGCCGAACGCGCTGCGGCNGCACGCTCGGCTCCGCTCCGTGTCGCCCCGACTGCGGACGGCCTGGCCTCCGGCCGAACGCAGCTGGGAGGGATACGGCACGTGAAGTTGTCAGAAAAACTATTAAAAGCTAAAGTTTCATCTAAATTAAATCCACCTCTAACTTCAAGCAAAACAGTCCTCATAAAAACTTTTGGGGAGGATATTAGCTATTGCTGTAAAGGAGTCCAATAAAAACCAAAACCAAAAAAACACACAGTGAAACAAATTTAAAATACACGTGTGGGAACTTATTTTTAATTAAAAAAAATAGTATGATGACTTTACTGGAAACGTGCATTTGAGAATTTCCATATTTCAACGCCTTGCAGAGAAGATTTATGTTTGTATTTGTTTAACGTTACGAAGATTGCAATAATCCGTGCGATTAAATTAGGACGCTGATATGTCTCCTTCTCTCTCGGAATGAAATTTTATCATTTATAAAGTGACCAGTAATGAAAACTGCTGTTTAGCAGAGTCACTACAATAACTGAAGCTTTAAAAGTATGCTAGTTTGCAAACTGCAAATTTACTTGGATTTATGGTAAAAACATAAACCCCATCTGAGATTAACATGCCAATTTGTTATATATTCCGCAAGACTGATTGCCACTCAGCTCCTCCTAATAACCAGATTTAGAGATAAAACAAATAGAGTTATCAGGTATGAAAGGGAAGCTCTCTCCTCTTGAGTGGTTTGTTTTCTGTTTGCAGCTATCGACACGAAAATATGTATTATGTATTTTTAAAGTAACGGTGGAGAAAAAATTAGGATAAAAATACTAGACTAAAATGCACCCTTTAGCCACACCACCCTTTATGCTGCCTTTACTGAAAGGCAGTACGATTTCTTTTAAAACTGCTCTTCTATACATATTTTAATGGATTTAAATGCAAACGCTCTCAAAAGATGTAATGCACCTTGGTGCAGCTTTTTCAGGAAAAAAACCACGAGGGTTTTACACAATGATGAAAACACCGAAAACTAATAGAATAATTATTTGGATCACGAAACAAAGGACTTCACCGAACCAAAGAGAAACGCCAGCTCCCGACTGGGCGATGCGGAGATTTCACTGCGAAATGTGATGCTGGATGGCATCTGTAACCCTCCTTACAAAGAGGGAGCAGGGATATTCTTTAAAACGTCGGGGAAAACCCTGGGTAATTACCAGCGCTGTCGTTACTGCTTGAGCAACCCACAATGCCTCTGGCAGCAGCTGGATCCCAGCGGTTGACACCTGGGCTCACCCCCCGCCAGCTTCCGCTGCAGGTACCGCAGCTCCGAGACCTCACGTGAAACCGAAGACGTTTGCGCCCCGCATCCCGGGCCGAGACCCACGGAAATTGCTCACAAATCCTCTCCGCACATCTCTCTGAACACGCAGATCCGTAAATCATCAGCAGCCCGACAAAGAAGCTAAGCGGCACGTGGAAGGGATGCTCGCCCTGCGCAGGTACACGCCGCCCGCGCCCGGGGCTCTTCAGCGTCCGCCGCTGAGAATCCACGTGAGCGGCGCAGGCTCGTCCCCACCGTGCAATTAATCACTTCCAAGTCGGGACAAGCGATGAGACTTTTTAACTCTCCTTACCTTGTCCTCAGCCTTTAAGCGCCAAGCGCTCTGCAAGCCCGGGAGCGGGCTCGTTTCTATCTGCCTGCAACCGAACAAAGCCGCCGCGACCACACGCGAGCGAGCAGACGAGCGGTACTTACTGAAGATGGCAAACCTGGAGGAACTTTTCGAACTTTCTTTGTTTGTACTTCTGAAAAAAGACAAAACGGTGTCTTCGTAAGACAGGCTTATTGGTTTGGGTTTGGTTTTTTTTTTTTTTTTTTTTGGTTTTGTTTTGGTTTTTTTTCACCGAGATTTTCTACAGACCCAGCTGCTAATCGCCCTGCCCGCCGTCTCACGCCAGGCTCGCAGCAGGTTTGGCAACACCGAGAGGATGCCACTGCTCTTAAGTCTGACAGTAAAATGCTGGAAAATTGTTCATATTTTGATCTCGAGTGTTAGGGCCTTTGTTTTCGCCTTACACGGATTTGCTTTGAAAAAGCGATTTTTTAAGGCTCCTTGCACGCTCGACAAAGGGGACAGAGAGTAGCCATCAGCTAACGTTAAATAAACCCCTCCGAGAGTCGTGGCGGCGTACGGGTACGCTCTGCCACTTATTGTCTTTATTTCGAAGTATTGCTAAACAGAACGAAACTCCGATTATTTGTTGAAATGGGAAAAAAAAAAAAAAAAAAAGGTTGAACACAAAGTCACTCACCCATAGAGGTGCTGTGGAGAGGCCTCCGCCGGGGGTTATTGCTAGAATACTGATAGTACTGGGAGCCAGGCTTAGTGGGGGAGAGCGCTCCTGGGTTGCCAATATCCATGTCACCTCCAAGGAGACTTTGCTAAAAGATTAAAAATATATACGTGTGTGCGCGGGCATGTTAAATCCGACTTTCCTCATCATTAGCTATTTCTCATTCCTAAAAATAACACAGTAAAGAAACCTTCACAAGCAACTGAAACACGGACACAAGAACCTGCCAAAATTTTAAAGGAGACATTACAAAAATTTCCAGTTGAGCGTCTTTCCTTTACTAGGAAAACACAAAGTAATTAATTTAAAATACGATTATTTACATTTAAAGGAGACTTATTGCCTACTTATTCAAATGCAATCAGTGTTTTAAAAACTTTTGGAGCTCTGTTAATATATTTGAAGGTAATTTAGTTTCTTCACTGCAAAGAAGATAGTTAAGTGCACGGATTTAACAATAATAAAACTTAAAAAAAAAAAATAATCCTGCTGTTGATAGAGCGGTTGGCTCCGTGTGCATGAAACAGCCTCATTGTCTACCCCCGTGCAAGGAAAAATTCTTATCTGCCAACTAAATAGATCAGATTTTGCAATATAAAAATCTGCACAGCAGGCTGTACATCCTATGTGATTAAAACGTGAAAATAAGATTATACATTATTAATATTTTTTGCAATGCTCTCAGAAAAAAAAAGCACCTCAGAAAACCAAAAACAATAAACGCTATTGTATAGCAGCAGCAGTAGCAGCAGCAAAGGACTTTCAATATATCCATTTTATGCCTGTACCATTAACTAACAAGATGCATCCTAGTAAACGCAACATTTTCTCAGCCACGAAAGGACGACGGCTTCCATACAGGAGCAGAAAGCAGTATCTGACCCACGCTACAGGAGAAATTATAAATCTTTAAGAGACTATGACAGAAGAACAATTTCCTGAGTAATGTTCTATTTGCTATAAACTACGTTGAAACTTACCCATAATATATAAATCCCCTGATTATACTCTGCATTGAACACATTGTTCTTTTAATTATTCTGATACGCAATAAAACAGGTGTAGATACTACCATTTATATTAAGAACAAATTTACCATTTAATAAAGAAATTTTAAAATTAAGTACCAAAAATCTAACTTTATCGTTACTTGTAATCAACTTTTACTGACTGAACTAATTACTGTACTTGATAAAGTACAGAATGTGTTTTCCCTAATCTAAATTCTAATCACCATGTCACTCACAACAGACTTAGTAATGCTTCACTAACACACTATTCACATGCAAAATACTCTAAATAGGCCAATTATGACTCTGCCCCTGTTCCCTGGTTAACCCGCTGAGAACTGAAAAATTTCACAAGGCAGTCACCAACTAAAACAAAGGCTCCTTGTTTTAAATTAAGACAGTCTTTTTGATTCCTAAATAGCTCAACAAAGTGGCATGTCTTCTGCTGAAAGCAGTTGGTCAAATATGACCCATGAGCTGGAAAATCAGAAATTAAAACATCCTTACTCCTTGACTATACTTCTAAAAACATTTGAAGATAACTTTTGATTCTAGAAAACTATATTCCTCTTTTTCCCAGAGAGGCTAAATGAGAATCGCCGACGAGGGATGGACAAATGGGCTCCGACTGATTGGGGCTGAAACCCTTTCCTGGTGTGCAGCCTAGCATCTGCCTTTACAGACCTCTCGGAGACGTAAAGATATAAAAACTCCGGTCGGAAGGCGCTTTTGGCTAATATCTTTACGTTCAGCTAATGTCTAATATACACCTGCAATGACTATGCTCCTTTTAATAAACAGCACCTGCACCGGCAAAAATGGTTGCGAGTCTGTTGCATAATGGCAGAGAAATATATGCAAAAACTCCCCGGAAAAAAGGGTTATCGATTCATTGTGAATATCCTCTGAAAATAAACGTAATTTTATTGAATGTCTTGGAGCGTTTCAGAATGAAACAGTGCTAACCACAGAAATTCTCTTCAGTCATATATTTTTATCACGTATACGTTTTAACATAAAGACAGACCTGCTAAATCTGTGCATGGTTTATCCATATGTCGGGTAGTCTGAAAGACTTAAGAGCCATCAGCTGTATAAATTCCTATACCCAGCCTACTAGATTTCATTTGGCTTTAAAAAAAAAAGAAACCAAACGTATATAAGACAGCGTTTGCAAACTATTTTAGATTAAACAAGATTCACTTTAGGAGCATAAAACATACACATACCCTATGTTGTTTTTGTTTTTCCATCCAAACATTTTTCTCTATAAAAAGATGCAGAGGTTTCTACAGGAAAAAAAATCCCAAACTTGTATTATTATATTGGAAGGAAACACATGGACCGGGCTTAACGGCCGCGCGCCTTTTGCGCAGTCCGCGACAGAACACCGCTCTTTGCCACCAGTTGCGCTTTTAACGCCCGCTCCTTGCTCTGGACCTAACAGGGAGGTGCTGGCGTCGGGATGACGTTCGGCCTGGCGCACCCGAGGCTCTCCGGCAGCAAAGCGGGCAGGTAACCCCGCTCCGCCACCCGGGGGCTGCCGGCTCCCGCCCCGGAGCTGGGGGTCTCGGCTGCTGGGGCGCCCACGGGAGCCCCGCGTGCAAAGCGCGCTCCGAATTCACGCCGCGCATCTCACTACCAACGCGTACAAGCCGGGCGCTATGGTATAAACAGCGCGTTCTGCAAGAAAGGTTCATTTTTTTTATTTTTTTTTATGGAAAACGCGTCTCAAAAATTGTCACCGCAACTGTCGCAGACTCGTTTCTTCACTCTCCTAAGGAAAAAACACACGAACAAATAACCCAAACCAGAGCAAAGCCCCCTCCTTTGTCTCCTGTGGGACGGAGACAGTCTTACAAGGTAAAAAAGAGGTGGGTTTGTGCGCTAAGGGCACCTCACCGAGCACTCCGGGGAGGAAAACTATGGGAAAAATATATGTATGTAGTTATTCCGAGATGCTTGTAAAAGGAACAATGGGCATTTATTACTGTTCAGCCTACGTGTCACTCTGCTAATGGCCTGCAACAAAGAGAGATAAAACGTTTACAAACCCCAACGCCACCGGGTACACAGCCTCTGGAGCTCCCGTCCGCTCCAAACTGGATCTCAGAAACGCAGTGAATTATTAGGCATCAGAGTTAATATTTACCACGAAGAAACGATGAGCTTAAAAGCCACGCGTTACATTTGTCAAACTCCTCTCCCGTCTTTAGGCAGGGGTTCAACGTGCAGATACGTCCTGTGTTCTGGAAGCGGGTTAGCTTTGGGTGCAAGCAGGACAGCAGGCAGGACGCGAGGCGCTGCAAATCTTTAGGCTCATCTGTACAAATCCTGCAGGCATCTCCTCGCCTTATAGCATATGCTGCACGAAGCACTCCAGCCTCACAGACCCATGCAGTTTGCAGTCTATTTGTTTTCTAATAAACAAAGCTAGTAATATATTGAACTTGCCAGTTGAATGTTAAGAGTTTGAGCTAAAAACAATCACAGAAGAAAAAAAAAAAAGAAACAGAGCAAAATCCATTTTCACATTGAGCCGTGCAGCTGTATTTTTTATCGATTGCAATGGTTCTGCTTTTCTCGTTGTTACACACGATCCTGTCTTCTTTCTAGCAATTTGTAAAATAAGTCACCGACTAGTGAATCCTGCCTCCAAAATCTGAATAACTAGACAAAGAATTAAAGCTGGGTGGGGGGAAAATATGCACGCACCATGACAAAGTAATATCCATATGGATATGATATTACCCCTCCTGGAAAAAGCAAATGTTGCTTCCATTGCAAACCTGAAGTTTTGCTTTTCGAATGAAAATGACGTGAATTTCACATAAACGTCTGTTTCAGACCTAAGAGGTAGGAAATACATTTACAAAAAGATATTTTATTTTTCCTTTGTTACGGAAACAGGTGAGATGAGAGTACGACAGAGTGCTGCATTTTACTAATAGAACGTTAATTCAGATTAAAGGAAAATGGCCTTGAAGCCTGTAATCCGGAAGCCTCTGAAAAGACCGATCAGGGAAAAACACCTCGGAAAAGGCCTTTTATTTTTTTGCTGACAACCTGGATATATTTTTTTTTTGACATCTTGACGCTACGCCGTGATCCAGTATCAAACGCAACATCACGGGGATGTTGCAGGCAAGAGAAAAACGGGCTTAGATGAAAACAGATTAAGCTCCTTTTCTGAACGACTGCCAAATGTTTGTGGGTCGTGCTCACGTTCGAGTATTCCTGCGCGCACAGCTGCAGTCCCGCACGCCGCTCCCAACCTGCGTGATGTATAGCGACTGCGGGACATATGCTCCCCTCGCCGAAAGCCTCGGAGAAGCATCGCGCGGGCACGATTGGAGGCAAAGCGCCGCATTGCACGCAGCCGCACCCCTCGTTTCTCCCAGCCTTCTCCCGCCCGGTGCAGTCGGGAGGTTTCTCCCCCTCGGTGGGATGAAGGCTGAGATGGCCAGGCTCCTCGGCATCCGCAGGTACGGTCAGCAAACCGGCTGACCGGAGCCGGAGCGGCATCGCGCCCTCACTCCTGGCGCCAGGCGGAGCGGGGACGTCGCCCTCCGGGTGGCAAAGTGGCCCCGTGCGGCTGGAGGTGC
>WEKW01010470.1:295679-316406 GCA_013389905.1 Sula dactylatra
CAAAATACATCATTTTAAAAGCAAGCCCTTTTTTGCAATAAATTTCACGTGCATGAGAATTCATGCACTTTATCTAAAAAAACCCAGAGTCCTGCTATTTTTCACGATGTTGCACCATTTCATGCATTAAAACTCTTTACACTTTTAAAGATGAAAGCCTGTTTGCTTGCTTTATTTGCGTTTAGGCCTTCCTGGCTCTCCCTGCAAGCACCACGTCTCTGCATTGTTCCCTCTGCTCTGGCACCGACGTCTTCGTGGGCTGGGAAAGTAGGTCAGGGAGGCCGTGGTCC
Source organism: Sula dactylatra (assembly GCA_013389905.1). Taxonomy (NCBI): domain Eukaryota; kingdom Metazoa; phylum Chordata; class Aves; order Suliformes; family Sulidae; genus Sula; species Sula dactylatra. The sequence goes on from WEKW01010470.1 coordinate 295,970, forward strand.
CGCGGCCCCCGCGCCTCCCCGGGGACCCCCCGACCGGCACCGAGCGGGGGGGGGGTGTGAGCAACCTAATTATGGGGTTTTTCAAAAAAAAAAAAAAAAAAAAGAGCAGAAGGGAAGGTGTTCTGTGACCTTCCTCAACACTAAAAACTTAACGCGTGCCGTGCGGGTGCCCAACACAGCGATTTGTGATGCTGGACCTAAAGGGCTGGGTCACAGCAAGCGGGCTCCTCCGTGCTCGGTAGGGACTGACTCTCCCGCAAATACCTGCTCTTCTCCCATTGCTCTTAAACCATCTCCATTTGACTTCTCAACATCTCTTCTGTTGCAAATTTGCAAACAAAGCAACTTGAATTTGTTGAAATCACATGCAATTTATGCTGAAACAGATGAACAGGGGGTAATTTTTTTCAGATTTTTTTTTTTTTTTTTTATACAACAAATTTCTAACTGCGAGTGGCCTGGTTTCCTCTCCTTTAGTAAAATCACAGGATACAGGATTATATCTCATCATCCAGATTTCAGCTGCTCTTACATGCTCTGTCCTCAGTTTATGAATTTTCACTTAAGTCAGGTTAACTAAGTCATGCCGCATACACATCTGAATCATTTCTTGGTTATTTCCTTCTGTGATTTCGATCCTCTGTTTTTAATCAAATTATGAAACTAAATTTCCACTTGTCATGTGACTATCAGGGCATCTGTTCATAATCTGTCCAATTCCTACAAATACTCCTTTCTGTGGCTTTTGCAAATTTGGCAGCTCTCTGTAGAATCTTCTGTGTGTCATTTACGCCCAGTATTTCTCTCTAATGCCGAGTGTAAATTGCAACCCATTGATGGCAAACACAGAGAGACAATTTCCCTGGGTTTTGCTGAGTGTGTTTTCAAGCTAAGGTACTGTTTTCCTTTTTTACTTAACCAACCATCGCTCTTAAAAGTATCTGCAGGAAAATTTTGACTTTTAGAGAACAAAGGGACTTCTCTCACAGAGATTTAATTTTTCACAGAGATTTATCTTTTTCAAGAACACTCACGTGTATGAAGTGAGAGAAATTTTAATATGTTTATTTTATTTTCTCTATCTGATGGCAAATAACCTTTTGTTTCATTTCTTCTGCCTTCTAGGGCAGCACCTTCAGATAGCTGTGCACAGTGTTCAGCAGTTTTCTTCTGACTTTGACCTTTTCCATTAAAAAATGCTCGCAGGTATTATCAAATAATTTTTCATGTTCAACCAACCCTTGTGCATTAATGTCATCAGTATTAGTTCTCTAGGTTTTTTATTTTTTTCACTCTCTCTTCCTCTGCATAATTTAAAATTGCTCTTTAAGTTTAAACCTTTCTGGAGTAATTTTTCCCAGTTGTGCTTTCTGAGCATTGACTATAGCATCAGCACAACAACAGCAACTTTCAAAGTTCATTTGCTGGTTTCAGCAGCGTTTCATGGACGCAGAGTGCTCTTCAACGTGGCCGAGGTTCAGCCACCTCTGGCCAACGAGGATTTCAGATTTGTTCCTGTGCTCATTTTCCTCATCTATTTCAGGCGAGCAGGAGAAAAACACCTTTGTAACTTCTTACCTAATTTTTCCCAAATTTCCTCTTGGTCTTTGCTTGCTTCTTCCCATCCCTTCATTCACCATTAGGCATGATGACTCAGATTATTATGCTGCTGCTTGATTATCACTAAAGGTTAGTTACTTGTTTGCATTAACGATCCCCATCTTTCACATTTACAGTGAACGATTTCACCAGCAGTTGCACAGTCTTTGCTGTTTTTCTAGAGCTTTAGTACAATGAAGATATTTCATTTCCCGGTATATGGGGAGAAATGGATTAAAAGCGCCTCAACTGAACGAGTACAAAGATTTCAAAGGGAAGAAGGGACTTTGTCCTCCACTAAGCACTTTTGTAAAATACAGTCTTTGCTCAATTTATGATTTTCTGCTGTACAGTTTACGCTTGAATCCTTGGAGCTGGAAATACCTCCTTCGCTGCAGTTCAAATGAAAATCCTAGTGCTTTCACCGCTGCAAAGAGCGGTGTAATACATGCTTATATTTGCTGTGCAACGTATACGTAGGGATGCATACACACGCACACACATACCTATATGAAATCGGGCGTCCCGTCCAGCTTCCCGACTTTTCCGGACGCTAATAACCTAGCAGCTCCGCCAGCCGCATCGTCCGAGCCCGGCCCAGCGCTGCCGCCGCCTCCTCTCCAGCCTCTCCCCGCTCCCGCCCCAGCAAAGCACCACCCGGCTCCTTTGGGCTCGCTCGGAGGCAGCGATAAGGACATCCCCTCTGCTTTGTTATTAATCTTGCAGAATATAGTTTTCATTTACGCATTGAAATTGAGCCAGATGATTATAGTGTTTAAGAACAAATGCTTAAATGCAGGTAATACTCATATAAATACGTCCCGCTGAGTAACAAGCACAAAAAGGGGAAAGTCCTCGTGGTGGCTGGGGAAGGGGGATGGGGGGGGGAACGTGCCACTGTGTTCACCCTTGAAGGGCCTCAAAAAACCACAGGATCACAGAATCGTAAAGGTTGGAAAAGACCTCTAGGATCATCCAGTCCAACCCCCAACCCAACACCCCCGGGCCTCTTAAACCATGGCCCCAATTGCCACGTCTGCACGGTGTTTGAACCCCCCCAGGAATGGTGACTCCACCACCGCTCTGGCCAGCCTGTCCCAGGGCCTGACCACTCTGTCAGTGAAGACATTTTTTTTAATATCCAATTTAACCACCCCCTGACGCAGCTTGAGGCCGTTTCCTCTCGTCCTGTCACTGTGACTTGGGAGAAGAGACCGACCCCCCCTCACCACAACCTCCTCTCAGGCAGTTGTAGAGAGAAACCCATAACAAAAAGAGAGAAAACCCATAAAAACAATCAAAGCTGCCGGGTTTCTTACTGCCCAGAAGGGCTGGCATTTGGTGAGGGTGGCTGGGGAAGATGACACCAAGCGATTGAAGGGACTTTGGTCAAAGCCCAGTGTTTTATGATTAGAAAGTTCTCCCCTGCTGCTAACTGTGCCCACGAAAAGAGCTGGGTTTGGGCTTTAGTCGGTTTTGCAACGTCCTGATAGTGCAGACGGCCAAGGCGCAATGCAGTACCAGCTCCAATATTTGCCGCGGCTGAAGCTGCTCCGCCTGGCTCCCAGCGAGGATTATCCCCACGCCGGGGCTGCCGGCTGCGGCCGTGCTCCAGCCGCTGCACCCTGCTCCGGGGACAGCCCCTGGCCCTGGGGCGGCCTGGATTAAACACCAACTTCAGCACCTACAGCCCCCCTCTGCCACGGGAAAGAAGCCGAGATGTTTGTGGGCCCCCCGGTACGTTACGGTGCTATGTTGGGATGGAACCGCATGGAGCTGGGAAGGTGAACCACATAAAAAGCCCATTACTGGCAAAATTCACCCCAGAATGATCTCCAGTCAGTCGAACATCATGAAAATCCTGTGCTTTGGACCTTGACAGTGCTCCCATGTCCTTGCGTACCGTGATACTGTGCGATAACATTCAGAAGACTTTGCAACCAAGAAAATGAAGCAAGCTTAGAGCAACTGTAGTTATTCAGTTTGTACAAAAACATGGAGCCAGTCTGGCTTAACGTGAATATTATCTGAAGCACACTGGTAGAGTCATTTTCCAGGGCAGAAGATTTGGTACGGAATTAAACAGCCCTCAGTTTAGCCCAGGATAAATCCTCTGAAGTCACCGGGGGCGTCCTGGGTGTTAATGAGGGAAGAATTTGGCCCATGGACAGCAGCTGGATTTTTGGGGATTGCTGAATACAGCGAAGCATTGTCTGCAGTATTTTTACACAGCACTGGAGTGCTGCTAGAAAACAGGCTTGCCACGTCGTCAGAGCAAAGCTGATCTACAACATCTTCTGAATTTATCAAAAAATCCCTCCATACCCATTCCACTCAAAAATGCAAGCTAAATACATATGGTAAGGTGCTCCAGGTAGGAAAAAGTGCACAATATCAGAATATTAATGTATGGTGAAAAAAGGGGCACCATAAAAACTTACGGAGGGTTGAAAAATAATCAGATAAACCCGGTATTTGTCGGTGTGTATGTATATTGGAATTGCTCGCTACATTATGAACCACGTGTCCCGGTATCCCTGTTTTTCACAATGCCTCCCAGTACACAGATATCTGTATTTCCATGCAACGCTGAAGTTCAGAACATCTACAAGAGCCCACTTCTTCAAACATCTCCAATGCTATACCATCTGGTAGGTATCAGCATTGCGGTCACTTCTCGGGGGGGGATGGATAGAAGACAGTGAGGATTAATGACATGCAGAAACGAATGCTGCGCAGAGAACGATATTTTTGCACTATTTTTCCCTGAGAAAAATACCAAAGACTTGCTGGCAAGAGCTGCTTTGTTGGGCTCTGCTTTTTTTCAGTTCAAGTAAGCACTTCAGCATGATTCAGTGAGGATGTCCTACCTCTACTTGCTTCAAAATGTTCCTCTCTGGCAAATTATTACAAACCCTAAAAAAAGACCTGTTAACCTAACAAGTCAATTATCATCACTCTTCCCTGTGTAAGCATTCGACTACAAACAGCTTACAACAAAAAATCCTGGCTCAAGTTGTCTCAGACAGGGTAAAATATCCTGACATGCCTCAGTCTTAAAAAGGTGTTTCGTGGCTGAATTCCCATTTCTAATGATATAATTATTGTTTTCCCTTTGAATATGAGAACACAGGAAAGGCTTACAGAAGTTCAAATGCATGGGAAACAGCATTTTTCTGAAATTATGTTAGTAATATTTTTAACCAAAGTTACCATAAAAACATCTGAGAGACCAAAGAAACTTCCTGTCCAAAAAAATAACAAAACCCATGCTAAATACTTTAAGTGCCTCAGAGGATGGTTTTGGTTTTTTTTAACTTCTTACTATTCATCAGCCTGAAAGATAAACAACGGCCTCCCCCTTTTTGATGGGGAAGCAAGATTTTGTAGGGAAAAAAAATCATTACCCTCGGCGTAGAAGCCATTTGCATGTCCTCAAATGATCCAGCATCATGCAAGGCCGATGGCTAATGTGGATCTGCGTCACCCAGGTTTGGAAAGGATGCTTAACTAGTTAAAGCTCACACATTTACGTGAAAGAGCACGCGCCTGCTCTGGGGTAAGGAGCAGAGAAGTGAAACCTCAGTCACTCGTTGCAAAGGAAGCGGAGGGAAGAAGTGGGACTTGAGGCTAACGGTACGCAAGGACTGGAAATAAATCACGCTCGCGCGCCCGAGCAGCGGCACGCTGCGACCCGGCAAAGCCAAGGCGGGTGCCCGGCGGAGCGGGGCCAGGGGAGGAGGAACCCCCGCGCCCGGCCAGCCCCGACCCACCGTCCGCAGCCCTTCCAGCTCCCCGGGACAGGGGAGAGCCGAGGAAAGGTCAGCCGTATTCCCACCCGAATGGGAGAGCGACTGAAAAAACCAGGCTCTTTCCAGAAGATCAGCACTGAGCTTCCTAGGACCTAAGTAAATGAATAGATAGGAACGATGCAAAGACACGACGCTGGTGTATGTTGCCATCATTTTCTTGGGAAAGGAGTACCAAAAATTGAAACTCGAGCAGTTTGAGTATCAAAATCGTGTTTCATGTTACAGGAGCCTTATGTTTTCAGTGTTATAAAGTCACATTTATTTTTTACAGAACCATGTTATGCAAATATGCCTAAAACCAACTAATGACACTTGTGATATTTAAAAAAGGAACTTTCTTTTTTCCTCTATTTTAGATTTCCCTCTGCTACTCGCAATTTTTTTCTACCCAGCTGAAGTACGTGCTTTGCAATGGAAACTGATACATCCTAACACAGCATATAGCTGAGGCTGAATAAAGCGCAAAGGCATATTCATTTCAACTAAAGTCTGCAAAGTTTAGGTCACCTTGTGCTTAAGACAGGACAAAAAATTAGAGTCACCCTACAACAACAACAAAATTGGCAAATTCAGCTGCTATGAGAAATTGCAAGGGGAAATAAAGAGCACCGTTTTATGCTGACACAGGTGGAAATGTAACAAGCTGGTATTTCAGTGAGTCAGAGCGGAGCGTGCCACCCCAGCCCGCTGTGCTGCAAACTGCCTCCCAGTTAGGTTAGCACCGCGGGGGGAAAAAACCAACGCTTTTAAGTAAAAGCAAAGACTGCATGTGTTCGATGAAAAGCTGAAGCACGAAATGCCGCGGTGCATCCCCAGCCGCACCGGTGGGGTGGCCGGGAGGTGAGGTTTCACTGCCTGGTGCACTAAGATCACCGGGCGGCCGCTTCGCCCGTGCCAGGCGCTGCCTGTGCTCAACACCTTCGCGTTCCTGGTCTACGTCTCTCTTCAGGATGGTCTCCTTAGCAGGCAGCGCCCGTCCAGCGCCTGCCCGTGCCCGCACACCCCGAGGTGCGGGAGTGCCGGGGTTACCGCAGCACCGTCCTGCGCTCACCGCGAGTACGCCTGGGATTTCTTACTACAGGGAGAGATGTCCTGCAAATGTAGTAACCCAAGTATTCTCACGCATGAAGAGAAACAGTCAGCAACGCTTCGCCCTTACGGTACAATTTTCATCTGTTCATATCATCTCTGTTATACAAATTACAGCAGATGTATCTAGTAACCTGCCCAAAGTCAGGGAGGAGCAGCTCTCTGTAAAGAGGCACGCTCATTTAATTCAAAAGATACGGTGCCTGATTCGGTCCAAAAGGCTGGGCAGGCCCTTACTCCGGTTAGTCTCGCCCAACGGGCTCCCGCAGAGGTGGTCTTCCAGGTGTCGGGGAAGAGCAGACCCTCGACGCACCCTGCTCGCTATCCAAGTGGTGCGTTTCCTCCCTCCTTTTTGCATGGCAAAGGGGAGGAGGATCTCTGCTATTGTGGAGGCAATGCTGGATCTTGCCTACGCTGCGGAGAGAAGCGTTGCTCCCGCTCTGAGATACCGCCGGTTTCAGGGAAACCAGCTCGAGCCATCCAGCCAAAGCAAGTGCCCGTGGGGGTCGGTGCTGGCTTAAATGCCATCCCTGGAGGAGTTCAAAAAACGCGTAGACGTGGCACTTCAGGGCATGGTTTAGGGGACACGGTAGTGTTGGGTTGGCCGTTGGGCTTGATGATCCTAGAGGTCTTTTCCAACCTTAATGATTCTGTGATTCTGTGATTCTATGAAATAAGCCAGTATGGGACTGTGTGGGGACATGCCTCCCTCCGGGTCTTCTCTTCCGTCTCCTTTCCATAGTCCTTTACCCCTGCTTGCGCTCACGGCACTAACGCAAGATACAGCAATGCTTTCACAGGCAAAAGCCACAGAAAAGAGCAGATGTGGGGTAGAGCTCAGCAGGGATGGTACCACCACTTCAGAGTAATACTAGGGACAAAAGTCGTCACAAAATGTGTAATTAGTTTAACTGGAAGAAATAATTTTTTAAAAAATAAATCAAAGCCACTATGCTGAATTACTCTACAGAAAAGAAACACCAGGCTGACCAGAAGCATAGAGAGCAGTTTCAGAGATACTGCTTTGTTCTTGATTTAATGTGATTTTCCTTGTCCTATGGAAATACATACACCGTGTCTTAGAACAACTGAACTGATAAAGGAATGAGGCAGAAAACAAAAAGCAGAGAGCCAGAAGTTACACGCCAACACTTCTAAAACCAGGTAACTTCAGAATAAGATTCTAGTAACTGGAAAACTACATGACACTGGCACAGCATCATTGTTCTCCTCCCCAGATGCTGCAGCAAGAGCACGAGTCTCGTTCATCCTTGTTGGGCTACTTAAAAATATGCAGCAAAAGGTGTCTTCCTATTGTACGTTTGCAATTCCAAGACTGTCTGTGCTGCTCTACACGTGTACGATCACGTCAAGTCTATCGTTACGATATCAGGATGTGCCATGTGCCCATAAAATATGACAAGCAGTAGAAAATTCCATATGTGACTCCAGTATCTCATGCCTGGGGATGAAGAAGGATATAGCTGCTCCAGAACTCTGCTGATGCTGCCAGAAGAGCAGAGTGGTGACTTGCACTAACTGCAAATGTAGTTTCTCACAAGTCTTCCAAAGCTGGGCTAGGAATCAATCATTTTGCAAAGCCTGTCCAAGACTGGTCATCATGGTATAAAACTTCTAAAAAATGATTGATTTAAACTGGAAATACACATTAAAAAGGAAATAGTAAGGATTCATGGAAAATTATCACTCTTCCACACCCGAGGTTTTAAAAACGGGGAGCAGCGAACCAGGATGCAACTACTGAGTCGTGTTTTGGCCAACAGCGACTGAAAGGGCGTCAGGAGAAGGCAGAGGAGCTCTGTTCCCAACCAGTCGGAGGCAGAGGGTAGGACATGGGCAACTCTTCCTGATGACGCAAGATGGCCTCATAAAACCTTCGTTGGAGCTTCTTAAAATTTTACTTTTCAGGACAAAGAAAGCAAAGAGGATTTTAACACTCTGGAAGCAACCTATTTCACATCTTCTCATTCACAACAGATAGATTAAAGACTGTGCCGGTAAGCTGTAGCAGCCCATCAGTCCTCCCGCAGCACGGGCAAGACGTGACAGAAAGGCGCCATAAAGCAATGGGCAGCTTCTTGCTAATTTTCTCTGTAAATGGCTATAACATGCTGGGCAGTTAAGTGCCATTTTTTTGCATCACATGAAATAATAAAAAATGTAACTCTCTCCAAAAATTGGATTTGTCACAGCACCTTGTTATCCAACGTGAAGGTAACACTGTATATGGTAGTGTATGTAAAAAAAAGAGACAGAGAAATACCCAAGTGAGTTATATTTCAGTGATACAGTTGGTTTTTATTAGGCTTTATATGCATTTTTCCCCAGACACTTTTGAAAGACAAGGATGTGGGAAACATCCATAATTCTAACTGTAGTATAGCCTATATCTTTACTATTTAAAAAAAAAAAAATGTTTTCTCCTGACAGTCAACCAGGATCCATTTTCAAAGAAAGAAAATAGCTTAAAAAAAAAAAAAAGACGTATAAACATGCAGACAGATGGCTATATTCTGTCATTAACTTCAAAATGAAATAAAAATATTAACTTCTCCATTGTTGCTAAACATACTGCAGCAAAACTTGAATGCCTGGCAGACACGCACCTCATCTGCTGCAAAGGCATAAAGAAATACCTGGCTCCTGTGTTATTATTATTTATTATTTGTTAAGCACCAACAATGTGTTTGGCACTTTTCAAAGCCAGAGGGGGAAAAAAAATGCTTTAAAAACGCTGCTCCCAAGCTGAATACGGCTGAGAACACAAGACAGAGCAGGATGGCTGCACGGGGGAAGCAGAGGCTGCAACCGCATGAAATCCCCGTTTCAGAGGCACGAAGGGGCTCTGGCCCCGCTCCCCCACCTGCGAGGGCCACATGCAGCCCCTCTCACTGAGCCCCCTCCCTCTAACCAGAGCCTCGTAACGCCAGCCACAGACTGCAGCAACACACAAGTCAGTTATGGGGAAAAAACCTGCGAAAGGGGAACAATGACAGTCAAGCAAAACAGGAAAGGGGAAGCGAGAAAGACACGCCACAAGGCATCGCTAGGTCGTTGGCTCACGGCCCCCAGCCTACAGAAGCGGAGTCCTAACTCAGGCGTTGCTGCGCCGACAGTGTGGGTTTCTGCTCCGGAGCAGAGCGTAAAGGGGGGATGATTCAGCTCAGCCGGCTCCGGGAGCAGCTCACCGCACAGGAGCAGCGGCGCTCCCGGGCTCTGGTCGCGCCTCTGCCCCGTGTCCCGGGAGCAGCCATGCAACGCGCAGGGGAGCCCTTCCCAGAACCGGGGAGGCACCGACGGCCCCACGCAACGGAGGTGGGACTTCGGGACCCAAATCCTGAGGCACCTGGAACGCACCGCACTTTGCTGCCCTACGGAAGCATCTTAGTGCCGAGTTAAAACAAGCTGGAAAAGCATCTTCAGATGGGCGAAGACAAAGAATTAGAAGTAGGGAATGCTCCATGACAACTCTACCGCCGTTTGATGTTGCTTGTGTGTTTGAGGTATCAGTGGGTGTTCTTTTTTTAGGCAGGCTGATAGCAGAACTTAGTCATTGTTTTTAATTATTCCATACATAAATAGCTGGTAGGATTCATATCCTCATACATTCCCTGAAATCTCTACTTGTCAAAAGTAATTGCTCCTTTTTTAAGCCAAGAAGCAAAGAAATAAATCGCACAGCCATAGAAGCACGACTAGAGTGTTTTCTTCCAAAGAAAAAACATCACTAAGGTCAGTGCTGATGCCAGGCTGGACCGATGGCTGAGGCTGGCACTGGACACTGAGCGAGCAACGCTGCCATACTCAAACACACTCTTTCAAGTGGGATGTAAACCTATTTCTTTTTTTTCTCCAGCTATTAACAAGAAGGAAGTTAAACAGCTTTCTGTGAAAATCAGGTGGCCAGAGTTTACTGGAATGTGAAAGCTCTTAAAAATACACAGATCGTGGGCTTGTGTTTATCTGGACCTTCCCAGAGAATATGCAGGAAAACAGGTGAAGAAATTCCACAGGAAATGCAGCAAGAACGATCTGCTGTCTAAATGTACGGCACTGGTTTGTTGAAACACTGACTTCTCAGTGTATCCACGTACTGGACGATTTACTTCTGTATTTGAATGACCTAAAATAGAATTATTAGCCCATGCAAAGTGTAAACGAAAGAGATGCACTAGATTTTGAAGCTCAGAGAGATTTGGACAACTTAGAGATTGCTTAAATTGCAACTAGAAATACTGTAAAGTTTGCAAAGTGAGAGAAATTTTATGACTTGTAAAAACAAATTAATAGCTGTCTTAGAAAGCAGAGATTCTGACTAAATTTTGTGTTGCGTGTGCTGTGAAAATAGTGATTATTTTAATAACTAGCATTCTGTATCTATGTGTGCTTGTAAAGGATCTTGTCTCTCCATCCTGAGCTGTTCTGTATGTGAAGTTCCTGTCTGCAGTCGCACGGTAATTAAGTGTGATTAAAGATGCTATTCATTCCCCTGCAAAGCAGCAGGTAACCACATGTCAGAAGGGGGTGGTGGGAGAACAGAGTAACTTCTGGGCAGTAAAAAGGCTATTGGAAATGGTCCGTTGGAAATGAGCAATGCGACAGCGTACAGCCAACACAACACAAGTAGGGTCTGTGGCAACTGTGGGAGATCATCGTGTTCAGAAACATGATGGTCACCTGAAGAAAATAATACTTAAAGAATATTTAAAGTAACCTCTTTATTTCTGTGTGCCCGGGCGACGCCAAGACCCCAGTCATGGCCTGGGCAGGACTGAGACAAGCTCTCTGCAGAAACACACAGCAAAGCACCCCACCACCGACAGCCAAACCCAACGATAACCCAACCAGGTGAGTCCGAGAGGAGGCAGAGCGGGCGAGAAGCTACGGAAGGCAGATGCCTCCTGTGAAAGGGTAACTCTGCCGCTGGAACGGGGGGAGGAACAGAAGACTCTCAGAAGACAAGAGGACTATTTCGTCTGAGAGGTGTCAGAAATTAGGTCAATACTAGCACGCTGAAGCTTCCCCAGAAATCCCTTTCTTAGAACTGTCTCATGTCTATCACAGTCCTTTGTAACACCTAAACGTGTGAGTGTGTGCTGTGTATGCGTGTTGTGTATGCGTGCGTACACACGGCGCGGACACGAGCTCCTCCTCCTCTCTCCGTGTCTGCGTAAAATTGCCAGTGAAAGCTGGAGATTTACTGAACCCTCTGGAAGTCAGTGACCCAAACCACTAGGTAACTGAAGCAACGGGCGCAGCCTGGAATACAGAAGTTCCACTTAAACACAAGAAAATACTTTTTTTACTGTGAGGGTGGTCAAACACTGGAAGAGGTTGCCCGGAGAGGCTGTGGAGTCTCCATCCTTGGAGATATTCAAAACCTGTCTGGACGTGGACCTGGGCAGCCTGCTTTAGCTGATCCTGCCTGGGCAGGGGTTGGACGAGGTGACCTCCAGAGGTGCCAACCTCAGCGACTCTGTGAGTAAAGCTCTAAAGCTGTAGTGTCTTTACTGAGACTACATCCTCGTCCTCACAATCATCACACCAGGAAGAATTTCTGATAGTGCAAAAAGTTATATTTTCCTTCAGAACTTGCTTGAACTGTCACTACCTTGCAGCTGAGCTGAGCTGGATTAGCTAACGGGCCTAGAAGGCTCGTTACGTGAGCGATTCAGAAAGAACATGGCTTATTAATAGAGCCAGGGAAAGGAACAGAGAGTTCACCACCGAGATACAAACACACGGCTACACAGGAGACCGTCGTCTTTGGAGAAAGCAATGAATGGCTGATAAATGCCAGTGTTCGCACCGAGTATGCAATGAAAATGGTTGTGGCTATTATGCCACTGGAACAATCTTTTGCTTTTTAGGGTTTATGCATTTATATTAGCAAAACCTGCCAGACCATACCTTATATGCCAAGGACAGCATCCCCAGCTATCACTCTTGCATACCACGGCACTCAATAGTCAACTCTGAGTCCTGAAAATCGCCAGAATTAGTCAAAGCACAGCCTGCCTTTTTGCTGGAGGTCTTCCATCAAACACTGACCAGACCTGAACCAGTAACGTGCAGCACAGCGAGCCCACAACCTGCCACGGTACAACTGCAGGCAAGCACCATTCCCCTTTTCATCGCATTCATGATAGCACAGAAAGTCAGAGTGCAGCGACTGCGAAGGCAAACCAAGCTCCTATTAGCACTCAACCACAACATAAACCTATTATTGCACATTACAAATCGCAGTGATATTCTGTTGCCAGGTTATAAGCTCCAGAAAGGTGCCCTTGGAATGCTCACTTCCAACAAAGTAGCCCTCAGCTTAACATTTGATCCAAAGGGCTAAGAGAAAAGCACTCCTTTTACCACAAAATTGCAGTGTTGGGTTTTAGCATTTCTTCAATTATGATATGGACAATGAAACCGTGTCTTTCTGGATGCATGAGGAATTCTGCTAAATGAGCCATTCAGACATCTGAACTTAAGTCTGTTCCTTTAATACGTTTGATTAACATGGAAATTTTATCTCTTATGTCATTATTTTAGTGCTGTAACATCAAAAACATTAGTCCACAACGTGCCCACGATCACAGGAGGATAGTTTATGGGCGCTAGAACTAATTTCTGGAGCAGGAGCAGTGATTCCACCTCCCAAAGCGAGATGCTCGAGCAGAAACGACGACAGAGGTGAACCTTCTCCAACTATAAATCACCAGAGAAGTTAGCAGGCAAAATTCTGCTTCCCAGCCCCACTGAACTCAATGGGACTTCTGCCACCGACCTCACGGTAGCCAGAATTTTATCCATCCACATGGATCGTTTGTCCTTGGGGCAGGGACGTGTGCTGACGAAGTCGGGGAAAGCCAGGTTCAGGGTTCACCTACTCCACCTCCTCACCCCCACGCAAGATTACACCTACACAAGAGGTTAGTACGGCTGTAACCGCTGAAGAGGAATCTGGGACTCTGGGGACAAGGAGCTCTTTCTCTTTGCATTCACTTCGCCCAAAGGCTGTACGTACAGTACAGCCTAATTCTATTTCGTACCGTGTCTCCTATGGAGCACATCGCATCCACACGCAGCTGCGGCTGGTACGTACATACTGCCCAGTCGAGAAGTCGGGGTGTTCAGATACTTAAAAGCAAATAAACGAAGTGCTGGAGCTTTTGTTAAGGGTGTCGACACTGCACATCTAATCACAAAAAATGGATTAGCGATAGGCTTCACAGGCTCCTCAATTCCTTGGTACATCAGGTACCTTTTATCACTTTAGTACAGCTTTTGTGTGTTTTTTATCGGGAGGGAGAACGAAGGAGAAATTATTATAGGTAAAGGAATCTCGCCATCAAAATGTGAGGAAACCTAGTTATTTGACTAAGCAAAAAAAATACTAAGTAATTTGTAACAGAAGAATAAAATGAACTCGCTGTGTCTCCAGAGGTCTGCAATATGATCTTCAGAAAAGGTAGCTTGCCAATTTAATTGAGGTAGGAGTTATTTAATTTTTTTATATACAGGTATAGTTTTCAATAAAACTACATATGCCTATAATACTGCAATGGCAGATGTGTCTCGATTATTAGAGGTGGGCTCTAGGGAATATATACAATGGATCTTGAAATCTGTAAGCAGCTGTTTGGAAGGGAGGGGTGGAACATTGCAACACACACACATGTTCCTTAAGTGCAGTAACGTTTTGTTATTTTACTGCAGGTGTATTACAGAGATGAAATTTAATAACTTATTGTATACAATACCAATAAAACGGAAAGATTCTTTGCCCTGACGTTCATGAACAAAGTACAAATTAGAAGCAGTTCAGAGCGTGGCAGCTTTGTGCACGGAGACACGCACGCCACCTCGGTTCACACCTTCCCCGTCTGCAGCCGCGATACCGTCGGTTTTATTGTTTACTATGAAAAGGTGGGCAGGCCGTAAAAAGGGAAGGAAGAAAAGCAACCCCCAAAGTGCTCTGCAAGATATTGAAGAACGTGCTGTTGATCAAATTCAAGAAAACCAAGAGCATTTGAATGCACGGGGCAGCACTCGTGCGCTCGCTGGTGAGGTCTCCGAGATGCGGGAAGCCCCTGTGCGATGCTACCAGAGTTATTTTTGTAATAGCTATTCTTTAGCGGCTTAAATCACAAGCCTGATTTCAGAATATGCATTAGTCTCAATCTCATGCTGAATGAAGCACTGAAGAAGGACCTTTTAAAAGTACGTATCAGATAAAGAGATAATCCCTCCTGCTTTTTTTCCCTTCTGTCTTTGCTGGACTCCGTATAATTAGAAATGTTGCAACAAGTCAATATTTCACAGCAGAAAAAGGAAGTCCCAGCACTCCTAGAAGAGAAGAGAAAATGGGCAATAGCAATTTCTGCCCATTCCCTTCTCAGCATGAGAACAGCAGCGTTATGCAAGGATTTACAGCCTTACTGGACACACAGACAGGCAGGCATGGGCCGCCGGGCTGAGTTAATCCATATGCACTTGCTGCAGAAGCCGCCTGCGTCCTTCCTTTCATTTCCATGGCACTCATTTTAAAGCTTTCCTGCAATGTTTCTGTTACTTCCATACAAAATCTCAGTCAAAGGCATGTCATATCCTCCCTCCGTTACACTCACTGAGCCACAAACATTCAAAAATTAAAATCCAAGGCCTTCCTTGCCTTCCTCCATGGGAAACGTTCAGACTGCTGTTGTAGGTGGGGGACAGAAAGGGATGGGATGGGGGGGAAGCGGGGAACGTGTCGGCCACGCAGCCGCCTGCTCAAGGAGAAAAACCCAACGACTTCTCCCCTCGGAGCGAGCTAGGACACGGCGGGGATAAAACGCCACGTGCAACGAATAAGAAAACCTTCTGAGAAAGCCCCTTGGCCGTCCCAGCTGAACGGAGAGAGGGCCACAAGCCCCATCATGTGCCAAAGGCTCCTCTCACCCATCACAGAGGGACAGGGGAGTAAGAAAAGATGGGAGATAGAGGAGAGAGGCTCCACGACCATGCAGACGTGGGACATCAGGAAAGAGCGTGTGGTGTCTCTAAAGAGACTGCAATGTCCAACAAATATTTGGAGTCAGATCCGATGGGAGAGGATACAGGAAAACATGAGCAGCTACAAGAAGGCTGAACTCCCGTTGGGTCTGCATGAACTTTTAAATGAGCTTCGAGAAGCCTCAGCCAGAACCGGCGCGTTCACGTGCCGTGGCAGCCGGCTGCGCCCTTGACCGCAAGCCTCTCGGAAACCCGCACCACCGCTTCCAGAGGGACGGGCCGAGGTGGAGGTTTTGGGGAAAGCAAGGGGGAAGAGAGGAGTTGGAGAAAAAGTACGGAAAGGAAAGCAGAAGAAGAGGCAGGTTAAATGATATAGGTGGTGCTAAGGTGCAGAGCACCTCTATGGTGCTACGGTGCAGAGACGCTCTCTGCAGAAACGCCGTCCTGCATCCCTTTGACTTCTCAGGCTCTCGGAGCCTACTCCTTTCCGATCTGGATTCCTTGAATCAATTGCTACCGACACGGTCCCTCAGGAAATCCTGGAAAGCCACGGAGCTGCTGCAGGTTCGGGCGGACTGCCCTCGGACGCCTACGGCATTGCAAATGCACGAAGGAGCCGTTTTGTTGCAGCCTCTGATGCTGCTTGTTTGAACTGAAGCTGCAGTAAACCCGAAGTTAAACACCACGCCGGGGTCATTCCGGTGGCTGGCCTTTCTCTTTACCGTGGTGTCTTGAATTAAGCTGAAGGCTACCAAATATGATCTCAGTCTGGATAAAGTTTATTAGTTTTTGGTAGCAGTTGTGCTTTATTAAAAAAAGGTAAAAAAAAGATAAATAAAAGCCGGCCGAGCTTGCACAACTCCACTAGCTTTTACCTTAACACTTCATTCCAGGGTCAAGTTTTTAACAGTGGGACGGTCCCAACTGGCCTCCGAGAGCATTTCTTGAACGTCAAGTAAATCGGTACATCCAAAACCAACATTTAGACTCACTTTCTAAAAGACTTCGTAGCAAAAACAAGTCATCTTAGGATTTGGGGATTTTGCTTTAAGTTAAAACACCTTAAAAGCTGAGTATCTGTTACTCTGCGTTTGCCAGAAAGGCATAATCCAAATTTTCAAAGGACTGTCTAATTTATTCCCACATACAATCTCATGCGTTGCCTTGGAAATCTATGGTGTATGTTTTCTGGCCATCGAGCTCATTTTACAGTTCTCTTTATTCATTGCTTTTCTGAATTAGCTATTGCTCAGAAAAGCGCAATAGCTGTGGATTACTGAAAATCAGTCTCATCGACTATTAACCGATTAGTGGAGCCACACTACTGCAAGCAGCACACGTTACCGTTAGTCTAATAATAGTATTTTGTGTATCCAGATCCTCTCGCACTAAGGAATATCAGTGTTCTATAAACACTGTGGAATTAACACAGCCCCTCATTTTTAGCTGTCGTTGGGAAACCAGAGCTCGGTGATTTACACAAGCCGAGCCTCCAGCTCACGTGTCCTCCGGAGCGTTTCCCTGCTCCCACCACGGCGCTCACGCACACCCTCGCACCAGCCCCTGCCCCGCAACCGCCGGTGCAGCCGATCCTCTTCTACCTACCAGGTCGTTCCTTCTGCCTCCTTCTGCCTTCACCTCTTTACAGGGCTGATTTACATGAAGCCCTTTGAATACAGAAGCAGGTGCGTTGCTCTTCACTACCACGTGCAGACCCTTACTTACGGTCTGAGTACCCAACCAGTAATACAGACTGATACAGGAAACCAGAATAAAGTCAGAGAAATCATGTAGGTATGCCTTTTTTTTTTTTTTTTTACTACTACCGCCTTGCTAATCCCCCCCAAACCAGCACAATATAGAAAAAAATTGATCTTTGGGGAAATGGTAAGTAGCACAGAATTAAGACAACATGCAAAATCCTGACTTCACTGAATGAAATGAGATTTTTGTCATTAACTTCAATGAAGCCAGTGTTTCAAAAGTGTCTTGACAACAACTTCGGTACATGTTTCTTAGATGACTTCTCTCTAATGGAATTAAATAGTTCCCAAGATGAGCTTTCTTCCATTCCCACTGTAATCAGTGTTGTATTTGCTATGGTTTTCAGTGAGAGCCCAATTGGGCCCTAGGCTCGGAAATAAAAATCATCTTGAAGTAAATGGGTTGCTGTGTATCTGACCTCTTCTCTCATTGGTGTGAACACAGCGTGGGGATGAAACCTCAGATCATTGCTGCTATTTGTGTGAAGAGAGGTTGTTGGTTTTTTCCTACCAGAAGATTAATAGGTAGCAAGTTCAATATCGTTAGGTATTTAGTTTTCCTTAATTGTTCCAGGAACTCATCTACAGAGAGCAATGCATCACATCTGGAGGTAGCAATTTACCTTTCAGAAATCAACAAAATCTGCACGCTCCTCCTGGGGTTCGGAAAAAGGAGCTCACACAGCTCCTGCCGCTGCTCCAGTCCCTGGGATAACCCAAGGCTCCAGGGGATTCGCAACGATCCACAACATCACCACCAATATTTCCGTTGGAATTCACCAAGTTTTCTTCAGTATCTTCTGTCTAGATAAGCCAATCTTTCTCCATACGTGTGAAAGCACATCCCAGAAATCTTGCAACAGGCCTGTAGCTTTTAATTTTCTTTTAAGCCTGAAGCTTCATACTTGTTAATAATTTGGTGGATCCTGATAGTTCTGCAGCCCGGAGAACAGACAACAGATGGTCCAGCCTCGGCATTAAGCATTATTCCTTCTGTACCTTTCAGAAACTCGAGAGATTCTTATTTTAGAAATGTTTTTTCTCCTTCCTGCCTGGGCACCGGTCACCTGCTTCATCCACTTTTCCATTATACTCCAAGAAAGCGGATGCGTGCGGTAGAAAGAAGGACCCTATTCCACGGATCGGAATTTTTATTATTTGCACTTTTATTGTAATATCTTCCTAATATTCCTTAAATTTTCATGAATGAAGCCACAGAAAAGGAGAGTGGGAAGGCAGGGTTTTCTGCACCAGTTCTTCATTGACCCTCCACAACCACAGGGCACTGCCACGTGGATACAGCCGAGGGTCCGTCCAGAGAGCTGCCCACGGCTGTACCAACTGAATTCTGAGGGAACTCCAGAGCTGCTCCACCGAAATGTAAAACACGATTATCCAACGCTATCCTTCAGGGCAAAAAACTGCATTAGCTCTCACGCTACAGCCACAGCCGTTGGCTTGTTTACCGGGATAAATGTGGGGTTTTTCCGGTATCTTGACAGCGCGTGTTCCCCGGCGCAGAGGACAGGCAGTGGCGCTGCGGTGCTCCGCGCCCCCCCGGTTTGCACTGCCCGTCGGGCTTATCCTCTTTCTCCCGCGATATGAAGGAGCTCGTCGGAAGGCTGGAGCTCGTTGGCACCCTCAGGTTCGTCCTCTGCTGCGTCCTGGCCCAGGACAGAAGTCTGGCGAGCAGGAGCGTGGTCTTCTGCGGGCGGTTGGTGCCGCGTGAAAAGGCGAGGTGGAAACCTGTTTCTGCAGGCAACCGTCCTCGTTATGGCAATTACCCGGCAGTTCCCCACGAGGGGTTTCAGCTGGTTGCTGATCTGTCACTTGGCCGAGAGAGGAGGCCAAGCCAGGCGGAGGCACGGCGCGAGCAGGGCTGGTGGGGGCTCCCACGGGATTGATCCGAGCTGCCCCAACCCCTCCACGCTCCCAGCACCGCGGGTGCAGTGACGCTGCGTCAACGGCCCACCGAGGAATTTCCGTATCGTTTGACACGGGGGGTATCTGGAACCGGGTCACTCTCCACTACCACCGAGAGCCTGTGCAAAATGCCGCCGCTCTTTGGCTTGGACATAGAGCTGAGGATGCTTAAGAAAAAATTACGTGTTTATGGCAAACTGCCTTCTCAAGCTGCACCTCTGCCCTTAGTTTATAAGACTAACTTTTTACTCCCAAATTAAAGAAAATACACATCCGTGCCCTGTAGATATTCACAGATATGCACAAAGAGGCCGCGGTACGAGTCGCATTAAGACTCCACGCACAAGGCATATACAGACCATCTAACTTATTTAGGTGTAATGCCATTTTGAGCTCAGAAACAATTTCTAACTTACTTGCAGTATCATGAGATCATTCAAACACAGTAAGACCGAAAAAAAATCTAAAAGCAAAATGCAGCAAAGGAAAGGTATGTTTTCAGATGAAATGTGAAACCACAGCAGACCCAGCAGAGCAGCAGAGCGGGATCTCCAGGAGGCTGGAGCTGCAGAGGAGATGGGTCTCACCCTTGGATGGGTGCTACTACACGCTGGGGACAACATCCCCAACGCTGTGCAAGCACCGGGGGCAGAAGCTCATCCTGCTACCTCCTAACAATAGAAAGCAAAAGCATGCAAGGATTTTAAAGCAACGAGGACTAGCTAGGAATGGCTCCTAAAATTAATTAAAAGCTCCTGCAGCCGCTTTGGACCAGGTGAAGGCAGGGTTACACATGTGACCTTCTGCACTTATCTGTGCTGGTTATTGCAAGTGAAATCAGTAAGTCGCTCATCGACTCACTGAGGAGTTATGTATGTGAAGGTTCGGTGCATCACCAAGTTTACTTTCAAGGCTTGGCCTGTAAACCTTCACCAGTGAGCAGCTCTCTATCCTTTCAGTTTGCTCCGCATAGAATTCAACACGTGTAATTGTGCTTTAAGCAAGGCAAAGCAGCCTTCCCTTGTCGCCTCTCCCGGTCTAAGCTGAGCATGCGAAACTGCGCCCAGGAAACGTCCCCAAAACTCAAACACTGTGGATGACGACTGGCAAGCGCAGGGGCCTCTCCGGCAGCAGAGCGAACCTGGCCGTCCCGCGGGGCTCCGGTAGCAGAGGGGGCAAAGCCGAGCAGCCCCGCGCCGGCCAGCGGACGGGGCCCCACCGCCACCTGCGCGGGGAAGC
>WEKW01010470.1:316658-337430 GCA_013389905.1 Sula dactylatra
ATCCGGCCGTGGGAGCCCATCCAGCCGCGGGAGCCCGTCTAGCCACGGGAGCCCATCTGGACGTGGGAGCCCATCCGGCCACGGGAGCCCATCCGGCCGTGGGAGCCCATCCAGCCGCGGGAGCCCATCTAGCCACGGGAGCCCATCTGGCCACAGGAGCCCATCCGGCCGTGGGAGCCCGTCTGGCCACGGGAGCCCGTCTGGCCACGGGAGCCCATCCGGCCGTGGGAGCCCGTCTAGCCACGGGAGCTCATCCGGCTGTGGGAGCCCGTCTAGCCACGGGAGCCCGTCCGGCCGTGGGAGCCCGTCCGGCCGTGGGAGCCCATCTGGCCACAGGAACCCATCCAGCCACGGNGGCCACGGGAGCCCGTCTGGCCACGGGAGCCCATCCAGCCGTGGGAGCCCGTCTAGCCACGGGAGCTCATCCGGCTGTGGGAGCCCGTCTAGCCACGGGAGCCCGTCCGGCCGTGGGAGCCCGTCCGGCCGTGGGAGCCCATCTGGCCACAGGAACCCATCCAGCCACGGGAGCCCATCTGGCCACGGGGACCTGTCCAGGCGCAGGGGCTGGGGTGTGCCCCGGCACACTCAGGGCTGCGAAGGGAAGGGGCTCGCCACGACAGCCGGCCAAGAGCACAGCCCCAGCCACCAGACACTACTGATGGCATACACGTGTGCAGTGCAAACAGAAATTTCTGTTTAATTGCTCAAATCGTTTCATTTTTCTCCACTGAATGTTTAAAAACCAAAAAAAACCCCAACAACCTAAGAACAGACTGTTTCCCCACATTATTAAAGAACATGGACGTACGAAAGGAAAGAAGGGATCAAGTATTTCCCTTTCCTATAGGGAAATAATGTGCATTTTGGCTGGTTATTTGTTGGTTGGGGTTTTTTTTCTGGCAGATTTGAACAGTATAAAGCTTTGAATATTAAGAAGGCTATTAAATTCTTTCAATAGTTTTCCAAAGTGTGAAGCTACTGCACTTAGAAAAAGGAAAGGAAGCCTAGCACTCTTCAAGAACAAAATGAATTTAAACACATGATTAATATTGCTACTGAAATTAAAAAGAAAGCGTCTTTTAAAAAAATCAATTGTCTTGAAACAAAGCACAGACTTTTGGCTATTGATAGTATTTTTAGACTCAGACTTTCTCTGGAGACTTAAAAGTATGCAAATGCAAAGTGCAGAGAGGCGCACACACATGCTATACCTTTGTATTACATTGGCATTTTATTATTTAATTAAACTACTCTTATTTTTCTAGCTCACGCATGCTTCCCTTGAGACGGCTTTGCTGTTAGCCTGCTGGCCTTGACTTCCAGCCAAAAACAATTCAGAAACAAAAAGGGACAACAAATCATATTTTCACAGACATTTTTATCCCTCAATACAACCTTGTTTTCACACAACATCATACAGATCCTATGAAAACTATAATTTATTGCAGTAGCCATCCAAAGCTGGGGGCTGACACAAGCTCTGCGGTGTGTTTCCACTTGTGTAATTTCTGAAGTTGTGCTGTTGGGAAGGACCCGCCATGCTGAACAGTGCGGCATTGTTGCAAGGGACAATAATCAATAGTTCACAGCAGTCTGACTAGGGCGGTATTAGGTCAGCCCAAGTACTCCTAGTCTGTAGTAACTGTATCCTGGCTAGGAAAGCTCAGGCTTTAAAACCCGCATTTGCAAATGAAGCCCGTTTCTGAGAAATGCACATCTGCAGCCATCGCCGTTTATGATGGAGCCCATCCCTACGATGCACAACTTTAAGAAGCAAACCTCATTTAACAGAGTATTTATCACAACCCCTCCGCTGAGCAGACTTTCACTTACCTGGTGGCAACCCTGTAAATTCGAATCTCTTCCATATGATGAGTATGAACCCCTTTCTGTTTTACCTGTTAACAAAAGAAACAAAAAAAAAAGATGTATAAGGGCTATAAGCAGATATATACAGCTTCTGCAAGCGTTTCAGATGATGTTCACCACATTTTCCTCGTGCTGTTTACATATGTAAAATAGGCACTGCTGACTGTGTAATGCATGTAGGCAACGGAACGGGATTAACACTTTTTCATGCTGAGGATGGTGATGTGATATAAACTTCCTCATCTCGGCTGCGCTGCTCCACACGCTTCCTGCAATCGGGATTGAACGGGCTTCCACCGGCTGGCTGAAGGTGTGAGCAGACCTCCTCCGTGCTCCCCCCGGCTCGGGGGCTGAGCACCCGGCACCCCACCGGTCCCACCACGGCGTGGGGAGCACGGCGAGTCCCTCACCAGCGCTCCGGACGGCCAGCTTCGCCCCGGAGCTGCCGGGGAAGCGGCTCTCCGCTCCCTTTCCCAGGAGCAAATTCCCCCACGACCAAGGCGATGATGGAATTTACACCTGGGAAAGAGACGCCGACTGGGAATTTGCCGTTCGCTACCAACGTTGGGGCTGCCCCAGCGGCGCTGGGACTTGAACGGGGGCCCGATGAGTGCCGAGACTCTCTGCCAGCCCGAAGTATCCTTTTTTTCTTTTTTTTTTTTTTTTTTTTTTTTTGTCCCCAGGAAGCCTTTAACACTCAGATCCAACAGCCTGACTTGCAGTACGGGTTACAGTTATGCCATATTTACAAAGGGAAATAAAGGTTCTTTCAGGTTTGAATGGCCAGACTCGAGCGAAATCAAGAAGGGAAGAGGTGGTTTCTGCAAAGCATTAAGTCATGGCTGAGCAGCACCGCACCACGTGCTCCGGAGACAAAGAGCAGTCAAGAGGGCTGATACAAAACATATTGACACTAAAAGACCACCCTTATGGTGAGGATAATCACGGGAGGGGGGGAGGTATTATCTAACAAAACATCCAAGAACACAGTAAAAATCACTCATAAAATTAAAGTTTTTATTATAGGCTGGGGCATAAAACCCCCAACACACAGTACCAGTTACTAGGGACCAGATGCTCAGTTTATCTCCGCGTGCAACTCCCAGCAATGCCGGGGACACCTCTGCACCCAGGAGCCAGGCTCACGCCGCTGCCTACCCCCACGTTCGGGAGACGCGGTGACAGCCCTGCACCAAACCCCGCGCCGCCCTGATAGAGCCGCCGCGCCGATACACCTACCGAGGGCATTAAACAGAGTCCTTTAACTGCATTTGGAAATATCAGATTGCAATAAGGACAATGTCGACCGGCCTCACGCATTTCGGGGGCCCGAGCAAGGCAGGCAGCGGCTGAGGGGTCCCTCGCTGGCACGTCCCCTCGTGCTTCCCCATGCCATCCAGGTTTCATAAAGAACCCATGGTGAGGCAGATCGTTAGACAAAGGATGATGGAGTTAATTTTAATCATTCCCAATATGGTGTGGCCACATTCTGCCTGAGTCCACAAGGCTTTCCCTTAACATACAGCTACTAGATTTGATCGTCATTTAGAGGTATTATTGATGAAGTTTGACAACTGTGAGCGGTTTGGAATAAAAAAATCATCTTTCTTTCTCCCCATAATAATTTAAGACTCTGTAGCTTGCTTTTGTTTCTCTATTGTTTTGGGGTTTGTTGTTTTCCACTTAAAGTAGTTACTTATACATGGGAACCTCCAAAATTTATTTGCCATTCGCAGGACATTTGCACACGTAATAACTTTTGAAAGCACTTGTATCTGGTTACACAAAAATGATGGATCACCCGCTCCGTAGCCCCCCTCAGGTTCAGCGTACTGGAAGCCTTTGCAGAAATAATTCGAGATTGAAATGACGATGAAATTTTAATCGTGAATGCCCGAGTCCAACGCCGAGGTCTGAAAACAAAATGTCTTGCCGGCATGCCTGGAGTTACGTGTGCTACTTCGCATCACCCCAAGAGGGCCAGAAAGTCGATGCAAATAAGCGGTGAGGACGGGGAGGGGGGGGAAAATCCCAAACAGAAAAATAGGGTCGAGGGGAACCGAGTACAAGCAGCGACACAAGGTACTTTGAACGCGCTTGTCGCTGCTGCCCGGGCATCAGCAATCTTCTTTTCTATCGTATCAGACACAGGCAGCCTCATCTTAATTTCAGTTGTTAAAAAATATTTATCCAGATACAAAAATAAACCCGCTGCAAATTACAAGTTGTCAGGGTTAAAATCTACTTCTATTTGTGTGGGGGAGGATAAGAGAACAGCATAGACATGAATCATTCTCAGTAATTTGAGTGTTTCCATGACATCAATGGGCACTCGTCCAGGACTCTGTCGAAGTCTGTGAGGTACCAAAGCGGCACAGCAGCCAGCAGGAGATTGACTTTTTTTTTTTTTTTTTTTAGGATTATGCTCCTTGTAAAGATTTCATCTATAGCATCCACTTTTACCACCAAACAGATAGCTTTGGAGATCATGAGCGAACGCATTTCGTTCTGATAGTGTAAGCCTTTAACTTTATTACATTTTTTGTTGTTGTTGTTGTTCCCACATACAGCTAGAAATCTGCCTCCTCGATTAAGAACAAATAACCGAAATTTGTGGAAAAGTCAAGAAACCATTAAAAAGATACACATACGAAGATTTCCGCTATCAACTGTAATTATGAAATTATCATACTTTTTGTAATGACACTTCATTTTTTTTGGGGGGGGGGGGTTATCTTTTGTATAAACTGTCCATTTAAAATTAGCTACAGTCTTGATGTTGATTTTCTGCTTAAAATTCACTGGCACATTTGTTTCAGATAATAAAATTTGCAAGAGTGCTGATAATATGCAAGAGTAGGCTCTTTAAGCAACTACTTGTGCTCACAAATACAAAAGCTTCTCCTGAATTTCTACGTTTACTGTACATTATGCATCATTTTCAGTCACTTGAACACCCCAGCCTGTACTGTGCGTTTTCTGAGGTTTGCAAGAGCTAAAGATTCTGTCTCCTTNATTCTGTCTCCTTTTTTTTTTTTTTTTTTTTAAATGTTTTAAAAAAGAGAGAGCGTCTACAGCGATGTAGACACCCGACGCATTCACTGCGGAATTTTCGAGACAACCCTCTAGTACTAGAATGCGGCAGCCGCTGCGGATATTTTTTGGCACAAAGACAATGGTGGCAGTGCCAAGCCCCATGGCTAAAACTACTCAAAAGAGGCATAAGGGTAGCATTAATCGTTCAAGTCTTTTACTGCATGGAGTACTGTTGTCCATATTTTAAAACCTAAAAGTACCCGTTAGTAATATTTGCTGTAAGCCAGGAAAAAAAAAAAAAAAAGAAAAAAAAAGGAGCCTGAAATACAGACGAATAACAAATCTTGTCAGACATCTGATTAATTTTTTCTACCTAGAGGACCAAATGCTAAAATGTGCCATTTGTTACCAGCACTCCGCACACGCAACACGATCTATACCCTTCCGTGGCTTTATGATCTGACAATTGAAACAAAGCTCCATGGAAGAAGTTGACCTACAAAGGCTGGTGAATAACTTTCAAGTATGCACTTGTTCTTTAGGTGAGGCAGAAAAAGCATCTCCATTATTATCAGAGGCAATAACTTAGCGTGTGTGTAAATATATATATATATATACACACACACACTCAATTAATTGACACAATGCATGCCAATCAAAGGAGAGACAAAGAAAGAACTACGTGCAGCTCCTGTTTTCTGACAAACACTGAATCTCAAGTCTCTGCTCTCTAAATACCTCTGGAAAAAAATACTGCTTATCTTCACTGAACTAAAATGATTGCTTCATAAATATTTTGTTCGCATTTTTGTTTAACTGCAGAAAATAAAAGCAGCATAGGATCACCAATCAATCAATAAAGAAGCCACTTGCCTTTCCATGGCGTACTTTGAAAAATTAATCAAATTAAGTAGAAAATTTAAGCAACTTCCAAAGCACAAATGCAAGTCATCTGATTCCCCACTCTCTTTTCCCCTGCCCTGGAGACAGGGCACCTTGGCTCTTTTTCTGGTAGGCAGAATGAGAGGCATGAGGCAACTCTTTCCATCTGCAGAGAAAAGGAAGTGAAGCTATTGCTATAAATGACTTCAATTCAATGTTTACATTGATTTCATGTTTGACATATATTTTGAGAGATGAGTTCGACCAGGATTTTCTAATTCAGGTTTCTGCTGCCCTACATTTGGGGTTTGGTTCTTGGTTAGGCTGAAGAAGGGAAACCTGTCTGGGGGGGNTTTGGGTTAAACCTATTTTTTGTTCTATTACTGCATTTCTAGCATTTTTGAAAATTAGTGATTGTTCCCTCTGATGTCCGACGTCTCAAATGCGTCCTGAAGGGAGCCCGATCGATTCCCCTACAGAGAGTAACAAATGAAAGGAAAATTCAGTGTCCAAGTCGGACCAGGCACGAGGAACACAGAGCTGGAGCATATTTGGGAAAAAGTTCTAAGCAACTGAAAAATGGCCTGAACTTCATAGTTCCGCATTTGTCTGTATATAATGACCACATACACGTTATCAGCTGTAGCAGGGTTTATTTGCATTCCTACGAGCACCGTGAAACAGTTTCCTCCTGCCTTAATCTATAGTTCTTGCGTTCAAAATTTTTCTTAGGCGTGTTTCAGTTTGGCTGCCCGAGGACGGGAGGATTTCAGCCCTCCGGGGAGCGAGGGCCGCATCCTCTCAGCGCCCACCAGCCCGAGCGAAGGTCTCCGAACACCGGCCCTGCCCGACACGAGGACCAGCTCCGCGCAGCAACTTCTGACACTGACAGCTACCAGTACTGGTTTGGGGTTTTTTTTGCCTCAGAGATGTGAAAACCTGACTCATTGCAGCAGAGAAATCCAGCCAAAATTTGTATAGAATTACAGATTTCTGAGGAAAAAGCTCACTGAAATAAATGAGCCGTTGTACACTTACATATCCTGTACCTATAAGCACCTCACTCTCGGAGAGATGTATATACCTGTGCCCTCCGTGGAGAGCCTCCCAGGCCTTGCTGTCATTTGCCCTTGGCAGAGAAAATAGCATCCCTATGTTTTCATCGGAGGAGCCAGCAGGTAGCTTCTTTATTTTTTCAGAACTTTTCAATACTCTGTTTTTAAAAGAAAAGAAAGAAAAAAAAGGGAAAAAAAGGGGGGGAAAAAAAAAAGGAAGGAAAAATAAAAAGGAAAATGCTTTTAGTATTAACTGGAATTTTTGGGGCTCTTAACTGAAGGATGCAAATGCGGACGCCGTCCCTAGCACCAGGGCTAACAGCTGGCTCGAGGCTCGTCCCCCTTTGTGCAACCGCTAGCTTTTCCGAGCGGCTCGGCATCTCCTCGGCCCTTCACCCGGGCCGGGAGCGGTGCTCGCCGGTGCAGCTCCCGGGCCGCCGCAGGCAAGGAGCTGGCAGGGGAACAAGCAGCCCTTGTGCTCGGGCTGCGGGGAAAGGTGCGGCGCGGGGGCTGGCGCTGAAAAGCCTTGGTAGGCATCGGCATCGGCCCCGCCGAGCCGGGGGGACAAGCGGGTCCGAGCGGTGGCTGCTGACACTGGGCGTCCGGCTGGGATTTCTCCTCTTCCAGCATTCGAACAGCAGAGAGAGTTGCTCAGCTCGCCTAAGTTGCTAACTCAGGCTTGACCTGGGTTATACACACATGCTCCTCCAACAGCAGCACCCTTACCGGTATAGGATATACAGCCAGAACACCCTACTTATTTCAGTGAGGTTTTGAACAGCGTATTTTACATCACAAAGAATCTCATCCGATGGTAATGGAAGTATCATGTTAATGAGCTATTTCTGCTTTGTGCTATACGTGAAGTACAGACAATAAGAAAGAAATCTGACAGATTTTAGGCAAAGTTTGCGCAATAACATTCGTAAAATAGTACAAATGACACGGCATCTGATCCAGGGAGGGTCCACAAACTAGAAACAAAGCTAAGGGAAGGTATGAATCCCGATAATTTGAACGGCATCACACCCCAAGGGGAAGGAGATCTTTTTGACACGAAAGAGGATTTTTGCACTTCCACTGATGTGCAGTAAACAGTAATGGTTCTTAAAGAGACGTTATGATGCCAGAGCAAGTTCCATTACAAAGGGAGATTATTTTTTTTTTAAACAGTACCATGAAAATGCAAAGGAAATTAAATCCTAAAACCTATGCAAAAATAAAGCTACAGAGCTGACTTGAACAACCTAAAGCAAGGAAATTCAGAGCAAAAGTGGTACTTCACCACTGACTCACCTCGCTGGTCTAGAGTTCGTGCTTAAACAGGCAAGGTTAATTCCCAAATGCCCCAGAGGCCAAACTACTTCCTTACACACACGTGCTACGTACCTGTGCCTGTACCTGTACGTACACACGTACATCTATATGCTGGCGGGAAGGGCTGTGCTGCCTGCTGAAGGGTATCCCGCGCGGTGCTGCCGTAGGGCTCACGGCTTCAAGTGCAGGGAAGGGACCGACCCCGGCGCTGCCCGCCCCAAGCTTCACATTCCCTCCTATGCATATTCAGTTCCTCCATGAAAATACCAGACCCATTTTTTTGTCGCTGATCTCACTTCATGAAATATTGGACCCAAACCGAAAGACTGAGACAAACTGCTCCATCTCTTTCCGTCACCTACCAAATAATAGCATCTATTACAGGGCAGTATGTGATTTCTCTGTTTGCGTGCTTTAAAACAAAATAGCTGTGGCAAAACTATACTTGAAACTATAAGAATAAGGCTGTGAAGACAGAATATCGAAGACCTTATCCTACCAGACTTGTATTAAATGGTGCCTTAGTCCTCGACTAGTCCCACCAAAATCAATTAGACTGTAAAGATTATCACGCTGTCCCACAGAAGGCCGATTTGACGCTAACAGTTGGTTATTTGCCTGGGTGGTACAGCTGCATTACAGGATCACTTGTGTCCCATCCAGTCAGAACAAGCTCGTTGCACCCTTTGCAACAGGTTTTCAGCACCCTGACGTTAATCAGAGGATGCGCAGGTATTGCCGTTTCGTAGCCATCGCTGCAATTGTGCCACCAATAAATAACACTGCGTTCTGTGGACAAGGAACATTAATG
Source organism: Sula dactylatra (assembly GCA_013389905.1). Lineage (NCBI taxonomy): Eukaryota > Metazoa > Chordata > Aves > Suliformes > Sulidae > Sula > Sula dactylatra. The sequence continues at coordinate 325,629 of WEKW01010470.1, forward strand.
AGCTTAATATCAAGTACATGCACTAATTGAGACTAGAATAATAATAAACTTTCATAATTAAATTAGGTATTTAAACAAAACCGCTGTTTATTTCAATGCTGTCTGAAGAAATTATATTTAACGCGTTGAAGAAACCTTAAAGACTCCTCGCTGCCGTAGGCCACCGCGTTTGTCTCGCAGAGCCTGGGGGTGCACGAACGGCCACGTTCAGAAAGCCCGGAGCAACCGGGCACCTACACTCAGACGCTGCAAACGGAAGAACATTTGTGAGAGACAATCCTTCATTTAGAGTGAAGAAGCATCTGACTTCATCAACATCTTTAGTCTCCTTTCCTTTTCATATGTGCACGGAATTTCAGTTTAGAGGAAATAATTACGACCATGTAAGCCTGAACACCTGTATCACTCTGGAAATAGGCAATTTTATTTTGGAGAGAAACAAAAACTCCAGGAAAACCCATTCACCGTGTTTTACCCTTCTCACTCTTGGAACGTACAATAGTCAAGATGGGCAGGGGACGAAGACAGGCGTCGGAGAACAATCACAGCAAAAAAATCAAAATTGTTGCCGAATAGTAGAGAACCAGAATAATAAGAAGGGGCAACATTTTCATTAAGGTATAAGACAAAACATATTGCAGTAATACTCCGGACCTGAAAGCAATATGTTAGAGTTGAATGTAAAGCACTGGATATTGTTTTATCCTAAGTAAGCCTCACAGGGCTATTTTAAATTGAAATACACTGCAGGGTGATCCCTCATCATTTGTTCAGGGACCAGTTCAGGAGATCTTTATCATGTATCTGGAAACCTGGGTTTTCACTCAAGCATGAAAACAGAATCACTTTAAAACAAGTTAGATAAGGATCTAAGGCCGTGAAAGAGAGAGAATTGAAAGAAGACGATAAACCTTCCTACAGCCCAAGTCTGGGCTCTAAATCTTTGGTCTGCAAACCACCCCTATCTAGCAGCATTTATTAAAAGGCTACTAAAACAAACCCGGTTGGACACGAGCAAGGATAAAGAGATCAAAAGCCTTATCGGCCAGATTGGGGCTCAAATCTACACCTCAGCAGGATAAACAGAAACCATCCTCATTAGACGGCTGCGTTCTGCCCCAAAGTGACAGAAAAGGCGTAATCTCAGGACTTGGGGCGACTTCGTGCTCAGGGGCAGGACCACCAAACCCACCGAACCCAGCGGGCCAGCCCTCCGTGTCCCAGCGCTCGGCGGCCGAGCCCACCCCTCCCGCCTGAAGCCTGGACTAAGCCTACAGCATCATCTACACACCAGAAAGAAGGAAACAAAATGCTGACCACAAGCACACATGGACCTATTTTAAAAGCCTGATGGCAGAGATAAATTTTCAGGTTTTAATACCAAAAGCATCAATGCCTTTGTAGCAATTTTCCTCCTGTTCTTCCCCCGTCTTCACGTGCTCTCTGCATATATAGACAGAATTACCCGAGTCTCTGATACTGCATTATATTGAGATTGAACACTCAATTATGCATGTCTACAGAAATGTTATTTATTCGTAATATTGTTCAGTACAGAAAAATAAAAGCAAAAAGTTAGCATTTATTTTTGTTATGATTTTGCTGTTTTAAAAACAACGGATGAGATAATTTGGATTAGCCAAGCAGACAAAACAAACTACAAGCTCCTCAGTGTATGGCAAAGCATCAGGAATGATGTGGTAAATATACTGTGACGTTACGAAATACCCAATAGTCTCAAATCGGTAACATCCAGCAGAGGGCATGCATACCCTAATAAGACTTTTACACTTGAGAACTGACATATCCTCAGCATTTCAGCAACAAACAATTTGGGCTGAGAATGCAGGCAAACTCATAGCATCAGTACACACGCTCTCCAGCACTTTCAGATCAAGACTGATAAAGCTCTCTCCTGAAAAGACACCTAGGAATGTTGATTCCTACACTGAAAAAAGAAAAAAGAAAGTCCTTGAAAGGGATTTCCCCCCTCTACCAGCTGACAATTTTCTTTTTGCTGCCAAATGCAAAGTCAATAACCTTCATGCAAAAAAACCCTTACCATTCCTCATACAAACTTCACACTTGAAAGGAATGCTACATCGAAGAGTAAAATTCAGACTCATTTACAAATATTTTATTCTCTATCGGTGAAATATTGGCTGCACTAATATGAAATAAAACTGAGTATCTTTAGCAGGGCCAGATTTTTATCCTGGATTCTTTAATTACTTCACAGAATGGGACGGCAATACTACCTACGGTTTCTAGTCAGTATTTCGTTGCTCTTTTATTATACTTAAGTGAGAGGAAATATTACAAATATTACAAAAGTTGAAGAATTTGTCATTTGTCGTGTTTGTTTCAGAAATCACTTGCTGAAGTTTCTATTATAGAAAACTTTCTGATGTCTACCCATGCTTCAGAGTCCTCCAGCGGAAGCATTTTATTCCCAGCTGCCAAACCGACTCCCCCGCTCCGGCCACGGCAGGGTCCCTGTGTTCAGAGAGGTACCAACGCACCACGAAGGAACCTCCATTTCCTCTTGCGAGCACAAAACGCGTGACGGTAATTAACTGCTACTGGCCCATCAACGGAGATGATCCCTCCCAACCTTAACCTCTACTTTACAGCACAGAGTAATGGCTATTTGGGTTCCTTATCAGATAATATATTTTTTTTTTTAAGTTTCAGTAGCCTCGGGAGATGAACTTAATTTCCAAGGTCTACAAGGCAGGCAGCTTAGGTTACATGTAGGTCACAATAAATAATACTCATCCCTTGGCCGGCGCGAGCTGCGCCGCCACTGCCTAAGTTGAAATGACAAGCCTTTATTATTCCTAAGCACTTGATTCTGAAACATTTGCACAATCTGTTAAGTCCAGACAAATTTAAATGGTTCTGACATGCAGCCTGCTAGGGTCAGTGACAGGGATAATGCCTCTTTACGTGGGTAAAATTTTGTGGCATATAGGTCACTCTCTTAAGGGGAATCAACTGTGTGTCTCTTCTTTGCATTTCCACCACAATCCTTCATCCTGCAGCCTGGAGCTGAGAGTGAAATGCAAGAAAGGAGCCGAACGCTCAAAGCAAAAATCTGCTTCCAGGACAATCCATTATATCTGACAAGTTAAATGTTCCATGGTAGACCATATGGCATCGGAGCAGGGCCGACGATGGAAGAGGGAAACTCAGCAAATGCATCACAATTAAGGAGTTTGACTATAGACTTTACTTTGATTTACTTTATTTTTTATTAAATTTCGGATATTGTAGTCTTTCAATTTTCATATAGCCCTTCCGAAGCCTCTACCCAAGCTACCAAGCTAGCTATACATGAACAGGTGGTTCGCCAAGATTATTTTCTCCAAAATCTTATGGTCTCAGTTACTTTAAATAGTGCTCCTGATCAAGCCATTTTTAGACCTGGTAAATTTGCTAAGTGCGGGTCATTTCTATTATTAACTAGCATAAACGTTATTAGTAGTTTGTTAAAGACCAGAGAAAAAGTAAAGCCGACGAAAAGAAGAAACCAGCATAAAATCCCCGTCCCCAAAGCCCTGGTGATGAGTTCTCAGAGGAAATTTCACCCCAACGAAGGACTCGGACCCCTGAGGCCGAGGGCTAGCAGAAGGCTTCTTTCGAAGAGCCAGAGTCTTGGGCTCTTACGAAGGAACCCTTGAAACCAGCTGGTGCAGCAGCGGATTGGGAAACCGCATGAACTGGGAATACTGGCTTTGCCCCACCTATGGAGGTTGATCTTGACTGGCGTAAATAACAAATGGACCAGTTAGAAGAAAAACGATGCAAATTAGCTGCACGTAATCAAGTTCCTAAATAATTTGGAAATGCAGTGCTGAAAACAGGAACTAGTATTTCCAGAACTCCTTGCAAAGACTCTCCTCTGTGTAAGAGGACAGAAAGGCTTCCATAAACTTGTCATTACTCTGGACCAATATCATGCAGGTCTACTGTCGTTCAGAAATAATATCTGCAGAAATAACTGCCTAACCATTTTTGGGCAATGCCCTGGGGTCACGATGCAAAAATAAAGTAGGTAACCAAAGCTACGCCCTTATTTAGGCATTTAAATAAAGTCTCATAGGCAGGAGTAAGTCCAGGCCAGTGTCACTGGTGGCACTGGAAGCTGCTGGTGCACAACTCGCCAAAACAAACCACTTACTGGGCTCTGGAATTGGGAACCTAATTTTAAGCACTTGTTTTTGTAATTCCCCCCCTTTTTTTTTTCTTCCCAGTTTCAACCTCGTAATGGCTGAGCCAACGTTGCTACCAGTAGGGGCGCTTCCTTCCCAGTGCTGGGGTCAACAGGCACTTCCAGAGGGATCACGCGGGAACAGGGAAACGCCTTCACTGAAACCAAGGGGCATTGAACTGGGTACACCCATGGCCAAACTGTGCCTTTCTAAGCCCAAAACAGTATGTCAGCACTGCTTAATTATTCAGTAGGCTTGTAGTACTACGTTCTTTTTCCTAGTATGAAATGTGTTCTTACTCAGAATGACTATTTCTCACCATTTTTAAGGCTTAAACCCAATAACTTCCCAACTGACTTTCATTCTACCTCCTATCAAGGCTTGTGCCAGCGTCCCCTTCCAGGGACGGCACTGCCCTGATGCCCGCCGGCAGGAGCCGTCGCACAGCCTGGGAGGCTCCGGGGTCTGCTGGACAGCATCGGGAACGCTTTCACGGAGAACCTTGGTACTTCTATAAACAGGGTTACACAGTGCTGTGCCTGTCCCCCCAGACCCTCTGAAAATCCCACAGTCTATGCTGACAGAGACCACCGGTGTTATGGGATGCAAATTTAAGTTTAAATGCAATCCCTATTTTAAGATTTGGGGAAATTGGGATTTGAAAAAATCATTAATGGGAATACTGGGGGTCACTTTACTGAAGCAGTCCTTCATGAACTTTTAAAACCCCAATTTCAGTAGGAAAAAGCATGTACTTTTTCAAAAATATATTTATTTGTATTTTGTTATTCCCTGTAAGAAAATGTTTTTAGATTACTTTAAACATATTATTGGTATTTCTAGATTTTTGTGAAACCACTATGGGTTTTGCTACCACGAATGAAGATTAAAGAAAAAAAAAAAAAAAAAAAAAAAACCACCAAAACCAAANAAAAAAAAAAAAAAAAAAAAAAAAACCAAACAAAAAAATGCTTCAAAAATTTTGGGAATCTTTACATAAATCAAGAAGTTACTATTTTGAACGTGACAGCTCCAGACTACCCCGGGCAGAAGGGCCAGGTGAACGGCAGGCAGTACTCCCGGCACGCTGGCAGAACAAAGACCATTATGAAACCAATGCTGAAAGAGAGTCAGATCCATTACTCCAGCGCTGCAGTTCTTCACACAGTTCTTAAATTTATTATTGATTTAGCATTTAGTACTGCAGGCACTGGAACAAAGACCCTTATGATTATAAATGCATGCTTTTGTGGCACGTGCTTTAATTTTAAAAAGGGTACTTTTTTTTTTTCCCCAAAGATCCTGCATATTAAAAGGACATCAACTTCTTAAAAAGTCACACATCTTTCAAAATGTGTTTCTACAATTTAAGGTTACTGTCAGAGATGACAGAGAAGGATTTCTGGGTTTGTTTGTTGGGGGCTGTCACAGAGTATATTAGAGCTGCGCCCAGCCGCGGGTCTCATCCTGGCGCAGGGACAGGCGGGCAGCCTGACGGGGAGTTTGCCCCCAAGAGCCCTGGGGACAAGCAGGAATCGTGGCCACCCTCGGCTCTGCCACGAGGGACGGGCGTGGGAAGTCCTGCTTGCCGTGCCCACGGGAGCGGGATGCGGAGGCGGGAAGGGAACCATCCCGCTCCGAGGTGCACGGCTGGAGCCAGCCTTCCTCAGCTCCCGAGTGCTTTGCACATTTAAGGGCAGTTTATTTTGTACGTGATTTCACTGTTTTCACAGAAGAATTCCCAGGCACCCTCACAGAAAGCGCATGTGCCATTCTGAACTATTTATTGTTTAATTGGGCACATACCAAATAGATAATGGCTCTTTAGAACACTCCTGGCATCGGTAAGCCACTGGGCTAGCACCATCGAGGAGACAAACCGTTTAAAACTGATGTTTTCTGTAATACAGCTCTATAGGCTCATGGAATAAACTCCTTGCTCCACGATATTCTAACCGATGCGACTACCTGCTTGGCTACCGAGAGCAACGGATGTGTACACGTAAATGAAGCAGAGAAGGGAGATGGAAAGAGAAATACAGCTAAGTTCGCACCAGTAAAACAAAGCAAAACGAGGCAGATATTTGTGCTTTGTAGATTCCACTACTAAATCCTGATCAACATTTTTATTACTAATTAAAATGTCCATATGGTAAAACAACACCTGATGCAAGGAGCTTTTAAGTACAGCAATTGTCAGTGCTGAACTTCTGCATTTTGTTAGCAAATCTGAGATTTTGGGCCTGGATTTATTTTCAAATGCACTGTTTCCTGAGCCATTAACGAAAGAGAATAAAAACTTTGACAAAGTCCTTATTTTCCCTATATCATGTTTTTAAACAAAACATGTTTAAAAAGAAGGGAAAAGCAAAGTTAAAAACCCCAACTCCTAGAACTATTCTTTGTCGTCTTATCAAAAAGTTAAATATACCAGATACAAAATTTAACGCAGCTAAAAATCAGTCCAAGTACAAGCCGAGTACGTTGTTGATGTCCAAAATTCACCCATTGTCACAAAGCGAGAGCTGGAGAGCCAACGCAGAGAACCCGCCCCGGGAACGGGTTTCAGAAGCCCCAGTGCCGCCGCCAAGCCCCGGGCTGCACTGCAGCCGCTCGCTTGGACACAAGTCCTCATTCGGGTGCAAGATTTAAAGGTTTGGGATACAGGAAAGGGAACCCCGCCATATCTGGTACTCCTGGCACGCACCGTTGGCCGTTCTCGTCTCATCGGTCCTTCTAGCAACGTCAAGCGGGCGACACGGGACAAGCAGGTCGGTTGCAGCATCTCTCCCAGGATGGTCTCAGCAGCGCTTGCAGCAGGCGCAGCTGGAAATTTTGCTGGCCTTAAATTCCATCATCGAGCGAGTGCTGAGCTACGAGCATCTCTGCATCGAGCGCGCTGGCCGCGCACAGCTGCATCGGGAAGCACGGCTGTCACCAGCCTGCTCCCCGGCCTGCTCGCAGCTAGGAAACCCTTGGTGTCTGCCTCAGAAAAAAATGACTTTATTTGCTGCGTTACTTCACCTGCACAAAATACATTTACTCAGGCTTGTGCAAGGGGGAGGTGTAATGATCCTGATTTCTGCCTGAAACCAGAAAGCTCCCAGCTGACCTAAACGGACATTAGGGCCGTAAGAACCCGTTAAACCCCAGCAAGAGCAATTTTTTATTTTTCCTGAGAAATAACAACTTACAAATTGCACTTTGTTAAGCGCCCTGATATATGTATTTCTGACAAATATGCTTTGCTTTTCAGGAACTTTGAACTCTCATAGCTCCTTCTGTGGGTGACCAGCAATTCTAAATTATTATCCTAAGGAAGAAATATCCTTTCAGAAAATTTTCTCAGGAAGGCGCTGGTAGACTTAACACAGAGAAGGTGGGTATCGCTGTCACCTGCAAAACAGCCAGGCAGAAGAAAGTTCCAAAACTTTCAACTTTCAGCCATCTTTAAAACCCTTTAATAGTGCTGTAATTTCTTGTTATTAGGAACAGCTCGTGGTAAGACCAGGGTTGGTTCACCCTAGACTTTCCACGTTCTACCTCAGCAACCGCAGCAGATTTTTCTACTTCTGACAATAAATTACTAGCTAGTTTGCTTTTCAGTCCCAGGAGGATTGTTACTGGAATGATAACGTTCTGAAACGGTAAAATTTCGAACCAGGGCAGAACTTGGAACAAGCTCTGCAAGCGTTAGAGTACTCGCACAGAAATTGCAAGGGCATTTTTATAAAGGTAAACCAGAAGTGCCAATCAAATCAGGACTTCTCCGTGGACTGGAAAAAGAAGGCCAGCTTTCACAGGACATGGTATTATTTCCCAGAAAAGAGAAGAAACGCTGTACAGGTTTCTGGAATTAAAGCATAAAATGTCCTGGTTAATTATGAAATTTTCTATAAAAATTAATAAGATACCACAATGGGCCTGAAACAAAATATTTTTTGGAAAAAAAAAAAAAATATCCCAAATTAGAAGGATAAGATGACAATCTCATCATCTGGGTTTTTATCCTTTACCAGGGTTTGAAAAAGCCTGGGCTAATTTCTTCTGCCCTGCAAAAGCACTGAGAACCCATGAATGCTTTGTTGTAGCTGGCGCTCCCACAGCCTGCCAGGACGGCTATGGAATGGGCTTCTCCCTACGAAATATTGCAGTGCTGAAAAAATTACCCTTGTATTTAATTTTTTTTTTTTTAACTAAACACTGCCGAGCTGTTTATTTCTTTGAATCCAGTAAATTCTTTCTTTCCCCCTTGGAAGCAGTCACTAATTTCAGACACATCACTTTAAGGCCTGATTTTCAGAAGAATGAAGTATTCCTAACTTAAAATAAAGTTTACGAGAGCACTCTGGTTTCCTCAAAGACCCAGGGTGTCACACAGCGCACTCTGAAATCAGCAGTCAGCTCTGAGTATTTCACCCCAAGTGCCCTGTGATTTTATACGATCAAGTAAACACATATAAAATATATGGCGTGCTTATATACAAAGGACTCTCTCCCTTCGTGCTAAGAACAAAACCACCTCGCTCAGTCCATTCAAGATCTCATTGCCTTCCATTCACCAGAAATTAAAAAAAATACAATAGTAATCTTTTATTCAGCTCCTCCCCGAGGAAAAACATACAAATAAGGCCTCTATGATTGGGGTTTTTTTTAAGGAGCTTGTACGGTAGAGATGTGCTTAAGCTTGATAATGCGTTCACGGTTCCGTTGTAGCTTTATAAATACAAATACTTCTCACCTTACTCCTGCCAGCAGCTCCACGGAAGTCAAGGGTGCAGAACAGAAGCGGGACCTGGCCCTTACCAAGGCAACCTCCAACTCCCGACTAGCTGAAAATGAACTAACGCAAAGCTCGACAACTGAACGGGTGGCGCTGCAGGTAAGACCAGTATTACACCAGTACGCTGAGGTCCCACCGAGGGCCGGGGACACACGGCACGAAGCGCTGTGCAAAGTAAAAACGGCCCCGCGCTTTAAGAACTGATTGTGACAAAACTCTGCAGGTGAAAGCCTTTATGCTTTCCCTCTGCGTCTTTTAAGACATCGGGTACCTGTGCAACATAAACCCATCTCCCGCTAGTTCTCTAAAACAAGGATAAACTGCAACTTTATATATATATATAGGAACTGGAAATGTGTACAATATAGGGAATAGGTTGGTGGTCACTCTGGCATTAGCAGAAGCAAACCCGCTTCATCGCAAAACCACGCCTGCAGTAACGGCCGCCCCTGCTGCGGCCCCCCGGGGCGGCACGGGACCCCACGAGGCCCCCCTCTCCCGCGGGGGGACGGAGGGGCAGTGTCGGGGTGCCAAGCCGGCACCTCCAGGGAGAAGAGCGCTCGCAAAAATCAGTAGTCGTTACAAAACGTCCTCTTTAAAACTAGGGTTTTTTGGTTGTGGGGTTTTGGTTGGGTGTTTTTTGGGTCTTTTTTTCTGGTTTGGGTTTTTGGTTTTTTTTTTTTAAGCAAATGTTGAACTTCTAAAATTAAAACGTTATGTGTCTAAACAATCAAATGTGGTTTTAACTTATTCTATCACTTCCTCATTTACACTTTTTAAAAATGGCCAAGGATTTCATATGATGTCGGTTCAACAATACCGGGAAAGTTTCTTAAGTCACAGATTTTTCCACTGAGCCCAAAAACACAGACTTTGGGGGGAAAAAGGACCAATCACAGCAGGAATCTCTTTAAAAGGAAACACAAAAAGAAACACCATCTTGAACAGTCTCTCAGCAATAGTTGTACCGTACATAAAGGAAATAAAAAGCTCTCTAAAATGTAAGAATGAACCTATCTATTCAGATTGCTTACAGGTGACATTACACCATCTGCTTGGGCAGTTTGCCCGTACAAAAGGAAACTATACCAAAAAGTAAAACCTGATGCGTTTTAAAGAAATCGTTATGCAAAAAGTACAAATTATTTTATACAGAAGTACAAATTAAGTTACACAGTACCAAGCTACAAAAAGTTCTTAAAAATCCAACGATCTGTGCAAAATTGATGCTCAAATAACTTGTAGGCAAAGAAAAGAGAGAAAGGTCTTTTCCCTGACCCGGGAGGCGCGGTGTTGCTCTGGACCAGAACGGCTCAGCGTCCCCCCGCAGAGCAGGGACACCTTCTCGCAGAGAGACGCGTGCTGCTTTGCCCAGTCCTGCCCAGGCAGCGGGTCTGGGGGTTAGAAAAACAAATCAGTGCAAACTCCAGACCAGGGGAAACGCATTTCCTGACTGCTGAAGTGGTCTGTGTTAGCCACCAGGCACTCGGCGGGCAGGGAACGTCTGCAGCTTGCTGCTGGATTCTACAAGCAGCAGCTTGAAGTTTGCCTTTTTCTGCAAAGAAGTCCTGGCAAGATCGGTTTGCTTACCCCTACCCCAACCGTGGGCAGCGCTACGTATTGAGCCTGCCTCCATCTTCCTTCCGCCCCGCCTGGGATGCTCTATGCAGCTCTTCCTTTGTAATTTTGTTGTCACAACAGAGCTCCCGAGGACAGCCGGCACGGCGTGGCACGGCACGAGGTGCCGCAGCCGGGTCCCAGCCGGGGCCGGGGGAAGCCCAGCGCCGCTCCCCACGGCGTGCCAGGGCATCCCCCCGGCTCCGCGCTCCGCGGCGGAGTCCTGCCCCGCGGGAAGCACCCCGCCGGGCGCTGGAGCCCCGTCAGGTGTCAACGCTGGCGACGCGACTCCAGCCGTCGCCCAAAGCCAAGCTAACCCGGACCGCGCCAGCTGCAATAGGGAGCAGAGCCGTGTTTCTTGGAGGCCCGATAAGAAAACTCGGCGGCAGATTAACCGACGCGAACGCCTGTCCTCTAAGGAGCAGGAAACAGCCGGGGCCGTATCCTGCACTCCGCGCTGAGCCACCATCCAGCTGATGCCAGGGGATCTGTTTAGGCACGAGGAAGCCTTGGATGTATAAACAATTGTAGAATTAATTAGATAAGGCCAGGAGAAAACAGATCATGTAAGAAGCCTAATTTTCTCAGAGTTTATTAGGACAGAGGCATAATAAAAGGAAAAATAGGAAGGGGGGAAAAAAGTTTTGCAGAAATTTCCATATTCTGAGAAGAAACCAAGAGTTATTCCTGAAAGACCCCGACGCCTGTGCACCGAACTATTTCTGCATCGGGGTTGTTGTTTTTCTTTCACTCTTTGGGGGGGGCTCGGGGAATAGGACTTTAAAGAGTTAAAGGCTCCCTACCATTAATTTGCATCTGGTGCTTTTAGTGTGTGTGTGTGTTTTTTTCTTCCCTGAAAAGTTGGCAGAGCTGCCGATTTTCCATAATGCAAGCATTTGGGAATTGTGAGCGGAATGAAACCGATCCAATCTCCTGACTGCGACATGAATTTTCATTAATTACAACCTTGTCAGCAAAAGCATTATCAAAGCTGAATATGAAAATGCTAATGAGTTCTCATTTGCATATTTTTCTTTGTTGGAATGTCATTAATTATTACATTTTATGATGATGAATGCAGCTGTCGAAGCTCTCCGATGCATAATTAGCCATCAGAATGCCAGGAGCCGATCAGCATTTTTGGGTAAAAAAAAAAAAAAAAAAAAAAAAAAAAAAAAAAAAAAAAAA